>CP136068.1:54914024-55514024 GCA_032622095.1 Siphonodentalium dalli
ATCAGCCTCCCTGTAGCAACACTATTAAATTTGAAAAACAAAATCAACCTTATTCAAAATTAAATGCTTAATGTGGATTTAGCTGACGCGGGCGCATAGCATTCGGCAAACCTCGCCAGATTCCGTACCGTTAAAATTAGAATATTACGTCCCCTGGCAGGCCATAGCAACGTTGGAAATGATGACGTAATTTTGTTACAAAATGGTGGCGCTCTCTTGTTTGCGAAATTTGAAATGGAATTGCTTGTTATTGTTATCGCTCGTATTTTAAATGTACAACGGTATCACAGCACGCAAGCGTTGAGAACAAACGAGAAAGCACAAGCGAAGATAGCACTACGAGCCAATTACTGGAATGACTTTAGAGTCAAAGCAGTCAAAAGAAGAAGAAGAATAACAACAACATGTCAACAACAACAACTTGTTAAGTTGTTTTGAAGTTGACGTGAACTGTGTTCAAAGTGAAAATCAGTCAGTCGGAAAGAAACTCAATGACGAATCTGACTGAAAAAAATATGAAAATGAAGGTCACTGGAATGGAATGTGGACTGGTCTGTGCAGACTGCTCACCACGGCGATTTGACTTGTTCTGTTATTGTTCAATTGTAAGTCTGTTTTCACCTGGACTGGTTTAGTGGTTAGACTTAGAGTTTCAACTGCAAGCGGCAAATCGTTCAATCTACTAACTACTTCTCTAAATAGTAAATTTAATTGTTAATATTTAACACTGTCATGTCAAACCTCAACTTGGGTCAAGGAAATCAGAAAATAGAATTTTAGAGCTGACTGATTTACTATACACAGTATAGTTCAGTCATGAACCGTTGAACTTGAACGTAGCGCGTAGCTGGAACTTGTGGACGCAGTAATCGGTGAAAGCGTCCATGTGGCTTACTAATCTAATAATATTAGGATTGTATTAGTCAATTTAGTGAATACAGATTACTAAATTTAGTTATGACTTACCAACGACTTCAGCCTCACCCACTCACTGTGAATGTGACTCAGGTCAAAATACAATTCTAGCCATCTACAGTCGACAGACTCGACACACAGATGTAACAAACATGTGAAGCCCAGTGAATTGGTGACTAACAAAGTGAGTCATTTATCTTCTTGTTGAGTGAAGGAAAAGAAGAACATCTCCCAATCCCACTTGGTCTCGGCACACTGCATAGTTCATGCAGTGACTGGTGAGAGGATATGCTTCCGGGCCAACTTTCCATCTGTGTGTATGAATTCTGTTTCCTGTGATGGACACATCAAGTTAAATTTAATAATTATATTGCACGGTGATTAGTTTTAGCATTCTCACATATTAAATAATTCATGATTTTAACACTGTGTTCTCGATTTAAACCTTTAAGCATAAAGCGGGAGCTTGATCAGCATGGCTAGCATATATATATTAACTAGTGGCTATTTGTGGAAAAATTATTAAATATAGCCCTGCGTACTTGCTATTGTCGACTTGACACATTGCGATTGGAATAATATGTATGCTAAACATAATAATTCCAGGCCAACTTAGTTGAACTGTCACGACCTTCTAGTTATACATGTACATGACTAATGTAGTAATGAGGCAATCATATAAATGTTTAATCTAGTAACATTTTCTCAGACCATGCCATGAACATCTATGTATCTATGCCTGTCAAGAATAATACCATTCCTCCCGGGTAATTATTAAAATGTTCATATACTATCAGATTCCTATTAACCAATAGTGTCAGCATGTGTCGCATGATTAGTAATTTTAGATAAAATTCTCAACGATCATTAAGTTTTTTGGCAAAGAGACATATATAGAATTAAATTTCCATCAATATTGTTAATTTCAGTCTAGGTCTCCGCTATCACTATTGTTGACCATCACAATGATTAGACATCTGAGAGTACGATAAAAGCTCACAAAAGTCACGAACAAGCATGCAATCTCGAGCTGGGACCACCCTTAATACTTGTTTCTTATCATCTACTTCACAGAAGGGGTCACCCCTAAGTAGTAACCATATAGTAAATGCACCAAACATATCACTATTGCACAATGACATCAGTTTGTTTGATCTAAAATATTTATCCACTCCAGCCCCAAAACAATAGTCATTTGGCAAATTATCTCATTCATTTTTGAAGTGCCTATCATCTACTGAAGTTGGATCCTACCGCAGGCCATAAATTATGTCTCATTGAGTCATTGTGCCCCATCCACGTAACCCGTTTTCATAAAAATGTATTCAGTATTATATGTAAATTTATCCAATAAAGATATTTTTCCCTTAAAGGTCCTCAATCTGAATCAATAGTCCCCATATCATCAGATTCCAACAACAAGAAGATTTTTTGAAATGCCGCTTCAGTTGACAGAATCGATTAATTGCTAAAAAAAACTGCAGTCAATTATAGCATAAAATTGTAATTTATCAACTTTTTGCTCAACGAATATTGCTGATTTGTCAAACATCTGACACACACACAAAAAAACAGTTGATTTTAGAAATATCCATCTTCATCTTCTATTTGGTCAGAAAAAGTATTCTCGTCTGCTGTTTGCTGGGCCACTAAAAAATTTAAATGATAGATTTAAAAAATCGGTATCTGATCACTATGAGCTTTGATGTTGTGGGTTCCTCGACTTGAATCAAATATTTTTCACCTCCGAAGTCAAGGAAATAATAATCTGCGAGGGTTAATTTGGATTGAGTACCTTTAAAATTGCAAAAATTAAATTAAAATAATTTTGCCTTGAAAATTGGTCGCTTGGCCAGATTCAACATTCACCTGATGATTGCATTTTGAAGAAATATAGTAAAATGTGCTATATGGCTAATATCGATTGACTGGCGCCATGGATATTGGTCTGGAAATTAGAGAAATGTTAGAGGCAATATCTCACTCTGACCTATGTCTAACTGTGGCCTCTATATCTGGTGCTGCAACATATTCTCGTGCAAATAGGTTTATTTGTACCTGAATATTCACATATGTTCATATTTGTTTTATTCATTTAAATTTGTTTAAATCAAAATTTAGAAAAACTAACGCCATTATACACTCTGCCAGGGCACCCTGAGTCACCACACCAAATTTCGTTGAAATCTGGGCACCAAAATTAACAAAGACATGTTGGTCTCAACTTTACTCCAGTCTTATATATGTATATAAACAGTCCCATGAAACTACTGAAACATGTATACATTTATTGATGGACGTGTCATGGGCTCTTCATACAGGATCGCGTTCATTATTTCGAAGGTTCCATATTCGCTATTCCAAAGGTTCTTATTCAGACATCGAATGTTCGCTATTCTGAAGGTTTGCTATTCTGGCGTATTTAACCAGAAATAATGGACAACTCTAATACCAAGTAGTTATTATTACCACGATTTTACAGTTATCCATCTTTATCTGGAAGACCGCCCATTTGACCTCGTACTTCTGGCACGATCAGGCCCAGAAACAATAAAAATAGCAAACTGCAAAGATCGATATATAATTACTCTGAGCTTTGATGGGTGGGTTCCTCGACACTATTCAAATATGTTTTTCCCCACCGAAACCAAGGAAGGAGTAATTTAGCAGCGTCTTATCGGATTGAGTACCTTTAAGTTATTTCCTTCATAAAAAGAGTCTTATGATAAATAAACCTCTCAAAACTTTAGAATATAGAATGAAACTTCAAAATAAAAGTTATAAAAACCTTCTGAATATCGAGGAATATAGAGAACCTTGGGAATGGCGAAACCACAGGCCTTCTAAACAGTGATAATTGAGTGATATTTTGGATTTTGAAGTAATTAGACCACTTACCTTGAATAGAAGCACCAGGTGTGCATCAAGCACTTGGGTCGAAATTTAGTCATGTCGTCATTGTCGATAAATAAAATAGGTTAAAGTCTATTTTTTCATCCAATTTACCATTAAACTGCGATGTTTTTACAGCAACTGGCGCCTCTATTTTTGAAGAAACGTATGCCGTTGGCAGAATCAATGTATCTCACCTGTATCATGTCTATTATTCAACAAATATGACTTGTTTCTTTCAGACATTTTACATGGCGCATCGGCCAGAATCAGGACCGGTCAACGTCATAAATCGTTCGCAGCTACCTATTACAATTTCCTGATATGATGATGACGTAGCAATATGGCGACCAGCCTGTGTTAATGAACCGTTTTAAAAAATTGAAACATACGGGCACACACTTTTGTGTGACCCAAATGAAACGGGAATAAGTCAACCGATATTATTGACGACATAATCGACTCAAATTCTGGAGATGATCGCGGACATGCTATTGAACACAGTGGCTGAAATCTAAAATCTAAAATGACGGAAAATTCGAGAAGAGGGCATCCTACGACAATTTGGACAGCGGATTCGTGTTTATCGTAATTAGAAGCACATGTTGGATTATAATATAGTGGTAAAATATAATATTTGAAAAGTTTTGAACACTTTGAAAAATATTGGGTCGATATTTGTAAATTAAAAAACTTTCTTATGCATACTAGTACCTGTCTCTTCCTTACTAATTGATGGAGAATAGATGCATTAAATTTCTATTTATTGAAATCTCAGTCACTGTTTAGAAGGCCTGTGGGCGAAACTTCGGTATAATGAACCTTGGGATTAGCGAACCTTTAGACACAGAGTGACATGTCGCCGTCCTACGGTCCATACGTACTGGCGTGATCGTATATATCCCAAGTTGGCCAGAAATACAGGCACTCCTATGAAACATATATTTTTCATTTTATAGATGGACGTACGTGTTTTTGGGTTGTCCATACGTACTGACGTAATCATATTACAGTCAACATTGAATAATTGGACTTATATTAATAATAAAAAAAACAAATTTACCAAATATTGCGATTCTCTGAATTTAAACGTAGTTTTTTAATCGGAAGTTAACCTTTAATGGCTTTATCTGTTAACAATATACCACGAATAACAGGAAAGTGAACATGCGGTTGTGCGCATGTGCAGAAAAGCATAACCCAGTCACTGCAAATTATGGAATAATGAAACGGAACCATATCGACAAAATTCGGACTGAGCGCGAATTTGATTTCAAAATAAATTATACTAGCAGGTGACCCGACTTCGTCCGGGCTTTGACCTTGAATTGACCATTTTGAAGGTCAAGCTCAGGTCGGGGTCACGATTTGACCCGTCGAAAACACTCCCCCGACAAAAGTATCCCTAGGTATCAAATTTCGTCGAAATCCGTTAATTTTTTTTATTTATTTGAGTTAATTCTGCCTTTTAAATCAAGAGAAATGATGGTACCCGTCCCGTGATGGTATCCGTCCCTAAAAGAGGTAGGCCTACGTCTGTGGGTACCCGTTTCAAAGTGAAGATCACCTCGGGCGGAAAAAACTTACCCGATGAAAATCTCCCCCGTTCCTTGGAACCCCTAACATGTCTAACATAATAATCACACAACACGCTCATGTCTGGATACAGACACAGTCACGTCTGGCCCCAGACATAAGAATCACACGTACTACACGCATGTATACGCTCTTTATCAACGACACTGCGGATACGAACGCTCTGTAACAATCAACGAGATTAACCCCACAGTGCCACTTGCGGACGGTCATTTTAATGGTGACTGGGTGTGGAGAAGGGTGCTCGGAGCTTCTCCAAAACGGCGGTAGGGTAATGTGGGGCATAATGCGACACATAAGCACATTAGACCCCATCACCCATATAAAAATCCCCCTTGGTGTCACCTTGGTTAAACCATTGTTTCACCAAGGTACCACCTTGGTTCACCATGGTGACATCTTGGTTCACCATGGTGGTAGCACAGTAAAGTGGTACCACGGTGAAAACACCACGGTGGTACCAAGGTGGTATCACGGTGGTAGCACAGTAAAGTTTGTGTACCAAGGTGAAACCATGGTGGCACCAAGATGGTACCACGGTGGTAGCACAGTAAAGTTTTTGTACACATTACAATGTGAAACCATGGTGGCACCAAACACCTGACCAAGGTATCAACATGGTGGTAGTACAGTAAAGTTTTTCTACCAAGGTATCACCACGGTGGTAGCACAGTAAAGTTGTTCTATCAAGGTGAAACCATGGTGGCACCAAGTATAACCACGGTGGTAGCACAGCACTAGTGAAGTTTTTCAATCAAGGTACCAATTTCGGGGGCTGATTATTTTTTTTTAATTCCGATCTAACAAGCGATGGATTATGCAATTTATGGACAACAAAATTCCAAATAATGTTGTTAAAAGGTTCAATACCCCATGTGGCTTTAACAGTTCTATTGTCGGATAGCTTTATTGTCGCGATCCTGGGTTTGTAATCATGAAAACAAATATATATCATGGCGGATGTGCCCTTTGAAATAGAAAGTTATAAAATTAAAAAGTGAAACGGGAACTGGAATATGGAATTGAGTCATACAAAATGTGCGCCGTTTTAGATATATCAGTTATTAATATAATGCCAATGTAAATCATTGATTGTATATACTTTGTGTAGAAATAATCCAGATGAAGCAAAATACCCATAAAACAACCTCAACGATCCGTTTCTTTCTGCAAGCCGCCTTTTCAAACAGGCGAAATTTGAGCGGTCTATTTTTGAAATTAAAAACCGCCGCTGCCATGATTCAGTGGATCTGTTGAAGTTGATGGAACATTGGGGAATATAATTAATTAATTATATGGAATATGATTATTATGACAGTGTATGCACATCGTGAAACTAATAAATTGGAATACAAATTGTTTACAATTACATTCAAATTTCAACTCAAACGTCGAAGTGAAATGGTGTGTTGACACGGAAAACGGAGAGCTCGCCAATTTTGAATGGGATGAACAGTGGAGACTGGATAGGAAAATTCAATGACCATGAAATTCGGATTCAGTTGATCAACCATAAAATTCCAGTGATGTTCCATATACATTCAAGTATATTAGGATCTAGGCCAGCCCAAACCGACACTGCCATGAGTCGTTTTCGTACTGAAGTTCTGATGGCGATGTCACTGTGCACAGTGCAGGTAACAGTATACCGACACTCTCTGCAGTGCAGGTGCCTGCCCTTGAATAAGTTGAACTTGAATTGATTTTCCCCAGGGAGCATGCATAGAAGCCATGGAACTTGACGAAGATTGAGGTCATAAACTTCAAGGAACATTCTTTTAAAACTGTTCATCTTACAAATCCTGTGTCAAGTTCAAGTTAGTACCGCTGATGGGGTCATTGTCACAAGGCATTGATCACAATCGTGGCCAGACTTTTAAATCGATCACAAATGTACCCAGGTTTTCTATGGTGATCACATTTGTAGCCAGCTTTTCATATGCATGCGAGCATCGGTGAACACGATTAGGTTATAAATAATCTACGGTAATTTTTCTGAGTTGGTGTATGAAAAACAACTTGACTTTTAAATTGATATTTAATAGTTCTGTCTAATAACCTGAGAGGTTTCCGATCAATGTCGTTAGAATGCTCGAATTATATAGAGAGTAATCAATTGGTTTCGATGATTACGTGACATAATTCACGAGGGGAGCCGGGCCTGGTAAAACCCGAGTGAGCGGAGCGAACGAGGGTTTTACCAATAGGACCGGCTACCCGAGTGAATTATGTCACGTTATCATCGAAACCAATTGATTATTCTGTTTATTACACACTTTCAACCACTAAAAGTTGCTAATTCCTAAAGAGAAGATGTGACAAAATAAGCCCAGATCAGCTGATTCTCCCATTTTGAACCCCAACGTACAGTTGCGCGTGCAGTTACGCGGACGGACACATAATTTAAATAATTGTGACGTAACGATACCGATTGACCTCAAAATTTGATGCCATTCATTTTTTAAAGTTTCGGAAATTCTCTGTAAAAATTGTGTTTATTCTGACCGAACAAGCATGGCACTTGGAACGGAATATTGTGAAGATGCTGATGGTGTGTGTAAATAATGTTGGTTCATACAGGAAATGTTTGGAAATCGTGCTAAAAGTAGAAAGATAAGTTTCGAAGTGACGATATTTTAATCATCGACGTAAACAAACTCTCGAAGTGCAACACGTGGAAATTCAGCTCGGAACTGGATAAATGTATTGTTCACATGGAATTGTTCGTAGTTCATTTTACTGGAATATATATGACATCGTCCGAATCATCGGAGTCGATAATAGGTAAGATTCTTCTTCATTTTACCACTTTATTAACTGCTTCTGCATCATCGTTAGCAGTTCGTTTCTGTTCAACTTCAACCATGTTTGAGCCGCAGAAAGTGAAAATAGTTCCGGCTTAGACGGAACTGTCTAAAATCGCGTGCTCTCACCGGTGACGTAATTCACAGGTGTGACATTATCACTTTTAACTCACCAAGAAATCCTTATAAATCACGTCTAAGTGTGTAATAAATGTCATTAATGTAATTTAAGTTTATAAACAAAGTCAGTTTGAGTTTTGGAGCATGATGTCGACATTTTTATTCCAAACGCGATGACGTCATATTTCGCGCCATATAAAGCATGCGATTAGAAAAGCTGGCTACGAATGTGATCGCCGGTGAAAAGATGGCTACATTTTGTGATCGATTTAAAAAGCTGACTATATACCGTTACGAATGTGACCGGAGCCTTGTGACAATGACCCCATCGGCCTTACTAGTAGTCATACAATGAAACGACTTTGCATATGTACATACTAGCTAATACTGCTAGTACATGGACAAACGATGGTACAATATGTCAAATTCAATAATTATATGTGACCGTCTTCGCAGATTGCTGATCCACATGTTGCTTCAGAAAGTTCAGAATCCAAGTTCCAGTAGATGTTTGTCAAGGTACATGTTCATGTTTTACGCATACATGTATGAAGTTCCCCAACAGAACATCAAATGATGGAATACGATCTCTATGTACGGGCATAGCCAAAGTAGAGTTTCATGACATGACCTATGGACAGGTGTGTGTGCACATTATTTACGTAGAACAATATTGCAATTGAATTAAATTTAGATCTAATATAATTATTATTTAAATGGTGCCTCGTTATTTCTTGTATCTGTTATCCACAGTTATCCTGGGCATAAATTTACAGGCCACATGTTGACCTGCACACATTCTTCCTATATAGTCTGACAGAGTCTGACATTAAAATGCTAACTATGTACTCAACAATGTTTGTGGTTCATGTTTCCCTATACCAGCCCAGCCTATTCTAAACACACCAACCCAAGATTTTCATGGTGTCAAGAATTTTGTTGAAAAATAATTTTAATTTCTCAGATATTCAGAATGGACTCTTTGGTATCTGACAAAGCATATTGTGTTTATTACCGCTTTATATTCAAAATAAATCATGCATTAACTGGTTCAGTGCTGAAAGCCCATATTTGGACCCTATGTAAGAGTGCTGGAAACCCAGATATGGGCTTTGGCAATGACACTGTCTTGTTTAGTCAACTCTTGTTTAGTTTAATCATTTAAATAGCGTTTGTCAGGTAATATTTCAGAAATATTGTTACATATATAATTAAATTGGGACATTGTGGAGTTTGAATGGATGCCGACCAATAAAATTGTCAGAAAAGGTACTTATATCGCGAAAAGTGTGAGAAAAATTACAAATGTTTTGCCCTAAGGGCGGCCAACAACCAAGCTCATAATCATAACCTAATCAGACATCCAGGCTCATATCGATAACCTACTTTGACAAACAGACAACCAGGCTCATAACCATAGCCTAATGAGACATCCAGGCTCATAACCATTGCCTAATGAGACATCCAGACCCATAACCATAGTCTAATGAGACATCAAGGCTCATAACCATAGCCTAATGGCTAATGAGACATCCAGGCCCATATGCATAGCCATAGCCTAATGAGACATCCAGACTCATAACCATAGCCTATTGAGACATCCAAGCTCATAACCATAGCCTAGTGAGACATCCAGGCTCATAACATAATCACAAATGTATATATATGGGGGTCAAATTTGAGAAAAGAGTGCAAATTATCAACTGCGAGCATAAAATTCAATAATTTTCTGTTTGTTAAAATATATATACGCATTTTATTACGTGTATGTAGGATATTTAGCAGCGAACCAGTTAAGAGACGAAAAATCATAAAAATGTCAAAATTATATAAAAAAATTATATTTCAAGCTTGCCTATACCATACTGTTCACAATTTTTCTGACATGTAACTTGACCCAAACCTTTATTATACTTCCATGGTGTAACCCAGGAAGTATATTGTTTTTCTACTGCGGCCGTTTTCTGTTTAATTGGAAATACTCAGAAACTAATGGGAGGAGGACCGCGAAATCTCTAGCGAATATAGGCATCTAAGGTCTACTAAAAATAATAGTATCCGGATGTTGGTCCAATATCTTTTGACAGAGTTATGGCCCTTTTTCGATAATTTTTCATTGTTATTATTATTATTATACTGGACACTTTTTCAACCCTTATTACTCGAAAAGTACCAGGAGTAGCACATTAAAACTTGGCACGTATCTTGGGGTCAAAGAGTTGTATGCCATCGTCGCATAAAGAATATTGTCCGCGTTTTCCCCGAGGAGTTATCTCCCTTTATCTGAAAAATTGTCATTTTATTATCTCGGAAATTATAAGGAGCAGAGCATCGAAAATTGGACCCTATGCACACCTCGATATGCCCTACTGCCAACGGGCATCAAAACTTGTGTCCGCGCTTTCCCTGAGGAGTCACCGCCCACAAGTAGAGACACACTATACACCAGAATGAATAAACCGAGTTTTTTTTTTTTTTTACAGAGCTCTAAATTTTTTATTGCATATTCCGAATTGGACGATTAATCCTGACTCGAATATACCACCTATGCACGTTTTTACCCAGGAATTTCTGCGTTACGGGGTACGGATATATTGCAACTATTCTTCCCGCCAAATCCAAACCTGGTTATTAAAGAGCAAGATTGTGTCGTAGCAGGTACGTTGACATACTTTATGTACGTCCCAGAAGTTTGACGGCTATACTATAAATATAAAATACCCAACGGAGAATGCGTGTCAGGGTGGGTTGAGACTTTAGGAAAATTCCACGTAAATTGCAAAGGGGAAAATTCAAACATCGAGATAATTTTGTTTGATGAATACATCTGATGGCTAGTGTTCACGCGCATCTAGAGGGCGATTTTCTAATTTTTAGATGGAACGGATTACTCGTGACAACACTATATATCATAAATATGTATACCTATGTAGTCTATCACTAACCGATTTTTAGCCCAAAATCAAAACGGGCTAATGTAGGAACGAGTTTCACGCAGGAGCATGTAAGCCGGTATACTGTAGGTACGGCTACAAACTTTGACCACTCTACTATAAACGCAACCTGCTCAAGGGAGTGTGTTTGTGTCGGGTGGGTTCAGATTTGGCAAATTCCACCGAAGATCAAATGGGGAAAATTACTCCGAAAATCAGACATTGAGATAAAAACTTTTCGACGAGTAGATGTGATAAGTAGTATCTAAACGCAAGATTAGTACGCTTTTTAAAGATTTAGAGTGGACGGTTTAACCCTGGTAGCCTATAACGTTGTAACGGGTGATATATATTATTCAAATTCAAACCCTCTCTTCATGACGCAAATTCAAACGGACTTGTCAAGAAGCAAGGCAAATGCATAAACATTCTCACCGATATACTATAAAAGTAACCTGTTGTCACGATTTGACCTGTCCAAAACACTCCTCGGACAAAAGTCTCCCTAGGTATCAAATTTTGTCGAAATCCGTTCGTTCTACCAGATTTGACCTTGAACTGACCATTTCGAAGGTCAATATTAGGTCGGGGCAACAATTTGACCCATCCAAAATACTCCCCGGACAAAAGTACCCCTACCTAGGTATAAAATTTCGTTGAAATCAGTCTGTTTTTCCCGATTTGACCTTGGATTGACCTTTTTGAAGACAAAGGTCAGGTCGGGGTCACGATTTGACCCGTCCAAAACACTCCCTGAATAAAAGTATCCATATTTATCAAATTCTGTCAAAATCCGTCCAACAGTTTTCCCGGTCATAGCTAACAGACAAACAAACAGACAGACAGAAGTCCCAAAATATATATTAAATTTAGAAATGACAATGCAAGTGCACCATCGGACCATAAGGCACCAATATGCATTCGCATAAAGAGGAACACACATATAAGCATAACACTCGCATGGGATGGGATGGGATGGGATGGGATACCATGGAAGTATATCTTATTCCATGGAATCTGACCTCTAGTTTTTCTTTGGTCTTAGATTCTTGTTTTATATATTTGTTTGAAATTCACCTTATTTAGCTCAAGAGTTGGTTGCAGTAAGTATGCAGTAAGCTGAGTAATTTGTTGCACGCTTTCCGCAAACAATTATCTGCTTATCTGCTGCGAAAACGTTTATCATGCAAATTAGTTAGCGGCAAACCACAGTATATCACCATGGTAACACCACGGTAAACCACAGTATAGTGGTAAGATGTTCTCGTTTTAACATGTATAAGACCTACCGAAAGTTATAAACCATTCAAAAAGGGGGTCACCAAATGTGGGTACCCCAAACTCCGGCGTTTCGCGTGTGATATTAAACAGTCATAATGATGTCGGTCCAATTGGGATGTCCACTTCTATGATTGGTCTTACTAAAATAATAAATGTGCGATTCAACTTCAGTCATGGGAAATCATATGGCCTGATAACGACCGTCTGTCGCATTATGCCCCGCGTCGCATTATGCCCCACATTACCCTAAACACTGCCCGTGGGTTTTTAACCTTAGATTGGAAGTTTGAGCTCAATCGCTCCAGCCGTTTTCCCGGCCATATATAGCTAACACACAGACAGAAGTCCCAAAGCTCAATCGGTCCAGCCGTTTTCCCGGCCATAGCTTACACACAGACAGAAGTCCCAAAATATATATTAGATTTGTGAGTGTCCGTCTGTCTGTCAGTCTATCCGATATAGCCATTAACGGGGACCATCTTTCTTAATTGAGCCGATTCGTGCGTTGTCAAAGGATGGTGTTAAATGGAAATCGTCAACCGAGGAAAGCCAAGCTTTTGAAAATTTAAAACAGATGATAACTGAGGCCCCAGTCCTGCAGTATTACAACCCGGATAAAGAACTTGTGTTACAAAGTGATGCCAGCTCTAAAGGGATTGGATTTTCCCTGTTACAGGACGGAAAACCTGTTGCATTTGCGAGTCGTGCACTGACAACAACGGAGAAAAACTACGCTCAAATAGAAAAAGAGTTATTATCGGTAATCGCTGGACTGGAACGCTTTCATACATATACGTTCGGTCGAGAAGTTCTTGTTCATTCAGACCATAAACCACTGGAAGCCATAACATCTAAACCATTATACATGGCTCCCAGGCGTCTGCAGAGTATGTTATTGAGACTGTTAAACTACAATGCAAAGATTGTGTACACGCCTGGCAAGGAACTGTTAGTAGCCGATTTACTGTCGAGGTCATATGAACCACATACCAGTTTTGGAGAGGACAGTGTCTCGAAAGAGTTTGAACAGGTGAACATGGTGAAATTTCTCTCGGTAACCGAACAGCGTTTGGAGCAGATACAGCGGGAAACTGAACGCGATGAACAGTTGCAGTTGTTAAAATCGGCGATTCTTGGAGGGTGGCCCGAAAAGGAGCGCGTTCCTTCGCAGATAATACCGTATTACAGTTACCGTGATGAATTATCTCTTCAGAATGGTCTTGTCTTCAAAGGTGAAAGAGTTGTAATTCCCCACAGCCTGAGAACAGAAATGAAAACGAGAATACATACCTCGCATATTGGCACGGAAGGATGTTTGAGACGTGCTCGTGAAGCACTTTTCTGGCCCGGCATGGCAAGTGAAATAAAAGAGTACATTTCTTCATGTGAAACATGTGGTAGATATAGTGTGTCACAGTGTAATGAACCTCTCATGTCGCATGAACCGACTGAACGACCATGGCAAAAAGTTGGTGTTGACTTGTTTTATTTGATAAGAAAGACTATTTGATTATTGTTGATTATTATAGCAATTATTGGGAAGTTGATTTCTTGAATGATACCACATCACTGACTGTCATTAAGAAGTTAAAGTCACACTTTGCCCGGTATGGTATTCCCTCAACCGTTATGTCAGATAACGTCCACAGTTTTCATCCGATCAATTTAAACGCTTTGCAACTAAATGGGAGTTTGAGCATGTTACATCAAGTCCTTACAATTCTAAGTCTAATGGAAAAGCTGAATCGGCAGTTAAAACTGCCAAGCGTCTGTTCCGTAAAGCGGATGACTCTGGTTCTGATCAGTATCTGGCATTGTTAGATTGTCGTAATACCCCTCTTCAAAGTGAAGGCCAGAGTCCTGCACAGTTGTTGATGAACAGACGAACGCGTTCGTTATTGCCAATGTCTTCCAATTTGCTCAAACCTAATGTATACAATAAAAGTACACAGTCAGTGAGTGATACCATTCAGAAACAAGCACGTTATTTCAACAAGTCAACTAAACAACTTGAACCTCTGGATGAAGGTGATGTCGTTAGAATGAAACCAGTTGGTAACAATAAAGTGTGGAAAAAAGCAGTTGTTCAAAAACGTGTTGGTGACAGGTCATATGAGGTTACATGTGACAATGATTCCGGTGTGTATGTTCGCAATCGTACATTCCTGAGAAAGCGCAATGAACAGTGGGATAATGGTGACATTCAAACCCATAACCAAACTCCAGTTTCAGAAGACACAACTCGTAGACAATTGGAGAATGAGACAATAGATCACAATGAAACGGTAGTGTCCGATTCTGAGAATGCTACGCGTGCGCCAGTTATGGCTGAACCAAATGACAGTAGTTTCAATAAACCAACGGGCATTCAAACAGTTGCATCCCCAGTTGTAACCAGAAGTGGAAGAGTTGTGAATGCACCATCTAGGTATCGTGACTGACAGTATAATGTTTAACACACATGCTATATGTTCATGACAGTTCATTTTGTAAAAAAAGGAGGATGTTTCAATATGTCATATTTCGTTCGGTTTTATGGTTGTTCTGTATTTTGTGAGTTACCAAAATAGAAGCATTTGTTTGAACCACGTTGTCAATTCAATCTGTAAATCCAAACCTAGAGGTTTTGAAACACTTAAGGCTACTATTTTTTACTATAAAGTAGGCCTAATGGTGCATGTTAATAAAAAGGGCCGTCATTAGCTGCATGTTAACTAGTCTGCACCACTGGCTGGTCTGACCATGCATACTGACTTGTTACTATATTTTATATGTAGACAAATTTCACAACAATATCTCGATCGAGTTTGAAAGTCCGGTTTGTCCGATTTATTTTACATGAGTTAGCAGGGGGGGGGGGGCAGAAGAATTTTTTTCCGACACGTATCCTGGTGGTGGTGGGTGTCAAAATAAGCCCAAAGCAATTTTTTCCGTGAATTTTTTTTTGTTTTTCCTTCACACATTTTATTGGATTTTTACTAGTTTGTACTGGTTTGTAACATTAAGAAATCAATAATAAGGAATTGCAGCAACACTAAACACGCTAGGGCCATTGGATGTTGGTTTGTGCCTCTTTAGGACAAGGGAAAGTATTCTTAATGCAGCTGAATCGCCCATGCAGTATTATATGTACTTAACATCAAATAAGGATAACTTTAAAGAAATAAATTTTATGCCAAATCTGGTCAAACATGGACATTAAACACTGATGTATACACTGATGTATAAAGAAAAAAATATGTAACATACCTAGACTTGTGAGTGGATAACACAATTATCTCATATGTGACAAAAGAGATAGAAAATGGTAATAATTCACAATCTCATGTAGTCATGAATGAGTTAATACAGGTTTCTACTAAAAGTGTAGGTTTGTTTTTTATTATATGATTTACTCTCACATGCTACACTTGAGCAGTCCAATAGAAATAATGCCTTTTCTGAACTCATACAAGATTCCTGAATTCATACAAGATAAACTGTGAACGTTATAAAATTCCTAACCAATCCTGACCAATATTGACCAAACTGAATCAATTGGAATCAATCGTAACATTAACTTTCTTTGATTTCCCATTGGTGCTCCTGTGTGCTCTAGTGTATTGCTATATGTGCGATAAACATGTTTTAGTAATGTCTAATGAGTCTGTGTGGCACGTAGCATATAATAATTTAGCCTATCTGATATAATACAATCACCTATCTGGTGTAAACCAATATCACCTATATGGTGTAAAACAAAATCACCTATCTGGTGTAGAGCAATATCACCTACCTGGTGTATAGACATAATATCTTTATAAATTTCCATAACAAAGTAACAAAACACAAAAACTAAAAAGATCTCTAAAAAGGACTACCACACACATTTTGGCACCAAAACAGTGACTAGTAATTATGATTAACCGTGCGCGCTGTGTCAGTGACCGGTTATACCAACTCAGGCATAGCTGCTATTCACAATAGCAATAAAGCTGCTTAATAGGTTTTGTGACGAGAAGGAAATTGAATGCAACCTGGACACAATACAATGACTTCAGTTTAGAAATAAAATGTTCGATGGTATATAAATATTAGAACGTCAGTTTGTCTATAAATGTTCGATATAATATAATGATTAGAGCATATCTTGTCGTTGACTACGCGAATGTAGTGGCCAGTGAGAATGGCGTAGTTCACTCGCCTTCGGCTCATGAACTACACCCTTCCCACTGGCCACTACATTCGCGTAGTCAACTCCAACACTAAGCTTTAAAATAAATTGACTGCAGAGCTGTGGAAATATGATATTTAACAAAAACGATTTAAAATCCACTGCAGTCAATAATATACTGCTAGAGACCAGTCCTGCTGTTCATTACTAGATTCATTGAATCTCAATGTAGGAGGTTTGGTCCTGGTTTTCTCTGTATGATTGTGTTTTGCGTTCCACAAGGGGGTCGGTGTCAGAACATATGGCTGGAAAAAACTCTATGAAATGGGGAAAAATGGGGTCGGGTGGGTGGGTCCAAAAAGTGGTCATACAGTCAAAGAAGTAGCATACGTGTCTGGAATTTTTTTCCGACCCCCCCCCTGAGTTGGGCCCTTAGTTTGCCTATTTTATAAAACAGTTTTAATGGACCTTTCGTGAATAGAATGTGGTTCCTTAGTTTAAAAATCTTTAGTGATTGTTTTTTACCCAAGTTATATAGTAGGCCTATAGATGTGCAAATGGACTCGTTCCTAGCGAGCCAGAGTTACCAAGCGTCACGTCGTGGAGTTGGACTGAGCAGTGAGCGGATTGTCTGATCGAGCCAGGTACGAGACAAATATGCAAACTCCACGCAGCGCCCTCTCCGTTATCACTGCTCAGCGGAGCAATGGGAGATAACTCTGCCTGGAGCTTGGTATATATGGTTACAAACACCTAATTATTTCGGCCAATTTGGCCGTTTACTTCATGGCTGTTTTTCATCTGACGTGTGTGTCGGGATAAATGATGTGGAGGATTTATGTAAATGTTAGCCCAAACTACATTTCCAAGTAACGATGGTTTTGTTGTTTATTTTGAGGAATAATACCGCGTCAGATGAATTCAGCCCAAATATGTTAACAGTTGTCGTGTCAAACATTAGCAGTAGGTTAGCGTTATTTTGTATTTGTGGATGTCCTTTAACATGGGGAAAATAGACTATACTGCGCTTGAACGAGCATGTGAATTTGTCGTTTTTAATGTATAGCAACTTGATAATCAATAACCGAGGCATTCTCTGTCAAATAAGGTCGCTCTATTTACGATACCAATTGGGGAACTTTGTAAATTAAATTACGCGTAAACCAGCGTAAACGTATACCTGCTGCAAATAGAGAAGGTGCCGGAAACGGCGTACTTGCCCCAGGGCTAACTCGCCCCAATCGACGTGTGCCAACTCGGAATAAAAGGCCAGCTCGGAATAAAAGATATATACGGGGTGTTATATGGCGTTTGGTCCGTTGTTTCTCAATGAATATTATTGAAATTTGGTGTATATGTCCGGGCTGGGACATGGAATACAACAACGTTTGAATTGTTTTTAAATTTACAAATATGTTGATTTTATTCATTTTTTTTTCGTTCTGAAACACACTATAAAGTGTATATAATATAATAACGAACACGAGACATACATAATTTATAAACTGTTAACAAAAGATATCAAATTCAATACATGACAAAGATGACTCAGTGGAGTTTATAAAGTGAACATAAAAACATTGAGGTAAGAATCTTTTTAAGGAATGCAACTTTATTTAATGATAATAAACACATAAATTAAAATAACAAACATGAGACATACATGATTTATAAACTGTTAACAAAAGATATCAAACTCAATACATGACAAAGATGACTCAGTGAAGTTTATAAAGTGAACATAAAAATATTAAGGTAAGAATCTTTTTAAGCATTACTAAACCGTTTAGCACAGTCCACTTCACTCATCCGATCATCACCAAACTTCATATTTATCTTGATATTGATCTATCAGATGAGAGCTATCAAATATTTTTTTTTATTTATAGGAAAAAATGGTCGCCAGCAGCCATATTGCATTTACGTTATATGTTATCGCGTCATGTCGATATCTAGTATTACTTAGAAATTTCACCTTTCCATATTCATAATTGCTCCATTGAAAGTAACAGATGGAATTATTCCCCTCTTCGGATAGAGTGTCACTGAAACTTTATTTTGTCAGACTGTCTGTATAGTCACTGATTATATATGGCAATAATCTGTAATAAGATGTAGCACTATTTTATTTTATATTTACATGCAGTGCTGTTTTTATACAACAATTCTAATCCCCCTAGATCATCATGTGATCGACCATACATCGCGCGAGGACCTGGTTGAATTAAGGGGGGTTTTATAACTTCTATCCTCAAGCTAGATTATACTTATGACATTTAATGGCATGTTGCTAACGTGGAGGGTCAGATATGCTTGAGACACCACCACTCTTCAATTCACACCATGTTCTCAGCTGTCATATTCGGATATTAGAACCCATAGCCATGATAGGTGGTTTATTTTGTGTATACTAGTAATATTGTTATTTTCAGTACCTTTATATACCAGTACTGTGTATAACAATGCATATAAATTAATCCATATATACATGTATATTGATTCAACGGATTCAGCGGTTTTGTCCATCAGTCTATCAAATTTGCGGGGGAAACATGGTCACAAGCAGTACACCCTGGTAAATTTCGAATTTGAATCAATTGGCGCACCCTGCAGCCAGATTTTATTGGAGAACTTTTTCTCATGTGGATATTTTGGGTCACCGCTAGATGTGAGCCATATTTTGTTCTCAAACTGTCCTTGTGAAGACATCACTGCCAGCGGTGATCTTGAATTTTACTATTTTTATGGCTAAATAATTTGGTTGATGCTAAAGACGACACCCCTTGTCCGATCGTCACCAGATTCCACAATGATCTTCTGTATAACCAGGGTGAGAGTAATCTAATTTTCCCGAATTTCGTTAAAAAACATTACCACAGGCAGCAATTTGGTATCTTACTGTTTGATCCTCTTTTGCATGACTGAATTGTTTAGCAACTGTACAGACATATCCCTCATCTGATAGTCACCAAACTTCATATTGATCTTCGGGCTGACAACTAGATGGGAGCTATCGAATGCTTTGAATTTTTTTGGAAAACATTGTCGCCAGCAGTCATCTTCTATTTTGGTTTTTATATACATGTATATCTCTTCATTCGGATAGCCAGTATTACGTAGGTACTTCAACTTTCCGCATTCCTGTCATCATTTGAAATATAAAAATTTACCTGATACATGCACCCTTCAAAATTTGTTTCGACTTATCTATTTTAATGACCTGTATGGTAATATTGATACAGATATATTTGTCACACATTTCTTTGTACAATATACAGGTATTTAGTTTGTAACTAAATCTAGAAATATATAATAGTAGCTGGTGGACCCGACTTCGTCCGGGATGTTCCCATCTGATTTTCGGAGAATTGCGCGATTTAACCTTGAATTGACCATTTTAAAGGTGAACGTCATGTCGGGTTACGATTTGACCCGTCCAAAACACTCCCCGGACAAAAGTCACGACAAAACTACCCGTCGAAATCCGCCCGGCTTTACCCGATTTGACCTTGAATTGACAATTTTGAATGTCAAGATCAGGTCAGGGTCATGATTTGACCCACCCGAAACACTCCTGGGACAAAAGTAACAGTAGGTATTAAATTTCGTTGAAATACTTCCGTTTTAACAGATTTGACCTTGAATTGATCTTTTTGAATGTGAAAGTCAGGTCGGGATCAACATTTGACCCGTCCAAAATACTCCCTGGAAATAATTTCCCCTAGGTATCAAATTTCGTCAAATCTGTCCGGCAGTTTTCCCGGCCATAGCTAACAGACAAACAGACAGACAGACAGACAGACAGACAAATGTCCAAAATATATATTAAACTAGCTGATGTACTCGACTTCGTTCGGGCTATTTAGGGATTTTTTTGTGATCGCCTCCATCTGGACAGTACCCAGTATATACAGCGTCTGGCCAAACTATTGTTCAATTGGTCCAGAAACATGCCTATATCTGTATATCAGCACGTTCGAGAACATGGTCCCACGTGAAATTGGACCCGTCCATATTGCTCCCGGGATCGAAGTAGTCCTACACACAAATTTTTAGTCGGATCGGTCAAGGTCCAGAAACATGCCTATGAGCGAGGTCAAGTTGACACGTTAAATACCAAATCTGAGTCGGATCAGTCGAGCAGTGTTAGAGTCTATAACACATACACACATGCATTCATGCATACACACATACATACAGACAGGTGTTCCAAAATGTAGAATCGATAGCTACAACAATTCTATGGTAGATAGTTCACGGCCGACCTGATGCATGCATCTTAGTTTTCTTGTTTTCCATAGGCGACAGTGTTAACTAGAAGTCCCGCCGGCCATGGGTTAAGCCTATTTGAACTTGAAGTGGTCAATTTTCCTTTAGAACGTCATCCGCTGCACCAGTCTGTGACAACAAACGCGCCCTTTTCGGTATTTTTTTCAAACGATAATCTTGCATTTCCACAACTACCCCATTTACTGCACAACATCAGCAGCATAAAAATACCCAGACCCCTTCCATAATTGAATCATAACTTCGGGACACCACCAGACTCTTCCTGGGCATCTAAACATACATGGTACTGAGAGCTTTCCGATGAATGGCAACAAGCCATATTTCGGTCGCCATATTTACGTAGGCTATGATTTTCTGTTCCCGCTTAGGGATATTTCCCTCAATGATAATCAACCAATCAGCAGCCAGAATTTGTTTTTATGCTGACTCGAGTTTACACAAATTCAAGAAGCGTAACTCTATATAATTAGTTGCTTGTAACCATATGGCCCTATACCTTGGTTCTGAGTTATGGTTCTTTAGCTCCTCAATTTAAAGTGATTCGCGCGGTCGAATAGATTCACTCTTATGGGCAAAAAAACTCGACCCTTGTTTCAGACTATGAAGATTTGAAATGGCTCATCTGTATGGGAGGCCAAATTCACATTTAATAATTAATTGCGCTTGGAAAATTGACCACTTCAAGTTCAAATAGGCTTAACCCATGGCCGGCGGGACTTCTAGTTAGCGCTTGGTACAGAGTATTTGCAAAGTTTCAGGAAGCTCCAGTCATGGAAGCGTTAACTCCCTCTTAACTTAACTTAACTTAAGGATCCCCAGGTGTCTCCCCCCATCTCTGAAAATATTAAGTTTACAGAATGCGGTATAACATTTTACCAAAAATCACCATTGGGATTCTAGTCATGTTACAAAAAGAAATGAGCATAATGTAAGTGAGGTATATACCTTTACTTATGAATATTCCAACTCAATGGAAACAAAATTGTCACTTTGACTCAAAATGACCGTCAAGAATGCGGCTAAATTATAGTAAAAAGTAGATATATTGCCCTACCCCGCCTTGCAATTACTTACAAGTTATAACTGATAGATACAATCGGCTTATAAATATGCATTCTATACATTGAATACTAATAACACGAGAGCCTGCTGGGTTATATTTGCACAATCGCTTACGAAAGGTTTGATGCCCCAGATTTGTTACACCACAGGAACGTTTAAAGAAATCCGATTTCTTATGTTCCGCATTCCTGGCAATTAGGGGCCAGAGACCCCACAAAAACTAAAAAAAAAGAGACTTTTATTAGCACCTTTGAGTACAAAGCTGATTTTTTCATGAATAGTGCTCCAGCAATCACTGACCAATAATACACAATTTCTGAAACGAAATTTCCTGGCGTTTTCATTTCAGAAGGTCTACTCGAGTGGGAACGAGTCATAAAGTCTGTAAAATAAACATGATTATAACAAATCGTTAATACGCCGTAGCGTGTCGCCCGGCATGTGTGGTCTATATACAAACTCCAAGCAATGTTAATACTAAACGAATATCCGATTAGCTGCATCCATGCGAATGGCAGCATTCACGTGCGTGTGATCAAGGCATCGCGTTGTCAGTCATCCACGTTATTGAGATCGCAAATATGAATGCTGAGATGGATGTTCAATTTATTTCAATTGAAATACATTCATATAAGGATTAACTGTCATGTGGACTGTTTTTATGGAGATGTAACGGTGAGGTAAGTGGACATAACTTGTGTAAAACTCGAAGGGTTTTACATACAAGTTATGTCCACTTACCTCACCGTTACATCTCCATAAAAATAGTCCACATGACAGTTAATCCTTATATTTATATACATTTAGCGAAAAAGCCACTTTTGTAAATATATTTAAATCGAAAAGTGTATCGTGACAAGATCAGCCCAAAATACCCAATAGCACCCTTGGCAAAAGTTAATAGGAACAATTTCTCTTCATGTTGAAACCCGGTGATGTATTAAGTCAATCCTGCGCGAGTCAAAATGCGCCCAAAGCATTACGCGTTCGTCTTTCCAAACCTAATGACGTATCGATGGTGTTATTAGCTTGGTGTTATTATGCGTTGCGCATTCACCGAGAAATAACTGCAACTAGCCACGTGGGCGCCGACCAATCAGAATGCTGGATTTAGTGATGACAACACTTAGTGTGTAAATATAATATAATATGCACACATTATTTCGAATATGTTATGGATTCATATTTCAGTTGACATTCGCAGTCCAATTGATCAGTCTCAGATACACATAAAACACTCGAAAACTCATCAGAACTCCTTAAGTGATACGCATATGTACTACACAGAAGCTCGGCGTTTGGTCGCATCTTCATCTGTGCCGTTAGCATCTTTCTGGACCGACAGTAGTCCCTTCATATCGCGCGGATATTGAGAACGACACGGATTTTTTAAATTCTGTCAAATCATATGCTTCATTGACAGATTCAACTATATACCGGCATTTGTTTTGGAAGCGTGGGAGTCCACGAACTATACTAGTGAATGGATGTTCTCGCAAATTTGAGTGAGCAAAAGCAAAAACACCATTGAAAAAATTCTCCAATTTTTTTTTAATGCCCAGGTATGTCACCCCCTTAACAGACTGAGTGTTGATAACATTGCAGCAGATTGCAAGTTCGCAACAGTTATTAATTTGGCGTTTGGTCCCAAATAAGATGGATTCTGTTTTGCCTAAATTAAGTGACAATTCATTGTCAACTAGACAGTGGCTTATTGATGTTATATACTCAGCTGATCTGCTATCACTTTTGAATCTGTTGAAATACTTGTAAGAAATACACATTGCAAACGAAAGATGCACGAAAGCACGTCCCCTATTTACAACAATGGCGTTAAACGTACACCGTGACCAAACAGTCTGAGTTAGTTATGTCAACACATCCAACAGCCAAGTTTTGATTTTTTTTTTCTGATATAAGTTTTCAATACGCGGTTGTGATTTTACTTCTTTCGAGTTCATTTCAATTATGTTTATAACTATTTCAATAATAATATTATAATAATAATAATATAACTATTAAGATCTAAGTATTTTACGAAAATGTTTGTCAGTTTTGAATTCGCGCAGCTAGTACTGCGCGAATTTAAATACGAGTAAGGTAGGTTAAAATATGTGCATGTGTAAAGTAAAAACACCATCAATTTGATTAAATAAACACAGTTCCAGTCCTCTCCATGTGGGAAATCACTGGTGAACAATGAGGAGCTCCCCTTAAAATCATTCTAGGCGAGTGGCGAGTAGCTCTCATACAAAATGTCAAGGCGAGTAGTATCTCACGAAGGCCTGATGGGGAGTGCGGGAGGGGGTCAGGGGGCCTCCCCGGAACATTTAGAAAATTAGATGCTCTGAGATTGGATCTGGAGCCTTTTAATGCTCCAATCACTGTTCAAATAACGATTTTGTGTCAATAAGAGACAAAAATGCAATGCCACATTGCTAATAGTACACAAGCAAGTAAGTTGGTATATTTGAAATAAATTAAGGTATCTGATATATTACGCACATTTGAAGCATGTGTATTCTGAGTTTTCTGTTGTGCAGAAATTGTATTGCCGATGTGAATCGGAATCAGTTCGATTTTGAATTGATTCCTCGATCTATTTTAGTAAATAGCGCATATAATAAAAAAAAACCTTCGTGTTTTGAGTGAATATCAGAATTACATCACTCGTGGGCTTTAGCCACTCGTGATGATTCCAGTATATCACTGTGACCACTCATGAGATACTTCCAATATTCACTCAAAACACGCAGGTATCCTCCATGTATATTACATTTAAAAAAAAAGCCATGATAAACTTTGAGAAAAGATGAGAATGGATTTTTTTCATTGCAATTTTTTCCTCGACCAAAACCGGACCCACCCCATGATTTCAACTGTTAAAGGGAGAACTTGTGTGCAAATAAATAAATATAGAGCCCCCTCACTTGTATGAGGCTAAAGCATGCACTACTACATGAATCTGATTGTTTCAATGATTCAATTCATTTTGAAGCTGTAATTTGTCTTAGAAATGATTTTGGAAAAAAATTGCATGACATCAGAAAAAATCTGCATTCCGGACTCTGGGATACCCACCCACCCGGTCCTTGTATCCTGTAATTTTTTCCGACCCCCCCCCTGGTTAAAATTGTATATTTTGTTTACTTCAATGCGACATGCAGGCACAGGCAATGCCTACATGTAGAAATGTAGTTCAAGCATACCGCCATATGGCTTTAGATTAATAGCATGGGAGGCCTTCGTTGTCGAAATATTCATATTTGTTCCAACCACACAAACAGACAGACTATTACAATGTACATAGTTTTGTATATACCACAATCATCGCGTAAATAGCATGCTACCATCAAGATCTACTATGTATTATCTAAACAAGAACCTGACTGCGTTACAGAGGACATCGCAATTCTATCGGATAATCACACAAAAAGTATATAAACGCTCTTTATTATTTCCATATCAGGAATACACTAAGAAAGAACGCTCTTTATGTGTATCATCATAATATAAACAAACGCCAGAAAAGGTAACTTTTTTGTGCACTTGTTTACATAACAATGGGTAAACATCTGACAATAACATAATGTTTATGCGATATGCATGTCTAATTGCTATACGAACAAAGTCTGTCTATATTTGAATATTCTTTCTGTTTATAGCGGTTTTCAACGGAGGTGAGTATTTTACCAGCATACCCACCACCAAGTCCTCCCGTGCCTTTAAAACAAAAAGTGGAATGAATTTTTTTTTGGGATTGAGCTGTTTTTTTATTCTGGTAAATAACTATATTCCAATGCTCTGACCAACTTAGAGCACCACACCCAATGGGTCAACTGGAAAGTCCAGTTGGGCGTGTGTTGACCAAGAAACACAACCCGTGCGCTGTACGACACATTGAACAATCTTGATAATGGAGGTGCTTTACAAATAAATCGGGAAACGATTGTTACAAAAGGTGGAGCTAGATCTTTCCAGATCGAGAAAAGAATCCTAACTCTCCCAACATATATAGGCGCTGTCTTGCTAGATCAAGAACAGAATCCCAACTCGATCAACAGATGTGGTAACGGGAACCAATATATAATCTCGTCGCCGATATAAGATTGCATAATTCAACGATTCGACCATGCACATGCTTAAATATGCCCCATCCGATATTGTTGACTGACACTCAAATAAACACCTATGGTATACATTGATTGTGGTTTAGTTGCCCATTAACGAATATTTAAGAGCATGGTTATTGAAAATTTGTGTGAAATCGGACATGAGCGAGCGATGTTTTTAAACGCGCCAAAATCGTGACAAATAAACACACACACACCCTCTCACGCTATATCACGCCCCACATATCGAGCCTCTCTCTCTCTCTCTCACACACACACACACACCCTCACACACACACACACTCACACACCCCACACACACACACATCTCACACACTTGTTATATAGTTTATTTGGTGTATATACAAAATATTGATATCCGAATAAAATAAAATACCATAAAATGTATAATTTTATTACATCATCCTATACTGTTATTCCATTCGTTGTCATAATATATAAATATCAATCACCGATATACATGAACAAACAAAAGATGACCCTACCTTGCCAGTCTAATCCGAAAAAACTACCGGAATGTCACATTCGAACTATTATTATATGATTTTGACTGGCTAATAGTGACATATTGTTAATATTATTATACTACTTGGTCAGTATGCATGTTATCGACCAAAATATATCGGACATAGGAATACTCATAGGAACCTTATTTCGCGCTCCGCGTATAATGTGCCGCATTTCTTGGTATGGTTACGTAGCGTTTTTCCGAAAACCCATAACTCCGAAGGTCCGATTCTCCGAAGGTCAGATTCTCCGACGCCCCGATTCTCCGAAAGCCCATAACTCCGAAGTCCCGATTCTCCGAAATCCCATAACTCCGAAGACCCATAACTCCGAAAGCCCATAACTCCGAAGGCCTATAACTCCGAACGCCCATAACTCCGAAGGTCTATAACTCCGAAGGGCCGATTCTCCGAAGGTCCGATTCTCCGAAGATCCGATTCTCCGAAGATCATGTTTTATCGCTTATTAAATAGTGTACAGTCCAGTGGCGGGGTCAATGGTGCCCTAGGGAAGACCGCCCCCAAAAAACATGTCAAATGTCATGTAAACGTCAGGAAATCCCTCCTATGCATTCAAATATTCACAGTGTTCCTGCCCAGGGGAGCCCCCGGACCAACGATTGGGGCGACCCCTCCCATGTATGCGCTCCCCAAATCAGGCCTTTGTGATATGCTTTCGGCATATCATATGCATGATATATCCTCCACATATCCCCCACATATGCTAATTAATGTGCACCCCTAAATGGGAACACTGGCCCGCCACTGGTGTGCACCGGGTATATTATAACGAAACGCTGCAAGAATGTCAGAGTAGCCTAACATGCACAGGGGCGACAAGTTCTTCCCCGTTCACCCCTGTACATTTTACTCTGGCATCTCATGGGCCAAACGTAACGTTATAGTATCTGGTGTATAGTCAGTGGCGGGCCAGGATTCCCATTTAGGTGGGGGCAGTAGGAAATGTTTGAATATTTTGATGCCCCATGAACGATTTCCGGGCGTTTACATGACATTGGACATGTTTTGGTAGGGGCCCATATTGTCTGAAATAGCAAGTAGAGGTTTAATGGGGGCAGTGGGAATTTTGGGACCCCTTGGCTTCGCCACTGGACTGTACACTATTTAGTAAATGATAATACCCCGATAAAACAAAATCTTCGGAGAATCGGACCTTCGGAGAATCGGACCTTCGGAGTTATGGGCCGTCGGAGAATCGGGCCTTCGGAGTTATAGGTCTTCGGAGAATCGGCCCTTCGGAGTTATAGGTCTTCGGAGTTATAGGTCTTCGGAGAATCGGCCCTTCGGAGTTATGGGCTTTCGTAGAATCGGATCTTCGGAGTTATGGGCCGTCGGAGAATCGGGTCTTCGGAGTTATGGGCCGTCGGAGAATCGGGTCTTCGGAGTTGTGGGCCGTCGGAGAATCGGGTCTTCGGAGTTGTGGGCCTTCGTAGTAATAGGTCTTCGGAAAACCGGTCTGACACCCTTGGTATACAGTGGGACATGGTCGTTTTATTTATAGAAACGTGAATTTTTTGGAGAGGAAAAGAAGTCGAACTGCGACCAGGAGGCCGAGTCCGGTAAAAGATGTGGTTGGGAATTATGGTGATATGCATGAGAAACCTTCAGTGATAAGCCTTATATAGTTGTCATAATTTGAAGGATTAGTTGTTTTAACGGAATTATGAGTTGGTCATTAATCGTGAAACCAAAATATTTTATATTCCATAATTGCAATCATGGGTATATAATATATGATCTGGAATGCGTTGCAATTTCTGACAGTGCTATTGCTCGTCAGTGCCATACTTCACACCGATACGACGTTACGGTCGTTACCTCGGGCTCATATCGCAGTCGATATCAAACTAACCAGGTAATAGACTGTAATAGTCCAATAATTATTATTGGAGACTGCCCATCAATCATACTCCTTGTCATACTTGATTATGGCTAGGCCCAGTTTCATAAAAGCAACTGACATAGTTGGGACGTAAGATGGTCTTAAGTTCAAACTTCAGTCCTAAAGTTAAGACATAAGTTATGGTCCTCCTTTTGTCGGAAATATAGATGGGATCTGGTTCGTGTATGTTATTATAAATAAATTTAAATGAATAACATTTTACGAACACGGAGGGATGTTTCGGAAATTGTGGTCTATAGTTAATAGCCAACTGATAGGCTGTAGCAGGGACGTGGCCTGCAGTGGTTGCGCGATTGGCGGGGTGTGATGTAGTGTCCATTCCCAATACTAACTGGAAAAAGCCAAGACCTAACTATACAGTTCTCATTGTTGTAACAAAAAGAATAATTTTCATAGATTTGAACAGCATTTGCGATTCAAATCACAGAATTGTAATGTTTACAGTAATCATGTTATGACAATTGGTCCGAACATTTCCACATCTAGGATAATAGTGAATGAGTTATACTCAGTTCTGATTGCGGCTATTTTTATATGCTTTCCATGCTATATTATTATGTTATAATTTGATTGTAAAATACCATTTGTAAACACACCGATCCCCACCCATCACACCGGGGGTACCACAACGAGGGGGTGAAAATGGGGTAAGGACTATTTTCGAGAACGGTGAGGATTACAACCGATTTGACGACATGGGTGGGTGGCCAGCCACAAACACACCCTAGAAACACACCTACCCACAACCATCATCCTCGGTGGGGGGGGGGGGGGGGCGGTACCACCCGAGGGGGTGAAATGGGGTATGGAAAATATTCGAGAACGGTAAGAATTTCGACCAATTTAACGGCATGATTGGGAGGCCCACCCCAAATACACCCTGGAAATACCCCGATCCCCACCATCACCCCGGGGGTACCACCGAGGTGGTGAACATGGGGTATGGACCATTTTCGAGAATGGTAAGGATTTCAACCAATTTCACGGTATGGGTGGGTGGTCCACACCAAATACTCCATAGAAATACTCCATAGTGGGGTTTTGTCCCATTATGGGCACACAGAGAGCACTGCGGTTCATTCACTTCTAATCTGGCTACCAAATATATGCGAGCCAGGATTCAGCAAATCCGATCCCGATTTTACGACGTAAAACGCCGTCCCTGTGAATTCTTTGGACATTGCGACACCAATTTATGAGTGGACGTTCATATGGCCACCGGTCACCTTATGTCATCGACCGATCCAAGAAATCTCGTTCGGAAGAACCCGGATTAGGCCGGATATCATCGCTATTATTATGATATAGAGAGTAATCAATTGGGTGGCACCCACCCCCCCCCCCCCATTTCGGTGATGGTGGGATGTATCTATGTGTATTTGAGGCGGCCACCCACCCTCGCCGTCAAATCACCGATCCGAGAAAACCCGTTCAAAAAGGACCTATTATTCCGATTCCCCACGAATACTAAATTCGAGAAAATCCCCAATGTGACAAAAATGCATCCCATATTTATAGAACCCATCTATATAGTCACACGGTGCGATCACAAATGTCACCGATACTTCCGCACATATGTTCACAAATACGATATGGCCAAATAACCTCACGATTAGCGCTAATATGTGAGTTATTATTTCAATTCCCCACCAAAACTTAACCCGAGGTAGCTACCATATATTGGAGTCAATCTTACGCGATATTGGGGAATTTGTCGGGTTCCGTTTCAATGGGAAATCGATTGGTGTGCCCTCTATTGTGGACAATTATTAAGTCAAATGGACGCTATTGTATTGCGCAGCCTTGCTTTTGCAGTTATTGATAATTTTAAGTGGGGTTTTGTCCCATTGTGGGCGCACAGAGAGCAGTACAGTTCAATCATTTCTAAACTGGCTACCATATATAGGAGCCAAACTTACGCGATATTGGGGAATTTGTCGGGTTTCGTTTCAATAGGGAATCGAATGGTGTGCCCTCTATTGTGGACAATTGTTAAATTAAATTGACGCTATTGTATTGTGCAGCATTGCTTTTGCAGTTATTGAAAGGACCTATTATTCCGATTCCCCACGAATACTAATCCGAGAAAATCCCCAATGTGACAAAAAATGCATCCCATATTTATAGAACCCATCTATAGTCACACGGGCGATCACAAATGTCACCGATACTTCTGCACATATGTTCACAAATACGATATGGCCAAATAACCTCACGACTAGCGCTAATATGTGAGTTATTATTTCAATTCCCCACCAAAACTAAACCCGAGGTAGCTACCATATATAGGAGTCAATCTTACGCGATATTGGGGAATTTGTCGGGTTTCGTTTCAATGGGGAATCGATTGGTGTGCCCTCTATTGTGGACAATTATTAAGATAAATGGACGCTATCGTATTGTGCAGTCTTGCTTTTGCAGTTATTGATAATTTTAAGTGGGGTTTTGTCCCATTATGGGCGCACAGAGAGCACAACAGTTCATTCATGTCTAAACTGGCTACCATATATAGGAGTCAATCTTACGTGATATTGGGGAATTTGTCGGGTTTCGTTTCAATGGGGAATCGAATGGTGTGCCCTCTATTGTGGACAATTGTTAAGTTAAATTGACGCTATTGTATTGTGCAGCCTTGCTGTTGCAGTTATTGAAAGGACCTATTATTCCTATTTTCCACGAATACTAATCCGAGAAAATCCCCAATGTGACAAAAAATGCATCCCATATTTATAGAACCCATATATAATCACACGGGGTGATCACAAATGTCACCGATACTTCCGCACATATGTTCACAAATACGATATGGCCAAATAACCTCAGGATTTTAGCGCTAATATGTGAGTTATTATTTCAATTCCCCACCAAAACTAAATCGAAAAAAACCGGGAAGGCGCCGTTTGCCGGCAAATCGGTGTCTCATCCCCGAAAGAGCTATCGAAACTCTTTCGACGCTTTGACCTGAATTTATAGGATCCGTTGGAGATCCTCTATATCTATCTAAGTATGCATATCTATAAACATCCGGTTACGGTATATATAAGTATGCATATCTATAAACATCCGGTTACGGTATATATATAGGTAAGCGTAATTTTGTTGCGAGGCTTGAGATGACCTTGGCCCTAACTATTTACGGACGCGGTACGTGGCTGATCTCAAACAGTCCTTTAAGACATATTATGCTCTTATTTCACATCAAACTGATATTTTACGACTCAGCCATTACACCTATTTGAAGAATTAACTACCGGTATAATTGTCAAAACATTCAATAATATCGTAAAGCACGATGACTGAACTACGTAAAAAATGTAAACAATCAGTCCTTGGTTGTCCCGAACTAATCACCGATAAGCAAACGAGAATGATTTCGCCAGCGAGAGTCACTTTAATTTGCTTGCTATTGTTTGCTGGCAATTTTGATACACAATTTATCGAAATACCTGCGATGAGCCGTGAGCCGAATCACTTTATGTGTATTCGCAAGCCGAGCGAATAGGGTAACAGTTCGGTACAAAAATGTCAATAATATTGAACAATAATATATTCATGTTACTATCTTCTAATAACATTTTATTTTTTTAACTGTTTTGACATCGGCCTCGAGTGGGCGTATCTGTCAATAAATTTATCTTATCTTATCTTCTGCCTGCAGTTTGTCCGTTATATACTGCTAAGTCTTTAAATATTCCACACTCTAAGAAAAAAGCTCCAAATTTGGTTCCCAGGAGATCCAAATACCAACATAAAACCAAACAGTTTGGTTCCACACTGCATTGGTTATCTGGTACCAAATCCTTAGTTTGGCTCTTCAAAGAACCAACCGAACTCAACGTTTGTGTGGGAATCAAGCGGGATTCATTTGAAATACCAATTTACACATGCATGCATACACCAGCTGTTTCGAGTCATACGAATGGACTCTGATCATTGTACTGCTGGCGGTGGTAACTATATTGCTCATATCACATATATGGTAAAAGTATGGAACAATAACTTTATCAATATAATTCGATATTTCCTTCAGGCATCAGAACGTATTAGTAAGATGGCTGGTTTAGGACATGGGAATTTATTTTTATTTCGTGGCCACGAAATAACTAATTCGTGGCCACGAAATAACTAATTCGTGGCCACGAAATAACTATTTTACCCCCATTCAGTTAGATACACTTCATATAACGGCTTATTTCGGCCAATTTGGCCGGTTACTTCATGTGAGTTTTTCATCTGACGTGTGTGTCGGAATAATGATATGGAGGATTTATGTAAATGTTAGCCCAAACTACATTTCCAAGTAACGATGGTTTTGTTGTTTATTTTGAGGAATAATACCGCGTCAGATGAATTCAGCCCAAATATGTTAACAGTTGTCGTGTAAAACATTCGGCAGTAAGTTAGCGTTATTTAGTATTTGTGGATGTCCTTTAACATGGGGAAAATAGACTACTGCGCTTGAACGAGCATGTGAATTGTCGTTTTTAATGTATAGCAACTTTATAATCAATAACAGAGGCATTCTCTGTCAAATAAGGTCGCTCTATTTACGATACCAATTGGGGAACTTTGTAAATTAAATTACGCGTAAACTTAACCTGCTGCAAATAGAAAAGGTGTCGGAATCGGCGTACTCGCCCCAGGGCTAACTCGCTCCAATGGCGCGTGCCAACTCGGAATAAAAGGCCAACTCGGAATAAAAGATGCATACGGGGTGTTATATGGCGTTTGGTCCGTTGTTTCTCAATGAATATTATTGAAATTTGGTGTATATGTCCGGGCTGGGACATGGAATACAACAACGTTTGAATTGTTTTTAAATTTACAAATTTGTTGATTTTGTTCATTTTGTTTTCGTTCTGAAACACACTATAAAGTGTATATAATATAATAACGAACACGAGACATACATAATTTATAAACTGTTAACAAAAGATATCAAATTCAATATATGACAAAGATGACTCAGTGGAGTTTATAAAGTGAACATAAAAACATTGAGGTAAGAATCTTTTTAAGGAATGCAACTTTATTTAATGATAATAAACACATAAAATAAAAACATGAGACATACATGATTTATAAACTGTTAACAAAAGATATCAAACTCAATACATGACAAAGATGACTCAGTGAAGTTTATAAAGTGAACATAAAAATATTAAGGTAAAAATCTTTTTAAGCATTACTAAACCGTTTAGCACAGTCCACTTCACTCATCCGATCATCACTAAACTTCATATTTATCTTGATATTCATCTATCAGATGAGAGCTATCAAATATTTTTTTAATTTTATAGGAAAAAATGGTCGCCAGCGGCCATATGGCATTTACGTTATATGTTATCGCGTCATGTCGATATCTAGTATTACTTAGAAATTTCACCTTTCCAGATTCATAATTGCTCCATTGACTGTAACAGATGGAATTATTCCCCTCTTCGGATAGAGTGTCACTGAAACTTTATTTTGTCAGACTGTCTGTATAGTCACTGATTATATATGGCAATAATCTGTAATAAGATGTAGCACTATTTTATTTTATATTTACATGCAGTGCTGTTTTTATACAACAATTCTAATCCCCCCTAGATCATCATGTGATCGACCATACATCGCGCGAGGACCTGGTTGAATTAAGGGTTTTTTTTTGGAAAACTTCTGTCCTCAAGCTAGACTATACTTATGACATTTAATGGCATTTTTTCTAACGTGGAGGGTTAGATATGCTTGAGACACCACCACTCTTCAATTCACACCAAGTTATCAGCTGTCATATTCGGATATTAGAACCCATAGCCATGATATATGGTTTATTTTGTGTATACTAGTAATATTGTTATTTTCAGTACCTTTATATACCAATACTGTGTATAACAATGCATATAAATTAATCCATGTATACATGTATATTGATTCAACGGATTCAGTGGTTTTGTCCATCAGTCTATCAAATTTGCGGGGAAAACATGGCCACAACCAGTACACCCTGTTAAATTTCGAATTTGAATCAATTGGCGCACCCTGCAGCCAGCTTTTATTGGAGAACTTTTTCTCATGTGGATAGTTTGGGTCACCGCTAGATGTGAGCCATGTTTTGTTCCCAAGCTGTCCTTGTGAAGACATCACTGCCAGCGGTGATCTTGAATTTTACTATTTTTATGGCTAAATAATTTGGTTGATCCTACAGACGACACCCCTTGTCCGATCGTCACCAGATTCCACAATGATCTTCTGGATAACCAGGGTGAGAGTAATCTAATTTTCCCGAATTTCGTTAAAAAACATTACCACAGGCAGCAATTTGGTATCTTACTGTTTGATCCTCTTTTGCGTGACTGAATTGTTTAGCAACTGTACAGTCATATCCCTCATCTGATAGTCACCACACTTTATATTGATCTTCGGGCTGACAACTAGATGGGAGCTATCGAATGCTTTGAATTTTTGGAAAACATTGTCGCCAGCAGTCATCTTATATTTTGGTTTTTATATACATGTATATCTCTTCATTCGGATAGCCAGTATTACGTAGGTACTTCAACTTTCCGCATTCCTGTCATCATTTGAAATATAAAAATTTACCTGATACCATGCACCCTTCAAAATTTGTTTCGTCGTATCTATTTTAATGACCCGTATGGTAATATTGATACAGATATATTTGTCAAACATTTCTTTGTACAATATACAGGTATTTAGTTTGTAACTAAATCTAGAAATATATAATAGTAGCTGGTGGACCCTACTTCGTCCGGGATGTTCCCCTCTGATTTTCGGAGAATTGCGCGATTTAACCTTGAATTGACCATTTTAAAGGTGAACGTCATGTCGGGTCACGATTTGATCCGTCCAAAACACTCCCCGGACAAAAGTCACGACAAAAGTACCCCCGGTGACCCGTCGAAATCCGCCCGGCTTTACCCGATTTGACCTTGAATTGACAATTTTGAATGTCAAGATCAGGTCAGGGTCATAATTTGACCCACCCGAAACACTCCTGGGACAAAAGTAACAGTAGGTATTATATTTCGTTGAAATACTTCCGTTTTACCAGATTTGACCTTGAATTGATCTTTTTGAATGTCAAAGTCAGGTCGGGATCAAGATTTGACCCGTCCAAATAGTCCAGAAACATGCCTACATCAGCACGTTCGAGAACATGGTCCCACGTGAAATTGGACCCGTCCATATTGCTCCCGGGATCGAAGTAGTCCTACACACAAATTTTTAGTCGGATCGGTCAAGGTCCAGAAACATGCCTATGAGCGAGGTCAAGTTGACACGTTAAATACCAAATCCGAGTCGGATCAGTCGAGCAGTGTTAGAGTCTATAACACATACACACATGCATTCATGCATACACACATAGGCCCTACATACAGACAGGTGTTCCAAAATGTATAATCGATAGCTACAACAATTCTATGGTAGATAGTTCACGGCCGACCTGATGCATGCATCTTAGTTTTCTTGTAGTATCTGGTATAGGCTATATCGAATAGACGGTTACTTGTCATACACAAGAACCCGTTTCCGACACACAGTTCAAGGGTATGGAATCCTATTAGGGCCACTTGCTAATGGCGCTTTCGGCGCGCGCCGAAAGCGACAAAAAGTGCGCCATTAGTAACGCGCCGAAATCGACAAAAAGTGCGCCGTAATGGCGCACATTGTGTCGCTTTCGGCGCGTTATTAATGACGCACTTTTTGTCGCTTTCCAGTACTTATTTACTTGAAATTGGCCCAAAAAAAGGGAATTAGGGGTCCGAGGTACCTGTTGTTGCGGTGAGCAATATGTTTTGAGTACCAACTGACTCGGTGTTAAAGTTTCCCAAAATTGGAATGTTTTCTTGAATTTAGGACACGTCGGACAGTATAACCCTGGAATATAGCATGCAATACAACGGTCTATGAAATGTGATATAACTGATGGGTTTTCGCCGATTTTGCCCATATGACCGTCTTTTTAAAACATTTATTAGTTCCAGGATTATAATTTATGAAAGTTAGTGTTATTTTTCCATTTTTTTTCTTTCAGAAATGAGATGGACGATCATGTCCAGAGACCGGCTGACTCTTTTTTAACACCTTGGAGTGGCAGTCGAGCACTCCATCAAATACTATCAAAATGAAGAACTAGAGTACGTAAAGTTGGCATTAGATCACACAACAGGACACAAAGGATACCAGCGTATAACACATCCTGTGTTATTACCATCTGCAATTTCACAAAGTAATACTGAAATATTTGTGTCCGTGGATGACAGGATAACGCTGCGCGAATACCATCCAGCTACATTTAAGAAAAGAAAAATATCCGTATCTAATGACCATAGCCATACCACCGCCAATACCGAAGACGACTGACCAAATTGATCAACAATAATAGCGATAACAAACAAGGCACCACCACCACCACCAACAACAACAACACCAGAGCCTCAGGAATCCAGAAATTCTCAGCTCGAATCCAGCATGTGTTATCAGATCAACCAATCGAGTTGGAGCTTCTAAATGTACCACAAACTTTCAATCTTTGAGTTAATTTTCAACGTTACACCCATATGGTTGGCCATTTCAATTAATTGACATTTCAGTCCAAAAAATATCTGATACAAATCGACCAATGTACAATTTCCAACTAAAGCGGTGGTATGTAGTCATGACATTTCCAACTATTTGCCATTTTAGCAAACTTTGGCGGAGTAGACACTCAAGTCCTTTAACCAATGTTTCATGGTAACAGTTATCAATGAATATTTTATCCATAATGATAACCAACTTCTCCCTGTTAACGCTCCATACATGAACGTGTCGACATGGGCTGCTTTGGTAATTTTTTTCAACAATCGGAAATTTTAATCATGACACAACGTTAGTTGGAAATGTTACACAAAGTATATAATAGGTTGAAATTGTTTCCATTGTTTAATTTTCCAAACAGTAATCAAGGGGGGTATGTTGTGTTCAGAAGAACGAAAGCATATTAATTTTATAATTTTGGTCTGAAATGGCCATCAGTTGAACATTGTGCCCAACAATTGATGAGTTTTAAATGCCAGTTGGAAAGTTCCAACCAAGGTTGATGCAATGGTATGTCAACTCTATGGATTTGGTCTGGTTGTTTGTGGATGGGTGCAGTTGGAAATTTCAAAGTGGAAACTCCCCCAACGGGGACCCAGTAGCCACGTCCCCTGACCCGTAAGTGTGTTAGTAGTATGCGACCAATACCCAACCCCGAACAACACACAGCATAAATCAATTACCCGGTACCCGAGCGATCATTCTCATTCTTATTGGTCCAGTAATACAGTCCACAAGAACGTCAATATATACATGGTATGCTTAATTTATAATTTTCTAGAAAGGATTTAAACTCGTATCATCAAGCTAAAAAACATCTCGAGGACTGCTATGTCGATATCAAAAACTGGATGTTGGAAAACAAACTCAAACTTAACGACGACAAGTCAGAATTTCTCGTTATTGGGTCAAAATATTCACTGAGTGCCCTTTCGCAATTTGTCAACAACAACGACGAGTGCCGTTTCGATATACACCTGGGCCAAAGTGTGATAACATCATGCATATATCTACGCAATCTTGGAGCCCATTTTGACTCAACGATGTCCATGGACAAAATGGTTTCGAACTTGATCCGAGTTTGTTATTATCACCTTCGCTGCCTCCGACGCATTCGAGGATACTTAAGTGATGATGTCATGAAGCTTGCAGTTATCTCACTTGTATTGTCTCGGATCGATAGTTTAAACACTGTTTTGACGAACATCACGCAAGAGAATATTCGGCGTATTGATCTTGTGATAAATAACTGCGCTCGATTGATAAAAAATGTCGCCAAATTCGACCATATCACACAGACGCTAATACAGGAGCACATTATGACATTCGAATTCAGACTTAAGTTCAAATGTGTGGTGACTATATGCAAATCATTGAGAAAGACAACGCCTGAGTACATATCTGATATGTTTGTCCTAAAATCCGGCAGAGTTACGCGTTCAACGACAAGCGGTTTAGACATTAGGACAATAGCGAAACCCAACGTGAATTACGGTACAAAATGTTTTCAGGAATTGGCTACGCGGGTATGGAACGGTCTGCCACAAACTGTTCGACGATGTTCTACATTGAAGGATTTCAAAACCGATCTCAAAACTCTACTTTTTAGACAATGTTTCCCGCAAGTTAATCGTTAAGTTTAAATCTAGTTCTTAGTCATCATCTTAATTTCCTTTACCTTATTACTATGCTTTTTAAATTTTACATTTCAATGTTATTTTTGTCGCGCTTTGTTGTAAAGCGCATTGAAACTTTATTGTATAATGCGTTTTGTTGTTGTTGTTTTTGTTGTTGTTTTTGTTGTTGTTTTTTGTTTGTTTTTTAAATGTATATAATAATAATAATAATAATAACCACATCACAACATTTTACAATCACAGTCCCAAACGCAATTCGAGCGAGCGTTGTGTATTTTCCCCGTTTGCTGTCGAACCATGCAATATTTACAATATTTACAATACGGTCTCAATATGGTTAAATTTACTAATTAAACTGTTTATGTTAAATTCAGAACTTAAATCAATTAAAGCTGCACATAGTGTTTGGAACATTGAATCTGCAAACGTTAAATATTGCACACCATCGACCACTTTAGCCGGTTAATAAGGGAAATTTAAAGTTATTCTGAAGACAAACAAATAATCTATTGTTTTTTTATCACCATTGTTGTTGCTAAAGAAAGTCCATTTCAGGCAAAAAAATATATCAAGGTATTACCTAGTATCGATTATTGGTCTTACTTTCAAGTTGAACGATGGTTGTTAAAATTGTCATAACACATTGTGTGGCTTTAAATTTTTCTAATTGCATGTCACAGGTAAGAAAGTAGGCCAGGGCATGGAAGAGTGAAACTCTTCCATGTCTTGGACTGAGAGCATGAATGAGTGAATGTATTTTGTCTCTCTCTTTTGTTATTATTCTTCTTTATCAATACAAAATTAAAAAAGTACAAAGAAAAGTATGCGACTAATACCCAGGTTTTTACAACAAATTAATATGGAAGACATTGCGTTATTGTGAACACTTAATGCTTTGTCTTCTGTCTGCGGTTTGCAAGGCCAGTGTTGTACTTGTAAACCCTGCCAAATTCATAACTGAATGTGGTCCAACACAGCATGCATTCTGAGCATGAGTAGCCAGTTTCCACCGCATGTGTTTGCATGACGTTGCGGGTACTCTTTTTCGGTAAACGTTTTCCCTCGCGACTTCCATTTATATGGACATGAGGCAGTGTATACACACGTGTGTCTGGAAAGCCGTATTCTTGTAAAATGAGTTTGTTCTTAATGACAAATAGTATTTCGGAGTCGTCAGACAAATGTGTGGAGCTTCTGCCACCATTCATTAATACATATACTTTTGTTGTTGTTGTTGTTGTTTTTGTTGAGGTGTTACCAGGAAAGAGAAACAAAAAGACTTTTCGATCAGGAAAACACTTTGGACGTTTGCAAAATATCCGCACCAGTGGGTACTTCCACCGCGACTATAGGTACTTTCACAAGAAATTACACCGATTTGTTGATACTCATAAAATTATCGACAACAATTATTTAAACCCATGATTTTGGAGTTTTTATGTTATTCTAACACACGACAAGGACATTTTCCTGTCAAAGTAATGCACATCATTCCAAAATAGCGTCAGGATGACATGGACAATTGTACACGGTTGTGGTTTTATCAATATTTAGTCAGAATTATTTCCTCAGACTGTAACATTTTCCAAATAATCATTTCAAATCATTAGAAAAATCACGATTTAAATGGGCCAGAGAATTTCTATCAACGAGTGATAATCCATCTACATAATATGTGGATAATTGTTCTTCTGGGATATCGATTTGCAGTCATTTTTGCGATGTTAACATACGTACCTTCCTCCACCGCACGGGATATGCGTGAACGGATTATCTCGATCGGCGGTACGATCACCGTGTTGGTGATACCCGGGTGACCGGTGTGTTAAATGGGCCTAAAATATTACTCGACCATTTGACCTCTGGACGTCGGTCATTTTGGATCGGGATGAGGTTAAAGCGGTGAATAGTTAGATTGACTTGGGGGTCATACAACACCCTTTCTCTGATCTAAATTGGTCGAGGGGCGAGAAATGGCATGGGTATACCCTATTTGAACCGCTCCGTACGGCGGCCATTATGAATCTGGGTGGGGTGAAATGTGTGAATATCTAGACTGGCTGGCGGGCCACTTTACAACACCCTTTGTTTGACCTAAATTTGTCAAAGGGAGGAGAAATGGCATGGGTGCCCTATTTGAACCCATCTGGACGGCGGCCATTTTGGATCGATGTGGGATGAAATATACCAATATTTAATACACATGGGCATGGCGACAAGGTGTCTGGTAGTTTCACCACTCAAACGTTTGTCAAACTATCTTGGGAACTCAACTCCTGACACTTACAGCTGTTCGGAATAAGGAGGAGCGAGTCGCCATGTATCTGGCAAACGTTTGTGATTGATATACACGGAGTGTCCATAGTGAGCGATAAAATCATATAACCAACAATAGCATGTTACATGTACTTGGCATAATCAAAGATATCTCGAAGAAACGTAGTCCTAATGGCCCAGACAAAGGTGCCATTTTTGATATATTAAGTGTTTATATATGCAAATAAATCATATCTATCTGCGTCCGTTACACCAATGCCATTGTCGGCCATATTCGGCACACAAATACTATTTCGTGGCCACGAATAAGTTATTTCGTGGCCACGAATAAGTTATTTCGTGGCCACGAATTAGTATTTTGTTCGAAGAACCAAAACATGTATGGTGCTTCACTTGGTTATTTATTTTGATTCTTCGTGTGGTGCTTTATTTTGGTTCTTCGCGAAGAACCAAAACATGTATGTTTGGTTCTTCGTTTTGTTCCTCCTAGCCCCACACTATCGGGAAGGTTAGCCCCCCCCCCCCGATTGGGTCAATCAGTGGCTATAGCTGATTGACAACTCTATTGGATGATATGAGCATCCAATCGAACTACCCAGTTGCCAGAAAGACGTCAGGAGGCTAGTAGAGTTGTTATTGGCACGCCCTCAATTAACTCGCACAAGGAGGCCAGTAGAGTGGTTATTGGCACGCCCTCAATTAACTCGCACAATGAGGCCAGTAGAGTGGTTATTGGCACGACCTCAATTAACTCGAACGAGGCCAGTAGAGGGGTTATTGGCACGCCATCAATTAACTCGAACAAGGAGGCAAGTAGAGTGGTTATTGGCACGCCGTCAATTAACTCGAACAAGTGCACGCGTATTACAGCCCTCGTATGAGAATGAATCAATCATGACATGATAACACCAAGCCGCCACTCTCAACTTAGACACGTCGCCAATCGAGATGTACAGCACCACCCATTGAACTAATTGTATTTACAACCGCTGTCCAGAAAAGAAGAACTGGTCATATAGCAGGCCTGGCTTCCTTAAATCCCGTTTTGCTTCACCATCGAATGATAAATCAACATATATACATGTACACAGTGCGGTGCGATTGTGTTGATGGACGTGTTGATACACGGCCCCGATGGCGCGGAGCAGATAGAACGAGAGGCGCCGTCAAGCACAACTAAACACCAATGACATGTATGAATATTTGAAAAACAAGCAAGATAATGACGAAAATGATTTGTTTAAAAACTATTCCTTATATGAAGATAATGATATTCTTGATATGCCTATTACACAAAATGAAATATTGAATGCAGTATTGAATATTGCTCATTCTGGAAACTAAATGTAAACGTGACAAAAACCAAAATGATGATATTTGGATGTGACAAGTCACCAAGACCACGAATATTACTTAACAACGAACCTTTACAAGTCGTATCACAATTTAAATATCTAGGTATAGAATTGACAAGAAATGGTTCTTACGGCAAAGCAATAAATGATTTGATATCGAAAGCTAATCGATCAATGTTTGGTCTCTTACACAAATACAGATCGAATTATTTTCTAGAACTGTAAAGCCCATTTTACTATATGGTTGCGAAGTTTGGGGATATCAAATACAATATATCAAAAGAATAGAGCAAGTACAATTGAAATTTCTCAAGTATGTCCTTGGACTAAAGCCGAGTACTCCAACTGTCATGGTGTATGGGGAAACAGGCGTATACCCACTGAGTGTCGACATAAAAAGCAGAATGCTAAATTACTGGACTAACCTAATCACATCAGACGTACACAAAATAAATAAAATTTTATATAAGCATATGTTATTGGAGTATACACACGGACTAGACACCCATCCTTGGATTAAATATATTAGGGACATGTGTCGCGAAGCCGATGTATCACACATATGGCACAACCAGCTGATAGATGCAGCTAGTATGCAGTGTGCTAAGGTCACTATTCGAAAGAACATTGAGAGTAAATTTGTAAGCAAATGGCGAAGTGATATATCAACCATGGAAAAGTGTAGAACATATCGAATCATTAAGCACGATTTTGGGATTGAAAAATATCTTTCAGTGCTAAATTATAGAAATATTAGATTATTGTCAAAATTTAGGTGCACTAATAATTATCTTCCCATAGAAACTGGGTCTTGGTCTAAGTCTAAGAAACCTATTGAAGAGCGAGTCTGCACATACTGCACTCGCTGTTCAATAGGGGACGAATACCATTTGATCATGGAATGCACCAGAGTTAGCTCTTTGAGAAACAGATTCCTACCACGCCACCTTACTGAGCAAATAAACGTGTATAATTTCTGTTCAATTCTAAACACAACCGATATTGTGCATATGAACAAGTTGTGTGGGTTTTTAAGATACACCCAACATGTTGCATAGTTCACTCCTTGTTGAGGGTATACCTCACAGGAATGAACTATGCAACCATTGGCATACTATATTATTCGGATCACCGCATCACCACCTTACATTACCATCTCTCGACATTCATATGTGACGACGGCAAATATTCACGATGACTTTATTAAATTTCCATGTTATATCTAATATTGTATTTGTTTACACCATAGTGCTATTTATTATATATTGATTTGTTCGTATATTACATGTGTAATTAGAACAATAATAAAGAATCTTGAATCTTGAATCTTGTCTCGCGCGAGTTCTATCCTTCCACGATGGCACAAACACATTAACAGACGCGTCGTTCTGTGTTTATTACATATCACCCGTCCTAGTAACCGTGCATTAAACATATATGCTTACAATGTTTATTTAGGCACATACAGGGCTTGAATTGTCATGTGTGATGATGCTTTTATTTTACAGTTCCGGTTTCATGGTTGAGGCGAACGTCATGTACACCATTGGACGTAAACGCGTTTCATACGGATTTGTAAATATGGAACAGCAATAACACCCTACTTCTAAATGAACAAGCGTGTAAATAAAATGCGAAAACAACCGCAATTGACAAAACAAAAATTATACCCCTACACTTTACAGGTGTGATGGGTTCTCACTCGTTATCTTAATTATCGACTTTCGCTGTCGAAAGAGCTAGCGCGGTAGTCCACATTGGGTAAGTACGATTGTGTTATCCCGGCCATATAGAAACACCACATACTGCTAAACCATGGTTTGTTTGGGCCGGGTTTAAAGGCACTGCCAAAACGATTTTCTTATTTTGAGAAACAAAAACGTAAAACAAGAAATATTATCTTCGGATAATACCTAGAAAATTTTCTAATATTTAGAAAATTGATTTCGTATGGAAATTTAAAAGCTAATAATGAGAATATTTCTCTCAATGTTTTCTAACAACGGATTAATTATTTTTCTCCTTTTTTTCTGAAATCTGGAAAGTCTTTTTCTCAATATCTAGAGTAGGTAAGAAATATTTTCTTACACATAGAAAGTCTTTCTCTAAATATCTAGAAAAGTGTAAGAAATATTTTCTCAAACGTCAAGAAAAAGTTTTCTAGGCTAGAAATTTTGGGAGGATGCTGATATACTGATCTTATATCTAGAAAATAAAATTCTTAAATCTAGAATTTATTTTTAATATGTTAAGGCACTATCTTACTTTCTAAACAAAATTAAGAACAAATTTGTTTCTAGAAATTTCTTAAATTAAGAAAAGTTTGTGGTCAACTTAGAATTTTTTTTTTCTCAAGTTTTTCTTACCAAGTAAATTTATTTCTCATAATTAGAAAATAATTCTCACATGTTTTTCTTTAACACAACATTCTAACACTACAGGAAATTATTGGTTTCCGTAAAATCAAATGTATACAAATATAACAACAGACAAAATGTTCAAAGTTTTGGAGATGTAAATTTAATGCAACAATCCAATTAATTATATAGATTTTATTATTAATGCCATAATGTATCACCAAGCTGACGTGTTATGACTTGTACGCTTCAGTCATGTGACCAAAATACACGAACGTTGCCAAAAGCAAGGAATAACTAGCATATCAGGATGATACCAACACAGAACACACTTTAAGTTACTGAAGATAAAGAGCACTTGTGCCATCCCGGAAGGATATAACTCGAGGATGTGCCTCTCGTTTTATTCTTCCGCGCTAGCACTCGGGTCATATCAACAAACCCATTAACACACTCGTGTCGTTCTGTGCATATACTGTATAGTTTCAAATAAGTGTTTCTAGGATAATGAAGATTTCGTGTTTACTGTTCAGGTAGGAGACCAAGTCATTTCGGTACACAACAGCTTGGGATATCGAGTGGGTTGATGCTGTTTTGGACTTTGTTTACAAATAAATGTTGTTGCTTTGGTATTCAACGGACCTCTGGTTTTGACATGTTTGACATCATCATGCTTGGGAAAGGCTGCCATGAATGTTTTCTTATACACAAAGCGTCCATTTGACCTAATCCGAAGACATACCGGTATAAGCAAGATAACTCCAGCCCACGATTCGTGGTGTCATGTCTGTTATAAAAGAGTAACGAGACGGGACTCGGTCCAAAACAGCATCTACCGAACTGATAACCCAAGCTGTGGACGGAGAAGGCTTGGTCTAATCAGGTAAATGCATGTATTACAAGTATTATAGAGCTTGAGCTGCATGTAGACCCCCTCCCCCTATGCGGATTTTTGGCGGTTATGATATCTTTGTAGAACTATATCGTCCTTTACTTTGCCGGTTGTTTGCCATCTGGCTATTGAGGCTTTATATAGTTATCGGTCTTTGAATCCAATATGGCCGCCAACATTGAATATATAACCAGGTAAACTTCAATTCGAAATTACTCAGGAAATATATGAGTTATTACGTTGTGCGAAATGTCATTATATTGATCATGAGCACTCCTTAATAATTAATAATTTAATATATTTAAAAAGGCCGCCAAAATGGCCACCGGAAATGGAAAATATGACGCTTTTTCACTAATATCTTCTATATCAGCTTCTGCTGTTTGGAACTGGTTAAGAATTGTGACTTTATTTTGTATTGTTTATATTGGGGCCAGGCGGGAGGGGGTAGTAAATAATTTGCAGGAACGTATGCCGTTTTTTTGCATCTGGCATTTTCGGGGATCCACCACCCCCAAACCTGCAAAAAAAAAATATTTTAGTCCCAATTTTTTGACACCCACCCCCCAAATTTCACTAAAATTGGTCTAAAATCGCATAAAACTCTACTGATATCACTCATATGAGTGGGAATTATCTTAATTAGTTCAAATAACAGTTTAACCTGTTTCAGAAGCTGTTTTAATTGAAAAAAAAAAGTTTTATGAATTGCTGATCATCTGTAAACCTATGTCATTGTGCAGAATGCACAAAATTTCATAATTTCTAACTATTTCCTGATTAGTCAGTCAACCAGCCCATTATCTAACATATTCCATACCACTTATGTTAGTCTACTTGAGCAACTTACTTCTATTATACTAAACTAGCTGAAACAGGCTCCCTTTGGGAGCCTATATTCAGCATCGGAGATACCTGTGGGACTTCGCACACATTTTGATCTTAGACAGAGCCTTCATTTAGCGGTGGCCCCTTTGTGCGCTTCAAGCACATTACAGATAGTTTCTACCCATTGATAGTCACATTAATGTTTGAGACAGTTGCTCAATTTGCACGAGGTTGTAAAAAAACGCGTTTTTTGCCCCTTGGGCCACCCACCACCCCGGCATACGTTCCTGCACTTTTTTAAATACCCCCCCTAATTTGGGTCCTATCCCCTCCGATCCCTCAAAAATTTGATTTTACAGAACGTGGTATAAAATTTTCACAAAAAATCACAGTTAGGATTCTAGTCACATTTCAACAAGGAATGGGCAGAACTGGTTATGTAAGTAAGGCATACCATTACCGGGAATATTCCAAGTCATTTGAACCAAAATTGTTACTTTGGCTAAAAATGGCCGCCAATATGGCCGCCAAAATATGGAAAATTGTAAATATTGCCCCAGCGTGAAATGCAATCGCTTACAAGCTGTGGTTGATCAATAAGATTGGCAATTCTGCCTTATGTCCATTGAAAACTAACACGTCTGATTCACCTTGGTTAGTTGTTAGTATTGTTATCACTGACAATAGAGGAAATATTGGATGTTACTCTCACAAACTTGACATAAATATCGGCAAAAATTCATTTTTCAAGTTTGGATCATTTTTATTAAAAGTAAACTCTAATTAACTTTAGTATGAAATGTGTTTATTGTTTTGATCTATTGTAAATGTGTCACACTAAGGTGTTTATAGATCAAATCACTCAAGATGGCTTCCAAAATGGCAACCAACTTGGGTAAAAAGTTAATTTTTCACATATAGCCGGAACATTCTCTGCTGTTCCGAAAAGTTAGCACACTGTGACTCACTTGGTTATTATGCATGTTAGGTAATCAACTGACAACTAAATATTACATCTGGTTGTCCCATTCATTTTAAAGTTGCAGTATGGAATATTACCGGAAACCACTTTTGGGATTCTGGCCACATTTTTAAAGGAAATGGGCAGAACTTTGAAACGGAACTAAGATGAACCATAATCTGTTGTGGCTATTCTGGCTCATTAGGATAAAACTCAACTTGATACAAGAATTAGGTCAAGATGGCAGCCAGTGAGATACTGCATGGTCATATGTGAGGTGAATAGATATACATGGAGTTATGTTATGGTCATGAATGATGTGAATAGATATACAAGTAATGACTTTATGATCATGAGTGAGGTATATATGTGTACAAGTAGTGGCTGTATGGTCATGTGTGAGGTGAATATGTTTACAGGGAGTGACTGTATGGTTGTATGGTTATGTGTGGATGTACGGTAACACGATGTGGCTGTATGGGCAATGCAGTTGTGTGTGGATATAACGAGGGTAGCTACATGGTCATCTTGTGTTGTTTATGTACATATGGAGTGACTGTATGGTCATGGGTGGGATATATAGGTGTACATTGGGTGGCTGTATTGTCACATGTGGGTGGCAATACAGCCACCCAAGGTACACTTTATGCAGTGTGATCATGGTTGGGGTATATGGATAAAAAGGGAGTGGTGACTATGTGTAATGTGTATAGATGTACATGGAATGACAGTACGGTAATGTATATGCATGCCTGGGGTATAGCTGGGTGGTCGTTGTCGAGCGTGGGTATATAGGGAGTGCTCTTATGATAATGAGTGGGATGTATATTTATATGTCGTGGATGTATATTGTCATTGGTGGATGTATAGATATACAGGGAGTAACTGTGTGATCATGGATGGCGTGTATGAGTATAGAGCGAGTGGCTGAATTGTCATGTGTGGGGTGTATATACAATTATGGCAGGTATGATTGGCTGTGTGTCTGGAAGGACTGTGTGGCCATCGGTGAACTATATATGTACACATGGAGTGACTCTATGACCATGTGTGGGGTGTATATGTATATATCGAGTTGTTATGTGACCATGTGTATGGCGAATAGCTATACAGGGAGTGACTGTGTGGCCATTGGTGAGATGAATAGGTGTACACGGAGTGACTGTGTGATCACCAATGTGGTGAATAGGTATACATGGAGTGAATATATGGCCATGGGTCAGGTGTAGGAGTATACCTGGTGTTCATGTATGGTGACTCATGGCTGTATGGTCATATGTCACGTGTACGGGTATACGCACGTGGCTGTATGGTCATGGACGGGGGTGTGTGTATAACACGTGTGGCTATATGACCATTGGCGAGGAGCATATGTATACCTGGAGTAGGTGGGGTGTACATGTTTATCTTGATTGGCTATTTCAAAGTTCTGCCCATTTCTTTTAAAAAACATGGCCAACATCACAAAAGACGTTTTCGGCACAATTCCACACTACATACTTTAAAATTAAACGTTCGTGACTCATAATGTACTGTGACAACGAGGACATATTTAGTTGTCAGTCGAATAACTAACAGATATAATAACAAAGTTAGTCATACTTTGCTACCCTTTCTGAACAGCATAGAATTATGTTCGGATATACGTGAAAATCTATTTATTACCCAAGTTAGTTCCCATTTTGGAAGCCATCTTGAGTAATTTGGTCATTAAACACCTTAGTGTGACACATTTAAGATAGATCAAAACAATAAACACCTTTCATACCAAGATAGTTACATTTTAATTGACAAATTGGTTCAAACCTGAGAAGAGATTTTTTGCCGATATTTTTGTCGTTTGTGAGAGTAAAATCCAATTTATCTGGTAATGTCTTTGTTACAATAGTAACAATTAACCAAAGTGCATCAGATATGTTAGTATTCAATGTATAGAAGGCAGAATAGCCAATTTTATTCATCAACCACAAATTGTAAGCGATTACAGGGCACATTGGGGAAATATCTACCATTTTCCATATTTTGGCGGCCATTTTGGTGGCCATTTTAACCTAAAGTAACAACTTTTGTTCCTATGAGTTGGAATATCCATGGGTAATGGCAAGCCTCACTTACATTCCACAGTTCTGCCCAGTCCTTGTTGAAATATGACTAAAAACCCAAATGTGATGTTTTTGTGTGAAATTCTTTACCGCGTTCTGTAAAATCAAACTTTTGAGGATCGGAAGGGTACGGAAGCACAGTAGCGCCACAAATAAAATAATAATACGATATAACGCCCTAATACGGCGTTTAAACGCCCTAATTACGGCGTTTAAACGCCCTAATTACGGCGTTTAAACGCCCTAATGCGACATATCTGGAATGACTAGTGGACCTTCGGACTAGTGAACCCTCGGACTACTGAACCCTATATACCCGATCAATGTCTGAACAGAATGAGGTCCCCATGCAGAGGGTGATGCTGGTCGCTATGCGGGGTAATATCTCTAAATTCACCCTCTGGGGACCTCATTCTGCAAATGTCAGGCACCTTATTTCCGGGCTTGATACCACCACTGGTATATGCGTTGGTTTGGGTGCAATTGTGTCTAACCGTGAACCATGTGGTCCCCTGCTATAAGCATATACCCTTCGCTATAAGCATATACCCTTCGACAACATGGGGGTGTTTTGAGTGCATTCTAGTTCATTTTGGATTTTCGGAGAATCGGGCCTTCGGAGAATCGGGCCTTCGGAGTTATGGGCTTTCGGAGAATCGGGCTTTCGGAGAATCGGGCCTTCGGAATTATGGGCTTTCGGAGAATCGGGCCTTCGGAGTTATGGGCTTTCCAGGGCTGGCATTCTCAGAAATCCAGGCGGGCTAAGACCAGCCCTCCTCAATCTGCCTATAGGTGGGCTATAGCCCTCCTCAGTGAATGATGTCATAGCATGGACATTTTAGCCAACTACAGCGAAATCACATTCACGACAATGCAAATAGTCATTATCTGAACTAAACTGCGTTAATACATTTTACAAAGGGAGCCATTACAAAATGTACCTCACCCCATAGACTTTACCCACCCGAATAAAGGCCATCGGTTATAGGGTGATAGTGCCAGAAACATTAATCGTGAGTCACTACTCATATAATGTAGTGCTCTTGTTATTGTGTTTGATGCACGGACTCTCATATTGGGTAAAACATGGTTTCCGTGATGACCCAGAATATAGGAGTTCGAACTGCGTGGCTCATGATTATTGTAGAGTGTGTACACCCCGACGATGCTGTCAAATATCAGCACCCAGAGTGCTTTGGAAAGTGCGCATGGGCTCCTAAGGTGGGATCAGGGGTGTCATATTGGGTAAAACGTGCTTTCCGTGACCCGTGATGACCCAGAATATAGGAGTTCGAACTGCATGGCTCATGATTATTGTAGAGTGGGTATATCCCGACGATGTTGTCAAATGTCAGCACCCAGAGTGCTTTGGAAAGTGCGCACGGGCTCTTAAGCTATGGTCAGGGATGTCATATTGGGTAAAACGAGGTTTCCGTGACCCGTGATGTGCTTCCGTACATATGCTAGCATGCACATCAATGATGGTCGTGTACATACACAGTCTTTTAACATTGTAGGACTATATTAGGGCGTTTAAACGCCGTATTATTATTTTATTTGTGGCGCTATTGTGCTTCCGTAGAAAGGGCTAGGACCCCAGGAATTGCTTTTTTCATTACCCCAATGATCAGAGTATAAATATACAGAAAATAAGGTCACAATCCTCAACCAGTTCCAGAAACTGATCTAGAAGATATTAGTGACGCTTTTCACTTCCGGCGGCCATTTTTAATATATGAAATTTATTCATACCTATAAATAAGGACAACTAAATTATCAATAGAATATAAACTCCCTGAGTGATTGCGAATTAAAATTTGCCAGGTCAGATATTCAATTTTGGCGGCCATCTTGTCTTTCAATGGTCTCCAAACATGTGAACAATGACTACCTATAACATCCATGTGCTCGTGGAATGTTATAGAAAACTGTATTGGCCTATGTTCTCATGGCAAATCATGGACACATCGGTATTGTTCATAGTTTAATTACGTTATGCGTGCGTAAATTCACACACTGTACCTTTTCAGATATATCTTCAGCATAAAACAAAATCATATCATCGGTGTCAATATAATGATTTTATCGCAAAAAAATCACAGTGGTTTGTTGAAAATCGCTATAAAATGAAAAAGCGCACACACCCGATGCAAACAAGCATAAAAATGTGTGAAATACATCCGTCTATCGGAAAAAACATAGTCGGCCAAAAATCCGCATATGGGGTGGGGGTGGCCATATGGTAGCTCACGGTCTATTAATCAACACATTTTACAACAGAAAATTTGTAATGTACCGTACATAGATATGTACTGGTAAATATTGGTGCCACAGAAAGAACATGAACTGAGGGCGTATAACATATTTACACCCAATACACGAACCAGCACACTACCTGTATTTAGGCGATACACAATACACCCACGTCAGTTAAAATGTCCCAACATTTGAAAATTTCATTATTGAAGCAGTCCCCGAAATGTAGCTATGGAAAAAGCCATAGAAGCCAATATAGAATACCATGGCCTTCGCGATTGGTATTGCTGTTAAAATGGTTATTGTCAAGTTCCTACGCTGTGTTATGTAAACAAAAGCCAGGTTCTGTAACATTTTTGGCTTTTGTTTACATAACAAATCGTATACGAACTTGAAAATAGTATACTATTGCGCGATATGTATGATTGGTATAAGAACAAGGTTTGTCTATATTTTAATATTCTTTCTGTTTGTTTCGGTTATAACGGATGTGACTATACCCACCGCGAAGGTCATCCGTGCTTTTAAACCAGGATATACGAATGTGCAATTTCGGCCTGAAGTCTGGCGTTTAAATTATGGTTTTAGCTATCAAACTGCGATTTAAAGGTAGAAGTTTCCGTAAACCTGGTTTAAACTTGAGATAACGAATCGGGCCTGTCATATTGGACCTTTTGTTGGCTGTATGTATTGTGTGTGGTTTTCTATGGGGGAGGGGGTTGCAATCGTTGGAAGCACGCACAGTCAGATAGCACAGCAGACATTCTTTGTTTCTACAATCCTTGTGTTCATTATCATACCCATTGCACTTGAAGCATCACAATGTATTTGGGTATAAAGGTGGCGAGTGGCATGCTGATATGTCCATGCAGTCTGTATCCAAAGTCCACGTTGGTATAGATTTCATTGGTGTTTTATCTGCAAACAATTTATAACATCCGTATATTATACGTGGCTCGATTACCATGAAGCTATAAACATCCGTATATTATACGTCGCTCGATCACCATGGAGCTATAAACATCCGTATAGTATACGTGGCTCGATCACCATGGAGCTATACACATCCGTATATTATACGTGGCTCGATCACCATGGAGCTATACACATCCGTATATTATACGTGGCTCGATCACCATGTAGCTATAAACATCCGTATATTATACGTGGCTCGATCACCATGGAGCTATAAACATCCGTATATTATACGTCGCTCGATCACCATGGAGCTATAAACATCCGTATATTACACGTGGCTCGATCACCATGGAGCTATACACATCCGTATATTATACGTGGCTCGATCACCATGGAGCTATAAACATCCGTATATTATACGTGGCTCGATCATCATGGAGCTATAAACATCCGTATATTATACGTGGCCGATCACCATGGAGCTATACACATCCGTATATTATACGTGGCTCGATCACCATGGAGCTATACATATCCGTATATTATACGTGGCTCGATCACCATGTAGCTATAAACATCCGTATATTATACGTGGCTCGATCACCATGGAGCTATAAACATCCGTATATTATACGTCGCTCGATCACCATGGAGCTATAAACATCCGTATATTACACGTGGCTCGATCACCATGGAGCTATACACATCCGTATATTATACGTTGCTCGATCACCATGGAGCTATAAACATCCGTATATTATACGTGGCTCGATCATCATGGAGCTATAAACATCCGTATATTATACGTGGCCGATTACCATGAAGCTATAAACATCCGTATATTATACGTCGCTCGATCACCATGGAGCTATAAACATCCGTATAGTATACGTGGCTCGATCACCATGGAGCTATACACATCCGTATATTATACGTGGCTCGATCACCATGGAGCTATACACATCCGTATATTATACGTGGCTCGATCACCATGTAGCTATAAACATCCGTATATTATACGTGGCTCGATCACCATGGAGCTATAAACATCCGTATATTATACGTCGCTCGATCACCATGGAGCTATAAACATCCGTATATTACACGTGGCTCGATCACCATGGAGCTATACACATCCGTATATTATACGTGGCTCGATCACCATGGAGCTATAAACATCCGTATATTATACGTGGCTCGATCATCATGGAGCTATAAACATCCGTATATTATACGTGGCCGATCACCATGGAGCTATACACATCCGTATATTATACGTGGCTCGATCACCATGGAGCTATACATATCCGTATATTATACGTGGCTCGATCACCATGTAGCTATAAACATCCGTATATTATACGTGGCTCGATCACCATGGAGCTATAAACATCCGTATATTATACGTCGCTCGATCACCATGGAGCTATAAACATCCGTATATTACACGTGGCTCGATCACCATGGAGCTATACACATCCGTATATTATACGTTGCTCGATCACCATGGAGCTATAAACATCCGTATATTATACGTGGCTCGATCATCATGGAGCTATAAACATCCGTATATTATACGTGGCCGATCACCATGGAGCTATAAACATCCGTATATTATACGTTGCTCGATCATCATGGAGCTATAAACATCCGTATATTATACGTGGCTCGATCACCATGGAGCTATAAACATCCGTATATTATACGTGGCTCGATCACCATGGAGCTATAAACATCCGTATATTATACGTGGCTCGATCACCATGGAGCTATAAACATCCGTATATTTTACGTGGCTCGATCACCATGGAGCTATAAATATCGTATATTATACGTTGCTCGATCACCATGGAGCTATAAATATCCGTATACTATACGTGGCTCGATAACCATGGAGCTATAAACATCCGTATAGTATACGTGGCTCGATCACCATGGAGCTATAAACATCCGTATATTATACGTGGCTCGATCACCATGGAGCTATACACATCCGTATATTATACGTGGCTCGATCACAATGGAGCTATAAACATTCGTATATTATACGTGGCTCGATCACCATGGAGCTATAAACATCCGTATATTATACGTCGCTCGATCACCATGGAGCTATAAACATCCGTATAGTATACGTGGCTCGATCACCATGGACCTATAAACATCCGTATATTATACGTGGCTCGATCACCGTGGAGCTATACACATCCGTATATTATACGTGGCTCGATCACCATGTAGCTATAAACATCCGTATATTATACGTGGCTCGATCACCATGGAGCTATAAACATCCGTATATTATACGTCGCTCGATCACCATGGAGCTATAAACATCCGTATATTACACGTGGCTCGATCACCATGGAGCTATACACATCCGTATATTATACGTGGCTCGATTACCATGGAGCTATACACATCCGTATATTATACGTTGCTCGATCACCATGGAGCTATAAACATCCGTATAGTATACGTGGCTCGATCACCATGGAGCTATAAACATCCGTATATTATACGTGGCTCGATCACCATGGAGCTATAAACATCCGTATATTATACGTGGCTCGATCACCATGGAACTATTGTTGTTATAACTCTTAACACTCGAGTGTGTTCGCTTAACAACATTGTTGTTATTCAAGATATTAAGAGGTGTACCAAACACGTTCTTGCACTTTAACTGAGCTCGAGGAGAGTTTCAGTTTTCACACATTCCGTTTTCCAAACAATTAACATTAGACATACATGTATGGACTTGTGTGACGAATGGAGTGGGAGACGCTCTTCTGTTCGATTTTTGACAGAACATTTGACGTAGCTAGTCATTCTGTTACATCAGTGATCGATGTGAATTAAGTTTCCTTACAACTGCTCATTGTACATATGTTTACACGAATAGATTCTTTGCTTAACGCTAATTAATCAAACCAATTGATTGATGTGGCATGTGGATACACTGTTCTCCAAATATACCGGAGCATATCCAAACCGTTTCTAGTGTTTTTGGTAAAGTGAATCAAAACGAATCGTGCCGTAGGGGTCAATCTTACTTTAAAAAATGCCGAAGGATAAACATGTTCGCTGAAATGTGGTGAATGATACACGGGGTATGAAATCTGAAATGACGTGGGTTAATTTTTTCGTCTACCACGATTTCTTGTAGAATAATTGTTTACGTTCTAGTTAACATTAGAATGAACTGAAACTTTCAGTAATACAACTGACACAACTGAAAGAAAAACATGTGTACCCTTCAACACATAAGTTAGATTCCTTTTTGTTTTCGATGTGATTATTTTCATCACTTCGGGAAGTTGTTTCAAAACATAGAAAGTAGTATAATTATGAGCAAAATATATTAATCAGTATACTTATATTGATACTTCAGCTTATACTGGTCTCCAGGGGTGCTATTCACCGGCTGGGTTAATAATATAGTCCAGGTAGTTTTACGAGGCGACGCTCAATGCGAAGCTATCGGTGGACATATCGATGGGAAGACATCGCCGCGCCATATAGGATTATCCAATCAAGGTGATTGGCGTCAATCATAGATTGACCACCGGTCACATAAACATGCTGCGTGTAACAGTACACGTTTGTACACATTTCAACAATGAGCAACCGAGGAAAAGGACGTGGGGCAAAATATACCATCGACGACATGAGGGGGTCTACAAATAAATCCGTATATAGGGCCGAGGTGGGTGGGTGTTCCATGTTTCCAAAATGGGTTTTTTAAAAACAATTTACAAGTACTGACCATGTAATGTTGTTTGTAAGCATGTTAGTATCATGTTTGTTGGCATATGGCTATATAGACAGCTATAGTGACTATTTAGTCTCAGATTTAGCAACATTCTGGATTTCTGTATTACCCAGTTGTATTACCCGAATAAAAGTAATAAAATAAAAAAACTGTATCACAAATACTACATGGTGAATACTCAATGATGACTAGATATCATTGACCCGATTGTTGCATAACATGAAATTGAAAAGGGTGTCTCATAAATTTCTATTGTCTGAAATACTGTCTTGTTCTGGCATGCAATCAAATTCATTCCTTCTGGTTATTTCTCATCTTTTTAATGATTGCAAGTAATGTTAATTTGCAGCACTTATCCAAATAAAACTGAATTGGTTATGATGAATGGCCGTTACTGTTTATTGTTCAGACAATCCCAACTGAAGGAGACGCTATTCTCCTTGAATTTACGAACTTCATCTTGAAGCTCAAATACTGCTCAACAAGACTAAACTACAATACTAATTGTATACTGTTATCGCTTACAAATAGATGACCTGAAATAATGTGATGCATTCAGATGCTTTGAGAAATGACATTCTTCAATGTCTTCAAAGTTCAAACTAAAATCAAGAATAAAATCTGACTGAGACTATACTGCAGACTCTAGTGCACAAATATACATACACATGGTTGAGTTATAATAATGCAAAATGTGTTTACGGATGGAACCAAGTTGGTAGCTCTGGTATGCATCGACACGCAAAACCTGTGATATGCAGTAATATCTGCACACATCCTTCCCGTATCATTCAGGTCTATCACCATACCAAACCACTTCAAAATTCGACAACCCACACTTCAACTCAAATGGCAAAAACTTTTTACGGATTTAATTTCATAAACAGGGCCCATGGATAACTCTGGTAGGCATTGGTACTCACAATCCGTGATATTATACATATTCGTTCCCCATTTCTGGTCCGTCACATGTCATAGAGCATCAAAATATGACAACCGACTCTTGAGTTATGATGCAAAATGTTTGTACGGACGGACACACGGACGGCTCGAGACGTCAACTATATACCCGCCGACTAATATCGGGGGTATAATAACCATATATCTATGTGTATTATACCTAATCAAAACAATTCCCCTCCTCACCCACCCCGGTGAATAAGACTAAAGAGTTCTTTGATCATGCACAAATAATTGTAGAACCCCTGACCTGTTTACCACTATTTACACTGGCCAGTGTTCTCTGTCAGACTAACACGCTCGATATATTAAGGCTATAATGCGGTCTATGGCAATTTGTGACATACAGTGTACCTACACAATGCTTTATTATTGTTGTTAGATACTGGAAACACGGGGAAACACCTGGAAATACAGTTTATTTTTCGTTTTTCTGACCTTTGCTTTACCGATTAAGGATGTTATTGCTTTAGTCTTAATTTTACACACTTTGCACCAAAAGAGGATAGTGTAATGGGATTGAAAGGCAGTTAACACAGTTATTGAAGAACGGCTAAAAAACTCTGAAATTTTGATAAAAACATGAGAAAGGGGGTGGGTCCCTAACATTTGGAGGAACAAATTTGCACAAATGGGGTGGTGGGTCCTTCGGGGTTGGAAAAAAAACTTTTTGGGCCCTATATGTGTAATTGTTTTCCAGACCCCCCCCCCCCCCCCCCCCACTGCCGACGAGCGTAACACGTTTTTGGGCATTGTGGAAAGAAGAATCAAAATATTAAAGAACAAAGAAACCGGCACCATTCACCCGCGCCGGAAAAATGATGCATGGAAAGAAATTTCTTTGGAAATAGCAGGGAAATATCCAAACAGAACCAAAACACAAACAAAATTCTTCTGAGCCGTTATCTTCTTGGCTCTTCATTTTCACACTGTGCTAATTAAAAAAAACTCACTAATATCATTGAAACTCATTCTGCAGATATATAAACGCAAGCATGAGTCTCCACACAATTATACCCACAAATTATACCGCTATACATGCCGATTGTGGCCGGTGAGTGTTCATGAATTAGTCGTAAGACGGCGTCAATTGATAGGTGACAAATCTGATAGATTGGATCAATCACACCATCGACAGCGTGTGTCGTTGCGCTAAAGCAAAGATACCTTTGCGTTCAGCGCTACCATATAAACTACTTGGTTTATAAAATAGTCTCGCTTGGTGAATAGCACCCCAGATGTCGACAAATCAGTGCAACTACTACGTCCAACAATTGACGGTGTCCTATATAACACGTCTTTGGATATACTGATTTTCCCTAAACTATATAACAACAATTTTGTTGCTCTTTATTTTGGCGTACTGTGATAACCCCGAGTGATGTACTAAGCATGACCTTTGCGACCGTACTAAATTATATGGTCGTACATTGATATTCTTGGTATTTGCTCTGGATGTGATACTCGATACACCGTAGTCTCCAGGATGTGTTCGCGAACCATATATAGCTCGGCTCGAGACAAAGCTGACAATTTATTATTTCCGAACGCCAGTATCGACCTTTCAAGAATGACGGTGAAATATCAAGTTGTATCGTAATCCGAAACTATTTCAACATTCAGACGATTGGCGACACATCGTAGCAATTAGATAGACTCTTACATCGGAAGTCATTATATTGCCGGTATGCCATGGTTCAGTACTGGCACAATGGTGGCGAACACCGAGTGACTGATTCCCCGGAATCCCAACGTGCTCAAAATGTGGTGCTTAATGTTAAGGTGCGTGAGGCCACCTGGTGCAATGTGTTACCTTGGACTAGGTGTGTGACGATTAGTAACTTCTATAGTGTATTAAACATGCTGCCACCACCCTATTTTGGGGGAAATAGGGAAACCGTAATACGCCTGGGTGTATACAAGAGTAAACAGGCGTCCCTTGCTATTTAAAACAAGAGTGGATTAAATCTTTATTTAATAAATTCAATAATAAATCGTATACTCTTCGTCTTCTCAACTTCGTCTTCTCACATTGTCTTCGTCTCAACCTCATGGCTTCAAATTCGTCTTCTCAACGTCTTCTCAACATCGTCGCAACTCCACGCTTTGCCTTGTTCTGACCGACCAACCAATTAAATCTTCTAATCCACGTCGAGACTTCGTCTTCTTCTCACAATTTCAACTTCAATATTGTATAGAGGTTATCGACAAATCTTCCTTCTCCGTCATCCATTCTTGACTCCAAATTATCCGCCATGCAATTTGACTGATATCACATGATCTCCAAATTATCCGCCATGAATTTTGACTGCTATCACATGATCTCGTTTCAGACCTCGCGATATCTACCGATTTCTGCAGCTGAAATCAAACATGCTTTGTAAACATACACTCAGATTCATACCACTATTTTATATGTGGGTATGTAGTTTATATATGTAGTATATCGCAGTTTTTTTTACTCCACTTCGCTAACTTTGACTCACAAATTTCAAGCACTTGAAATGTCAGTTCGTGTATATAGTTTGCAAATCAGTTCTATTTTTGGGCTTAATTGTGCAATTCGGTTATTGATACGTACGCTATATATAAATATTTAGCTAAGCATATACGAGCCCGTTGACCTTTCACTCGATGGATGGCGCTACCATCTAACCAATATATCCCACCTGATATTGTCAGCTATAAATTAAAACGAACATCTCATAATCTCATGATAGATTTATATTTTCTTTGGTCAATGATACGATTATGATCCAAGACACAATACGAGACTTTCAATATTTGGTATATGCCAATCGAAGTAAAACTAAATTAATGTCACTAAATCTCCTGTTAATAAATACCTGTTGGCTTATGTAAGTGAATTAAGCTACAGTCATTATGATATACAAGAATACATTCGGCCCAAAGTGCAGAGATCGTTGGAATAAATCTCTGTATAGAACCGTATAATTACAGCCGTGAATGGCTTGAAATAGAGCTATAACACTCACAAGTTGTGAGTATGAGGCTAATGCTTCAAATTATCAACCCCTATATCTCGGGATATTTTCGCAGCTACTTCACAGAAGAATAACACAGGTATACTTTATACTCAGTAGATCGTCTTCAGAACGGGTTTCACACCAGAGGCGCCTCCAGGACTCACGTTTTCACATTGGTTGATAACATTACACGATAAAGCGCTATTTTCGAGTTAATTGTGATCTAAAGTTCAGCTTTCTGTAAAATGGCACTTCTGCAGCCTCTGTTCATTCAGGAAAGATTAATGCATTCAAGTTATAAATAAAATCTGAAACTATTTTTGAATTTCGTCAGTTTAAATCACCTTCACTTCCTTTCAAACTGTACCCGAACGGCCGCTACTTCTCGAACGGAAAGGTCACTTACTGCAAAAAGAAGCGTTGCGCCATGAACACCAGATACTATATTCAGATAGGGAATTTCTTTCAGAGCGAAACCACTCGCGTTCAATATCTGATCACTCATCAAATGGATTGCTACTCTGCAAATTTAATTGATCTTATAACATGTCAGTTTTGCAGATTCCAATATGTAGGCCAGACCAAAACTGAACTCATATTCTGCATGATGTTACATCTCTCAAGCATCAAACAGAAGTTGGACAAGCCAGTTTCCAACCATTTCTGTTCACCGGGACATGACGTTATCACTGACTTTCGGTTTCATGCCCATAGAGATAGTGTCTTGCTGTGAAATCTACGAGACTGCAGCGAGAAGAAGTTTGGATATCCACACTCAAAACCACAACTCCTTATGGAATTAATGTTTACCAACCATCTCCACCCAACAGCTTGTTCTTCCTCTTGTATATAGTCGCTGCAACACAGAAATTGCGCGAATATACAAGGATAAGGCGATCAAGTTGGAAGGAGAACAGTTTCTGGCCGAACCACTCAACAAAAAAGTGATAATCGCATTTAAGAAGAATCAGAATCTTAAAGCTAAGCTAGTCAGAGCTGAACTTGGTTAATTCAGTATCGAATGTTCATCTGTTTTTTTTCTATCTCCCACATTTCCCACGATGTTTACGTCGTAGTGAGGACATCTCAGTTTTCATAGCGAATGCCCCATTAATTACATTTTGGGGCGCATATATACTAGTTTCTCTTTAAAGCAGTTTTAATTTAAATCTTTCGGACGTCGAATCGGTTTAAGAGAGATGTCGGATAACTAATTATCTGCATAATATAACATATAACTTTTTACAAGGTGTTTGTGTTGGATAGTGTTTTTGGCTCGGATTGTTAGTGGCTCCAAAGCATTGTGCATGGAGTTATGTCTCTACAATGGAGAGTAACTTCTGTACTATACATATAGCTTATATATATATACTGTCAATTAGGCTCATAACAGGAGAAAAACACGTACCACCTTTTTGAAATAAATAAGTAAGTAAGTAAGTAAGTAAATATTTTATTATGGCATATCATCATAAAATGTGTTACACATATAAAATTAAATAATAAACAATAATATGTCATATGGTGGTGGCATGACCATATGGTGGTCTTCCTGCCGCCACCATTTGGAAATGGAAAATATGGACAAAAATATGGAAGATATACAAATTTATACAAAATTGGCATTTATGCAAAATTGACATACTGGGTGGGGTTCAAACCATATAATATAATGAAATAATAGTGACACGAGGCTTTGTGTGGGTCTGCGTTGTTTACAATTTGATTAAATTTTTTTAATCTTTAGCTATAAAGTTCAAAAATAAAACTGTAAAACTGTTCAAACTAGACAAAGTTCTAATCAGTTTGCACCAAATAGTTAATATTTGCACTGAATATAGGCACTCAACAACACAGAAGATTGAAAAAAAAAAAAATATCTACATGCATATATACACATAAGCGCATACATACATGCATTTACATATCTACATATATAAAACCCGTCGTCTGTGTGTGTGTGTGTGTATCTGTGTATCTGTGTGTGTGTGTATAACTCGGTCACGCTTTTGACGCGTTTATAACTTTTTAACCATGAATCCAATGTGGCCCAAATTTGTACCACGGCCTATAGTTTGTCATATAAGGTGACTCACCAAATTTCACGCCGATTGGTCCAAGCAAACCTGAGATCTAACATGGTCACCAAATGCAGTATCTGCACTCAAGTAGACACTATTTCTTATGACGTTTGTCGAAATGACGTCATTGACGTCGAACGCAAACCAACACTTGCTTTGCTATTGTAGGCGAAACTTCCATGCGCTCTACCAAAGCGTTGTTGGAAATAGGCGCTAAATTAATGTGTCAGTTCAGGTTCAGTGTGAATTTAGGTAACGAATGTTGATTTTGTCGCAGAAGTGCATGAAAAGTGGGGTGCAGAGTTCTACCGTCGTTGGGAATGGGTGGATGTAGTGGTGTGCAGAGTCAAGACTCGAACGTTCGTCGGGAATGGGTCTAATATGGTATTTTAATTTGCCAGTTGTGTTTGAACATAAGTAAAGAATGCTGTCTTTGATACGAAAGTTGTGCATTGAGTGTGGAATCGAAAGAGTACCGGTATACACGGAAGATGGCGAAGGGACACAGTCTGACCTCCCGCCAGTGGGTACCGTGAACTCAGTAAATTCGCCGGAACGCAGTTGGAAAAAGCACATTCCCGGGACAGGCCTAATAATAGGGCCTACAGTGTAAACAATACTGCCGACGCTAATTAATGCTCTTTTAATCTTTCGGTTGAGTGCAAATCTGATACAAGAATAAATGTTTAAAAGATCACAATGCGCGAAGCGCACGCAGTTTAAATTCATATAATGTGCGCGAAGCTCACAAAGGGGCTGCGGGCCCTTCACCCGCTAAATAAAGGTTCCGAATTGAGCCTGTTTCAGTTAGTATAGATTAAGTAAAATATCTTGATTGTTGCGTTCCATATATGTGCATGCATATACGTGGGTTGGGGAGATGATGGTGGGGTCAAAAATACAGTTTTATTGAAATAAAGTGTTCATACAAATGGGCCACGCAGTGCAGGGCGTGTGATCAATAGGCTGCATGTTGAATACAGGGGCCGTTTAAAATGTGCTGCAAGCTCCCTATATGTGCGCGAAGCTCACGCAGTTTAAGATCATATAATGTGCGCGAAGCGCAGAAAGGGGCTGTAGGCCCCTCCCAATCTAAATAAAGATTCCGAATTGAGCCTGTTTTTAGTATAGATAAAGTAAAATATTTTGATTGTTGCGTTCCATATGTGCATGCATATACATGTGTTGGGGAGATGTGGTGGGGTAAAAATACAGTTTTATGGAAATAAAGTGTTCATTCAAACGGGCCGCGCAGTGCAGGCGTGTGATCATTAGGCGGCATGCTGAATCCAGGTTCCAAAGATCGTTCAAATATACATCAAGCTCCCGAATGAAGGCTCCTGAATTGAGTATGTTTCAGTTGGTGTATAGTATTTAAATAATATACTGATTTTGTTTCGTTCAATATGTGCATGCGCATATGTGGATTGGTGTGTAGAAATACAGTGTTAGTGAAATAAAGTGTTCCAACGCGCATCCAGTAACAAAAAGGAGAAGCATGACCATTCCATGTGTCCATGAACGCGGACACTAGAAAATAACAAAGAACATTTATATACCCGTCATTTTGTGACGGGCAATCCCCTAGTATATATATATTCATCAGGCACATCTTCTCATTTTTTAAAATTCATTTTACTAATGAGAGAAGGTCGTTTTATAGTTATAATTTCTTTCCTTATTGGAAGTTCAATTCCAAAAGTTAGAGTTAATTCTATCTTTTTAGTACAATCTGGACAAAACTTGTTTTTACACTTAATATTCGAAGAAATATGTTTGTTTAACCTTGTTTATTTATTTAATGGCAATTTCCTAATTTATTTACCAGGATCGGTATGCTTAAATGACTCCTCTGCGGAGCATTTAGATCAGCCCTCAAGGCAAGCACGCAGGGGTGACAAACATTAATGTTCACAAAACTTCAAGGACAGTGAAAGAAAGTTTTTATTTTAAACCTTTCGAACGTCGAACCGGTTTAAGAGAGATGCCTGGCAACTAATTATCCGCATAATATAACGTATAACTTTTAACAAGGTGGCTGTGTTTGGCAGTGTTTTGGCTCGGATTGTCAGTGGCTTCAAAGCACTGTGCATGGAGTTATGGATCTACAATGGAGAGTATCTTCTGTACTGTGCAGATAGCTTATACTGTCAATTAGGCTCAAAACAGGAGAAACCACTTACCATCTTTTTGAAAGAAATATGTTTGTTTAACCTTTGTTTGTTTATTTAATGGCAATTTCTTAATTTATTTACCAGCATCGGTATGCTTAAATGACTGCTCAGCGTTGCATTTCAATCAGCCCTTAAGGCAATTAAGCACGGACGGGTGACTCACATTTAACGTTCACCATATTGAAGGACATTGAAAGAAAGAAGTGATTTATTCCACTGAGCCCGTGCCACATACATTTAATATATATATATATATATATATATATATATATATATATATATATATATATATATATATATATATATATATATATATATATATATAAGAGTAGGATCTGGGTGTGGTGACTCGGGGTATCCTGGCGGAGGTTATAACAGCGTTAGTTTTTTCAAAATTTTGATTTAAAGGGGTACTTACTGTACGCCATTTTCAATAAATTCCCGGTGATAACAACGATCTATTATCGATACTATTATTATTATTATTATATCTTTATTTCCTCCAATCATTGAAGATTTTATAAAGTATATAACATTGTTATGCACATCAAGTTGAACAAAATAATATTATCAATAAATGTTATAGAATATGAATAACAATTAGTATGATGAGAAAGGCGTATTTACACATATGTACAATGATGGGTTTGATGACCATGATGACTATGAGGATGATGAGGATGATGATGTTACTCGGATGGCCAATATTATGGTACGATGATGAGATGATGTTGAGATTGGTGACAGAGATGATGATGATGATGATGATGATGATGATTATGCTGATTACCATGATACTGTTGATGGTGATGATGGTGATGATGATGAAGATGGGGAAGAAGATGGGATAATGTTGTTTATGATGGTGATGATGATGATGGTGATGATGATTATGATGATGATGATGATGATGACGATGATGGTTGTGATAGTTATGTTGTAGATACCACACTACCAGTAATATGTGTACTCCGTGCACACATTTTGTTTACAGAAGCATGCACGCATAATTATAGTGACGTATGATCACGGTGGTTTCAAACGCCACGTTAACATATTTTGAACATTGGAATGAGTTGTATTCATTCCGTTCGCTTGCGCGAGAGTGTTGTATGCCAACCACAGTTGTGCAGTAAATCCGATCATGTAGTTAGTAAAACAATCAATATCATCAATAACGTGTTGTATGCTATCACTGACGTGCGTGAGATGAAGGGATATCATGTCATCATCATTTAATTCGTCAACGGCAATGAAACAAGGTATACCATAACGGTCGATTAAGCCAAAAAACATGTTGTTTCGTATCAGTGTCAACTCCTTACAGTCAATTAGGATGTGTTTGACTTTGTCGACATACATGCGCTCACAATTAGGACATTTCCCTTCATCTCGGCAAGTGGTTGCATTGATAACCAGTGCTGTCGTGGTGTAGCATTGTTTGTTTTGGGGAAATTTTCGGCATAAACGCCAGAGTTTGCTCATACTGAGCGTATGATGAATTCTCAGAAAGCGGGTGAAAGCTATGTCTGACGTCACACGCATGTTCCATTCTGCCTCATTGACAATTTGTATGTTAGTCTTTACACGAGATTTCCATATCTCTTTTGATGGGAAGAGACCAGAACGTATGTACTCATCGACGATATCCATAAGATTATATTTCTCAACAATGGCAACAACATCGCCTATAAACGAGATGTGTGTTGCTGTTGAGTGAACAAAGTGATGAAGTCTACATTCAAAAATAGCTTTGCATGCTTTACTAGGTGCTAAGCGACAGAGCGATCCAAACAATGAAAGTTTTCGGGCTTCTACACATGATTCAAGCGGGTATGTTCCAACCATGCTTAGTACTATATCAGTTCTGCAAGCAGTCGGTAGACCCTGTATACGCTTCAAACAAAAACGGTGCATCCGTTCTATTTTAATCCTGTTTGTCGCAGAAGTGTCAGAAAGAAATTCAGAACCATAGAGGCCACGCGACAGTACAATAGATTTGTAAATGATCATAGAGCTTTGGGGTGTTATACCGCCTGCATGTAGGCCAGCATTGGTGAGCATCAAGTAGGTAGAACGCAATTTTGAGCATATGCTTTCAGTGAGTATATTTTGAAAGATTGTTTTATGCAAAGGAATGCCAAGATGCGTTATTGTGTCCGTTTCTAAAATTGGACGGTCGTTAATTAACCAAGTTCGTGGAGAATGGTATATTCTGGGCTTCACATTGAAGACAATAACTTTACATTTATTTTCATTGTATAAAAAACGCCACTTTCTGCTATAATTGCTGCATACATCACATAGCTTCTGTAAGCCAAGAGACGAGAGCGATAGTAACGTCATGTCATCTGCCTGGGTTGGAGAACAACAGTTGATCCCATGCAATCTTAGACCAAAATTCGACAATTCAAGTTCTTTTAGTAGATCATCTATATAAATAGCATAGAATATTGGTGATAAAGTTCCCCCTTGTCTGGTACCTTGACTTATTGTTATTACCCGAGAACTAAGATTTCCATATCGTACGGTACATGAGACTCCACGGAGAAATTGACTGAATATTTGCAAAATTTTCCCATTTGCTCCACGTTCTTGTAGTTTAAACAAAAGACCATTAACCCAGACAGTATCAAACGCTTTGTGAGCGTCAAGAAAGCATGAAAAGAGGCGAGAATTATTTTCTAACGCGTATGAGATACTTTCCTGGACTATATAAGAGGACATCAAACAGCTTATGTTTTTCTGAAAGCCATGTTGCAGAGCATGTGTCACGACGAGAGTTGGGACATTTCTTTCAATGCGGTTCAGAAGAACTCTTTCAAAGAGTTTATAAAACACAGGTAGTAGAGTTATGGCCCTGTAACTATCGAATTTTGATTTAGGCTTGCCACCCCCCTTGTATAATGAAACAATGATCCCAAGCTTTGCTTGGTGTGGAATATGTGAATAATCGAGCATTAACGATATAAGTTTAGCAATATGAGCATGTAGCTGTGTGCCGCCGTATATAAGATGTTCGTAACATAACATGTCAGATCCAGCTGCCTTGCCCTTTTTCACTGACTTCAGAACTGAAGTAACTTCTTCCGGTGACACTGTGTATGTAAGTATATCATCTAGAGCACCGTGTACCGGACTATCAAGGAGTTTCTCTACTCGATTATTGACTTCTATGTGGTGTGCGTTGTCAAATGTGTCAGAACTAAGAGGCGAATAAAGATTTTCATAGTAATCTGCGAACGCATTAATTATATCAGTTGGTGTTCTTAGGATATTGCCATTGACTTCAAATAAGTTACTGGTTGTTTCCTTACGATTCGATCTGATTGAGTTGAACTTCTTGAAAAACAATTCCTGATCCATTTCAGCGGCATGGTCAATATCATTATTTTGTGTGGACATGAATTTCGAGTTACATCTACGTAATTCTCTCCTAAACCTACATTTTGATGCTTTATAATTAGCATAGCTCGCATGCGAATCACCTCTTGGTCTACCTTCGGATAACCAGGCATTTCTAGATGTACGCATTTCGCGGTGTAACAATGTCAACGAAGCATTCCAGTATGGCTTCAAATACGGTTTGAACGATTTTTTTGGAACGGACGCTTCCGAAGCTGACTGTATACTCGATACGGTTTTGTTATAACAATGGTCGAGGTCGCGTGTATCAGATGCATTAAGTTCAGGCAATGAAGACTCGATCGAGGATCGATAATTTGAAACCATAATTTCGTTAGCTAGAAATTTTCTCCAATCCCATGTAGCTTGTGGAGATTTCCCTTGCGAGTGTACTACGTCATATGATATTGTCATGAGAATAGGTCTGTGATTTGATGTATTCTCCTCATTGTCATCAAGGACAGCTACGCGAAGAATTCGCTGAATATCGTCTTGGTGAACAAGAATATGATCAATGATTGTCCCATCTGAAGAACCGAGAGGAACAAACGTTGCAAGTCGCCCCGTGCAACTATTGGTGTTGTTTGCCGAAATATATTCACGGTCGTTAAGAAGTTTATGGAAGCAAAGATTACGCGCATCTCGTTTGCTTAAATTTCCGTTGAAATCACCCATGACAATGCCCAATGATGAATATGTAACGATTAGATCTGACACATTCTGAACGTACTCAGCATAGAATTCAGTCGAGTAGTTTGTTGATGGGAGATATACTTGAAAAACATAGAGGAAATTATCTGGGGAGAGCTGTAATTGTATGCCGCATATTCGATCATCGTCGCATGAAATAACAGATATGCAATTGTCATATCGTTTGTGCCAAAATATTGCGATACCACCCTTATATCTTCCCCTTTGAAGTGGGAGTCGCTGTGAGAAATCGCACACGGCGCTGTGAGAATACGATTTACATATCGTATCGAGAAAGTGTACGTTATGTTCATGGAGCCAATGCTCGCTTATTCCAAAGATATCTATATATCCATCACTCAGCAACCGACTGAGGTAGCTACTACTCCCCAATATTCCAGTGACATTCCATGTGCCAATAGTCAACAAGTTTTCATTAGTAGGCATATTGAGAGGTGATATATAAGAAGTTGTAAAAATATATGAGTAATAAGATGTGAGATATGAGCTAGAAAAGAAAAACTTAGGTTTATAACAGTAACAGTGACTATTGGGTTTACGAGATAGAGTTACTCTTCTTGCTGGTAAGCAACAGAAGTTAGAGTTAATTCTATCTTTTTAGTACAATCTGGACAAAACTTGTTTTTACACTTAATATTCGAAGAAATATGTTTGTTTAACCTTGTTTATTTATTTAATGGCAATTTCCTAATTTATTTACCAGCATCGGTATGCTTAAATGACTCCTCTGCGGAGCATTTAGATCAGCCCTCAAGGCAAGCACGCAGGGGTGACAAACATTAATGTTCACAAAACTTCAAGGACAGTGAAAGAAAGTTTTTATTTTAAACCTTTCGAACGTCGAACCGGTTTAAGAGAGATGCCTGGCAACTAATTATCCGCATAATATAACGTATAACTTTTAACAAGGTGGCTGTGTTTGGCAGTGTTTTGGCTCGGATTGTCAGTGGCTTCAAAGCACTGTGCATGGAGTTATGGATCTACAATGGAGAGTATCTTCTGTACTGTGCAGATAGCTTATACTGTCAATTAGGCTCAAAACAGGAGAAACCACTTACCATCTTTTTGAAAGAAATATGTTTGTTTAACCTTTGTTTGTTTATTTAATGGCAATTTCTTAATTTATTTACCAGCATCGGTATGCTTAAATGACTGCTCAGCGTTGCATTTCAATCAGCCCTCAAGGCAATTAAGCACGGACGGGTGACTCACATTTAACGTTCACCATATTGAAGGACATTGAAAGAAAGAAGTGATTTATTCCACTGAGCCCGTGCCACATACATTTAAATATATATATATATATATATATATATATATATATATATATATATATAAGAGTAGGATCTGGGTGTGGTGACTCGGGGTATCCTGGCGGAGGTTATAACAGCGTTAGTTTTTTCAAAATTTTGATTTAAAGGGGTACTGTACGCCATTTTCAATAAATTCCCGGTGATAACAACGATCTATTATCGATACTATATAGAAATATAAGTAATTTGAGTCGAAGATGTATTCTGTAAACGCTCAGGTTAATAGGCTATCTTAAAATTTAATAATTTAAAAGTTAATAATTTAATATAAATTGATTTTATGGCTCCAGCCATAAAATGGCGTCTCTTAAAATTGGAATTTCCGTGTACAAAACGTAATCAAATTATAATTGAGGGATACTGGATTAATAAAACAATTGCACACACGATCGTTTGAAACATTATGCTTATACGGGGAGAAAACCCAAGCCACTCATTGACTAGTGACCATACACTAACTTAAATGAGTATATGGGACTACTAAGCATATAATATAATGTTTATTTGATTCATTTGGTTGAAAACTGTACAAAAATTACTCGACAACGACAATTTGTATTTTTGCATTCCGGTAAATTTGCCATCCGTAACAATACTTCGTACTCAACAGACTTTCAAAAAATGGAAAAGTTGTTACCTTATTCTCCGACTCGGGGATTATAGAAACCAACAACAACATATTGGGTACAGTACCCCTTTAAACAAATTTAATTCGATAAATAAATAAAATGTTTTAATAAGCACAATATGAGTCTATTTCAGAATCACATAAGTCCCGTATGAACATATGTGAATATTAAGGTCCAATATTAACCTATATATACAAGGATATGTACGCCCTTTATATACATGTGTTTTCACTGTGGCCCGCGCCATCCAACATAATAACGGGTGTATGTCCACTATGGCCTCATTCCAGAATCAATGTTTAGGTTAAATGTGAACATATCTGCACGAGGATATATTGAAGTAGCATAATAGATATGATCTCTATATACACAAGAATAGGATATATCTGTCATGTGTGAGAAGCGTACACATGGGCCGCAGGCCCCTTTGTGCAGGGGCCGTAGGCTCCCCCGACGCTGAATAAAGGCTCCGTAAGGGAGCCTGTTTCAGTTAATATACGATAAATAAATGACATTGACCGAAATTAACTATGTCGTGCACTAAATCTACGTCCCTCGTCAATATATACATAATTATTTCAATTGGTTCACTCTGCCTTGTGTGAAATTTCATGCTTCAACCAGGAGAGTCACGATTGAACAACGTGTCGCCCACTGCCCACTGTGGAAGCGGTAAATTTAATCATTTATTCGTGCACTTTATAAGATTATGCCATTCCAGGATTGATTTAATTGGCGATGGGTTCGTGGGGGGCAATGATGTATAGGGTTTTATAGCGTGGGAGATACGTGTAGCTGATAATGCCTACTTAAATGTCAGCAAGTGCCCGATGTGTTGTAATGACAAGACTTATCAGTAACCACTGTTTCTGACCGACCTTCTGATTTAAACACCGATTGCTCCATATTATGTGAAGCACAATGACAATTTGTCATATCAATGAACGAGATAGCGCTCAAACACTCAAATTTCGTTCAGAATTACAGCAGCTACTCTCGATTATAATGTCAGCCGCATAGCCACGTGCTAATTTTCAGAGAATGTTAGTGTATTGTCAGCACAACCGTGCTAGATACGACACTTGGTGGCAAGGCAACAATAGGCTATGTCGGACAGATGGAAAATTGACCAGATTTATTACTAGACGCAACACTCATATATTTTGAAGACTGACAATTAGTGGCATCGATATATAAACATCGTCCAAATACTCTTTTCAATGTTGCTGATTAAAGTGGTAATTGGAAACTTTATTTTTGGATTACTGCAACAAGTAGAGGTTTTGCATCGGCATGTCTGCTAACATCTGTAGTTACCAAAAATGGATTACCTCTAGATATCATGTCCGAAAGTGGTCAGAATACCTACGGTTGGCTAATGCATGATATGTGGGTAGTTCAGATATTCTCCATGGAAAACATCATCATCAGTTTTTGATCGTATAGAACGCTCCCACACTGATTAATAATTAAAGGTAGCACAGCTTGTGTACGTTTTATTACCAAAGCTTGAAGTCAGTAGTGATCGCACATAATAGTTTAGCATGCCCTAGACATATACCTATTTCGGGGAAAAATACACAGAATTACTGTGCATGTATCCTAAACATTGATGGTTCAATATAGTAAGCAGTGAATGTTGGCTGCTGTTTGTTTAAACATACTTTATTCCAACACAAAGACAATAAACACACAGATACATAAACATAACAAATTAATAGTATAGTTGACATAAAATTGTTGGTGTATGTTATCGGAGATTTGCAGGCAGTTTATATCGGTTGGAAACGGAGACTACAGTAAGCTATAAGCTTTTTTTGGTCGTTCCGCTCACTTTGAAAGATGATACCCAATATTCATAAAATGGTAATATGTATACAAGATATTGGTACCATGCTGTCTCATGAATATCTCAGTCAGACAGCATGGGACCAATATCTTGTATCTGGTCGTTGCTATTTGATTGGGTAGTTAGTGGCTGATTGATTATATGTTCGTTATAATGTATTGAAATTGTATGATAGGTAGATGTGACGTTAGGAGGTGTGAAGAGTATATGATGGATTGTAAGGAACTGTGGCAGAGGAGAGGAATAGCGAGGGGGGGGGGGGGGAGAGAGAGAGAGAGAGAGAGAGATATATATAGAAAGAGCGAGAGAGAAAGAAAGAGAGAGTATGAAGATGAAGAGTAGAAAAAAATGATGTTTTAATAATTTTAAAGATACGTCACCAGTGTAACCAACACATAGTGCAATGTACCGGAGTCGAGATCACAGGAAAACTTAAGAGAAACGTCTTGTTCTGAGGATGTACTTCTGGAACTCTTCAAAAATTTGCAGATTTATGTGTTTATTTAAAGTGACATCTCCATCTAGGAATAGTTTGTTGTAATGTTAACAAAATCAGGTATATTCTCTAAAAGAGAGAGAGAGAGAGAGAGAGAGAGAGAGAGAGAGAGAGAGAGAGAGAGAGAGGAGAGAGGGAGAGAGAGAGAGAGAGAGAGAGAGAGAGAGAGAGAGAGAGACTTGTTGTGAGGATGTACTTCTGGAACTCTTCAAAAATTTGCAGATTTATGTGTTTATTTAAAGTGACATCTCCATCTAGGAATAGTTTGTTGTAATGTATGTTAACAAAATCAGGTATATTCTCTAAAAGTCTTTCACGAGCTAATATATAATGTGGGCATTGGAATATGAAGTGTTCGCAATCCTCGATCTGACCACACATACAGAGGTTTGTGTCGGATATATGGTTTTCCAGTTTGTGGGCATTTAAATGGCTGCTGTTGAATAACTGCATGGGTGAAGGGTTCGATTTTGAAGGATAATTCGTCCTACATATAAATTTCAGACCCGACACCTGATTCTGCAGATGCAGTTACACACGGGGTTGTAAAATATAAACTCTAAGCAAATTTAAACTGGATTGAAGTATTTGGCAATATGCAGTAAGTGAAAATGCTTATTAGACTTCGATCAACGAAAGTGGATTGGGTTGACTAAGGGGTTAGCATTTAAAATATTTTGCTGCGATTCAATTGTTATGCCTGCCTTTGTCGTATGCAGGTCCTTGTTAGTAAGCTTTAACTTGTCATTTATGGTTGTTCTTCCAACCACATACGTTGTTATTTTTCTGTAACATAGTCACATTTTGCATAAAAAAAAAAAAACAACTCTAATTCATATGCCACATGTTCAGTTGTTATTAGAACAGAACCCACATATTGTGTATGTTGTTATTGTAATTGGATGTTTGGAATCCCGAATACATCTTTAACATATAGCACGTTTAAATTTTTTGATAACTAAACTGTGTGGATAAGAGTAGGTTAACAATCTGATTGGTTACATGAAGAGCGATTAAGTTAAAGTATTTTCGCGGCCATTTTTTTTACAAATTCAACGAATATTCCAAGTTTATATAAACATTAAATTCACTGGCATATGTCGAGTATATTGATCTTGATTGATTCAATTTTTTCACGAAATCATTTGACCGTTGCACAAATCAGTCCAGATATCTGGACTAACGCTCGTTTTATATGGAAGTCATTCATGTTTAACATTATATATGATACTAGCCGATGAGCCCGACGTTGCCCGGGCTATTCAAAAACCAAATTTCATGTCGATAGCTCCACCCGTTTCCGAGATCTGGTCTGCGCATGCGCGAAGCTGGCGTCGCACGGGCTCGGCGACCCGATAAAATTCGTATCCGGGGCAAGATACATTCACATACCAAATTTCAAGTCGATAGCTCCACCCGTTTCCGATATCTCGTCTGCGCATGCGCGAAGCGGGCGCCGCACGCGCTCGCCAATACGACAACGTCCACCGCCTGGTCAAACTACATACACGTACCAAGTTTCGTCCCGATCGGTCGAGAATCGTAGATTTGTATAAATGACATACAGACAGACAGACAGACAAACAAACAGGTCTTGAAAATATATATATGAGACTAACCGATGAGCCCGACGATGTCCGGGCTATTCAAAAACAAAATTTCAAGTCGATAGCTCTACCCAGCCCGACGCTATTCAAAAACCAAATTTCAAGTCGATAGCTCCACCCGTTTCCGAGATCTCGTCTGCGCATGCGCGAAGCTGGCGTCGCACGGGCTCGGCGACCCGATAAAATTCCTATCCGGGGCAAGATACATTCACATACCAAAGCTGGCGTCGCACGGGCTCGCAAATACGACAACGTCGACCGCCTGGTCAAACTACACACACGGACCAAGTTTCGTCCCGATCGGTCGAGAATCGTAGATTTGTATAAATGACATACAGACATACAGACAAACAGACATAGGTCTTCAAAATATATATGAGACTAGCCGATGAGCCCGACGTTGTCCGGGCTATTCAAAAACCAAATTTCAAGTCGATAGCTCTACCCAGCCCGACGTTGTCCGGGCTATTCAAAAACCAAATTTCAAGTCGTATCAAAATTCGTATCCGGGGCAAGATACATTCACATACCAAATTTCAAGTCGATAGCTCCACCCGTTTCCGAGATCTCGTCTGCGCATGCGCGAAGCTGGCGTCGCACGGGCTCGGCGACCCGATAAAATTCGTATCCGGGGCAAGATACATTCACATAGCAAATTTCAAGTCGATAGCTCCACCCGTTTCCGATATCTCGTCTGCGCCTGCGCGAAGCGGGCGCCGCACGGGCTCGACAATACGACAACGTCCACCGCCTGGTCAAACTACACACACGTACCAAGTTTCGTCCCGATCGGTCGAGAATCGTAGATTTGTATAAATGACAAACATACAGACAAACATACAGACAAACATACAGACAAACATACAGACAGAGGTCTTCAAAATATATATGAGACTAGCCGATGAGCCCGACGTTGTCCGGGCTATTCAAAAACCAAATTTCAAGTCGATAGCTCCACCCGTTTCCGAGATCTGGTCTGCGCATGCGCGAAGCTGGCGTCGCACGGGCTCGGCGACCCGATAAAATTCGTATCCGGGGCAAGATACATTCACATAGCAAATTTCAAGTCGATAGCTCCACCCGTTTCCGAGATCTGGTTTGCGCATGCGCGAAGCTGGCGTCGCACGGACTCGGCGACCCGATAAAATTCGTATCCGGGGCAAGATACATTCACATATCAAATTACAAGTCGATAGCTCCACCCGTTTCCGATATCTCGTCTGCGCATGCGCGAAGCTGGCTCAAACACTCCACAATTTATTGTTCAATTCAATGCCCATCACGAATAACAAAAAAGCAATACACTTAGCATCGTGTTTTCAAATTGGACTTTTAGTTTGTTGTAGTATGTTTTTAATTAAAAAGTTATATAATAAACCCACGTATGCGTGGGCCGGGAAGCGGCCCCGCCGTAGGCTATGTAAGTAGCGCACACACACTCGACGCCGGAAGAGCTTGAATCTGCAATAAATCGACGGCCACTTTTTGCCGAATGATCCCAAAATAACTTTTTTTCCATCTACATGTCAATGTCAATATCCTTGACAAACTTCATTGTCATCTCAAAAATGGCACGGCCTGTACTAGCCCACATTCTAATGGATTGAATTTTGAATCCAAGTTGACTATATCAGTGTTTTGTCATCACACAACGGGACACCAGATGAAAAAAGCCATGATTTCCTCACAAAATGATTACAACACTAAATTTTTCACAGAATCAATTTGACAAGCTGGATGAATTGAATAATGAACTGGAAGCTATTGTGCACAAGTTGATAGTAGTTTAGTTCGGCATGAGAACCTTCCCATCCCAGTGAGTTTTATTCAGTACACTGTATTTAGATATATATGTTTAGTCATGTATTGCACCTATTTAAGCTATATTGTATTTGCCACAAAAACATTTCAATATTATGATGTTATATAGTCAAGGAGATATTGGTCGACCTCTGCACCGCCAGGACTCAACTTCACCCAACTAATTTTCTTTCTTAATGTCTCCTCTAATGTTTTTCGGTTGTTAACAAGAAAAAATGTGGCCGCAGAGACTCCAGACAAGATCGCGTCCATCATGGCGGCCATTGTTTTTATAGGCACCAGGTCTCTTTGATTGCCATTATAGTAAAGATTTTATCACATACGGTCTTCTTTTCCGCTCGATTCGTTATGCGAATATACAACCCTTACAAATTAGCCAAAAATCCGACACCAAAATCCAATATGGCGCCCAAGATGGCGGCCGAAATGTGAAAAATTGCTAATCTTTTGACACTTCACCACATTTCGTTTGTCTCTGTGGGAAAACGTGGACATCTTGGAGTGATGTTATACATTTATCGTATAGAAGAGTCATTTATGAACACAATGGGATCATAAAATACATTCCTTGTTGGATATTTTTGTCTGATATCACGATTTCCCAAATGCCGGTATAATCCGGTCAAAGCCGAAACGACGCTAATAACGCAATGTCTGTTTTGAATCAATGAGTGTTTAATATTGCTATTATAACTCCACCCATGAATATATATGTGCACGAGATACCCGGGCCAAAATGGCCACCAGAAATTGAAAAATCGCCGAAAATCGCTGATTTTAACATCAGTGAGCGTTATTGTCACGACAATTCCACATCTGCTTACTATTGTGAGTTGAGAACACTGAGTCGATCGAAGAACTGTCCTTATACCACATTCAAATAAAAGTTTCCAAATCCAAAATTGCGCCCACAATGGCGGACAGATTAAAAAAAATCACCGAAAATCCCTCATATTCACACCATTGGGCATTATTGTCGAGACAACTCCACCCATGCTTACAGTTGAGTTGGAAATACTGAGGTGAAGTAACTACCTTACATCTCATGCAAGAAATGGTTTTCCAAATCGAAGATGGCGGTCAAAATGGCGACCGAAATTTGAAAACACGCCTACATTCCATACTTTTTTTTTACGATGCGCGTTATTGTTTCGCGAATTCTACCCACCATTACATGTAGATATGGAATATTGATGTGAAGTATTCATTTGAGTTTGGCAATTGATACTCAGTCAACGTGGCGGCTAAACTGGCGGCCATAAATTGAAAAGAAATCGATATTTTCACATACTAAATTCAACTTTTTGTCATAATATTGATATGTATGGACGAAACTGTACATACACCATCTATTAGTTCAACTTAAAACATATCAAAACACATAACATAGCTCGTGACATTCTGGGAGGATGAAAACCCACCATTAACATCGCGATGTCGAAATCTCCACTTAACGCCGATAATGGCCGTAACCGTAGGGGCGCCGAATAGACATATTAGAACAATTACCTGATAACATATTCTGAGTTGCCACGTCCATAATTATCTGGACCATATTCCATTTCTTTGTCTGATAAATCTAGGTCGCTCACATCGACAAAGTATTCAACACTTCCTGGGAGAAGGGTTCCTCTAATCATAACGTTTCACACAATTCATTTCCCGGTGTCAAGCTTACGATTTTAAATATTTTCTGAATATGGGATTGGTGTGTCATCTTGAACTAGAATGCAATTGGTTGATGAGTATACAAGCTTACAGAAGGTCATCTCTGTGTATGTCTTTCTCATACCCCATGGGGATAACGACATGTTCACCTGGCGAAATTCCCAGGTAGCTAGTCACTTCTCAATAGATGGTTCGTCAACTCACAAACTTAGCGAACGCATAATTGGTATACGTGGACAACTTCGGCAGTGTTTCGAAGGTTGCTAGATGTCTAATTTTCTTGGACAGATGCCTATCTGCTAAGGAGAAGACCATAATGTACCGATTACCCACACTTCTTGACCATTGTCTTAAGCAAACTGTGTGACGTCCCGCAGTCATCTCGTTGAATAACTCCCAGCAGAGAAGAACAATACTCGGGGTGCTAGTTTGTGGACATGCGCCACGATAGTGGGAATGAGGTGGGCCACGGTATATACCACCCCTACACAAGGTGCATGTTTCAGACATAGAATGCCATGCGTATCTGTGTTTTGGTGTGGTGCGATTGTATTTCCACATCCGTTTCGAAGCCGTTCTGAATCAACTTGACCAGACGTATAATTGTGTCTGGATAATACTATGCTAGCCTCTCCCATAACAGTCGGATGCGCTATAGGATGTCTGTATTGAATGAAGGTATTAATTAGTGTTGTTATACACTCTCAGGGTTAGTGTCAGTATGTGGGGGTATTACTCAAGAAAATGTACTTCGCGTTGAACATTTCACCCGTATTGATGGCATTTGTACTTTCTTGAACCATACCGACCACCACCCAGCGTGAGTATGACATATCAACCAACTATCAAAGACATCGTCTTTAAGACTACACCCCAGTCTGGGTGGGGCTTATATAGTAGTAGCCAATGGTACACGCCTGGTCCAGTTGATTAAGAACGGCTTCCAAACTGATGGGAAGATACAATCTTAGCATACAAGGAAAGCAAAGCCACGCATGAGATCCTGTTTGAATCTAAAACATATCCCAAGAAGGGGCGATGCAGTCATGGTCCCATTTCATGACATATGCCCACAAACTATCACCGCGTGTATCGTTATTATCTGTTAGGATCTGTTCGGACGCCACCAAGATTGTTTTTAGGATAATGGTCAAGACGTGTGGGTATATTATGCATTATGGTCTTCTACGGCTTAGCAGAAAGTCATCCGTCAAATGTATGTTAGGCTTTCAACATTCGAAGCCATATACAGAAGTTGTCTGGGTACGTCAGTGCATAAGATGAGTATGTGAGTTGATGAACCATATATTGAGAAGTAGCTGGATGGGAAGATCACCAGATGTACATGATGTTATCCCCATTAGGTCACCAAAGCTGAAAAATACACAGATAGAGAGGTCCTTCTGAAAACTAGTATACGCATCGACCGCACACCTTTCTAGTTTATCGCGCAATATGACGCTCAGATCCCATATGTATCATCTGAATTATACCATAAGCTACCACGGATGAAGCTCGCCAAGAATAAGGATAAAAATTCTCAGCTTTCGAAACAAACACGTGAGCTGGACACTGGCATATGTATTGTTTGAAACATTCCGATTAGTGGGACCCTTCTACCAAGAAGAGTAGAATTGTTGGTGTGAGCGAGATAGATTAATATGGCGAAGAGACGGAAGCTGGTCCAGATAATGCTGAATGTGGCAAATCAGAATAAGTTCAGGTACTGTTGTTTTGATTCTTGGAAGTCATAATATGACTATTCGGCGCGCACATATACGGTTACGGCTATTATGGGCGCTTAGTGGAGAATGGATTTCGAAATGCCACATCGCGATATTAATTGTGGGTTTTCGTCGTTCCAGAAGTACACGAGCCATGTTATGCGTCTTGCTAAGTTTTAAATTGAACCGATAGACGATGTATGTACAGTTTCGTCCATAGATATCGATATTGTGACAAAAAGTTGAAACTAGTATGTGAAAATATCGATTTCTTTTGAATTTCTGTCCGCCAGTTTAGCCGCCATCTTGACTGTGAGTATCAATTGCCAAACTCAAATGTAGACTTCATATCAATATTCCATATCAACATGTAATGGTGGGTAGAATTCGCGAAACAATAACGCCAATTGTAAGAACGTAAAGGAATGTAGGCGTGTTTTCAAATTCCGGTCGCCATTTTGGCAGCGATCTTCGATTTGGAAAACCATTTCTTGCATGAGATGTAAGGTAGTTACTTCACCTCAGTATTTCCAACTCAACTGTAAGAATGGGTGGAGTTGTCTCGACAATAATGCCCAATGATGTGAATATGAGGGATTTTCGGTGATTTTTTTTAATCTGTCCGCCATTGTGGGCGCAATTTTGGATTTGGGGACTTTTAATTGGATGTGATATAAGGACAGTTCTTCGATCGACTCAGTGTTCCCAACTCACAATAGTAAGCAGATGTGGAGTTGTCGTGACAATAACGCTCATTGATGTTAAAATCAGCGATTTTCTTGCGATTTTTCAATTTATGGTGGCCATTTTGGCAGCCATCTTGAATATATTCATGGGTGGAGTTATAATAGTAATAACACTCATTGATTCGAAAAACAGACATTGCGTTATTAGCGTCGTTTCGGATTTGACCGGATTATACCGGCATTTGGGAAATCGTGATATCAGACAAAAATATCCAACAAGGAATGTATTTTATGGTCTCATTGTGTTCATAAATGACTCTTCTATACGATAAATGTATAACATTACGCCAAGATGTCCACGTTTTCCCACAGAGACAAACGAAATGCGGTGAAATGTAAATAAAATAGCAATTTTGGCCGCCATATTGGATTTTGGTGTCGGATTTTTGGCTAATTTGTAAGGGTTGTATATTAGTATAACGAATCGAGCGGAAAACAAGACCGCATGTGATAATATCTTTACTATAACGACAATCAAAGAGACCTGGTGCATATAAAACAAATGGCCGCCATGATGGACGCCATCTGTCTGGAGTCTCTGCGGCCACTTTTTGTTTCTTGTTAACAACCGAAAAAGATTAGAGGAGACATTAAGAAACAAAATTTGTGGGGCGAAGTTGAGTCCTGGGGGGGGGTGCAGAAGTCGACCAATATCTCCTGGACTAATAAGGATGAGGGAGATACCGAGATACACCAATTGAACTTGTTTACTTCACTTTTAAATGTAAACACAAGTCTAAATGTTGTTCCTCCTTCACCCTTCACCCGTATCACTGATAAGGCCTGTGCATATTTAAGCCACATGGTATTTGCGACTTGAAAGTTTCAATATTATGATTTTAAGGACGAGGGAGTATTAATGTGGCGTTTATAAATTCCATTCCTGAACGTCCATTCATGTCAGAAGAAAATGAAAACACTTGAAATCCTCACTTTAAATTGCAGCATTTGTGATTTGTAGAATTGTTCCTCAGTGCATGACAGTACATTCATGCAATTATTAGCAAAATTATTGTAGTCCAATGTTTTAAAACGTTACCTTACATACTGAAGAGAAACAATCAGGTGTCAAGTACAGGCACCGAAAGAAAGCGATGAAAAGGAACCATCCATTCTCCAAGAGAGTTGGTAACACAGCACATAATCAGTTCATAGTATTTTTTCGAACCCATATGTGTATGCTAAATTAATTTTTACAAAAGACGTATCCACAGGTAACATACTGGAACGTTAAAACCCTTGTTACTTCAACTGTGAAGATTTGTGCGCAATTATTAAATTGAATTACGTTTTACGAGCATGGCCAAAAACATAAACAACATAGCCTGCACAATATAAAACGTATTTACATATTTGTATACTTACATATTATATTTCAGCCATTATTAATTTATTTTAGGTTAAGCGTCAATCGCCACATTATTGGCACAATACCATTGTCCCAATCGATGTCCCTTGTTGAAAATCAGATAAGAACGATTATTCTTTAAAAGTCCCTAAATAGAAGCTTCATTCACATAAATGAATTTAAACACGTTTGGTGTTAATATTTATGTTATATTATAATTACATTGTACTATTGAATTATCATCAGCATTTCGCATTTAATTCTCATAACCTAAATCGGCCAAGGGCCGAGAATTGGCATGGTGCCATATTTGAACACCATTGGACGGCGGCCATTTTGGATCTGCGTGGGGTAGTGTGGTGTTAATATTTAGATTGGCTTGGGGCACCCTAAAACACCATTTGTTTGACCTAAATCGGCCAGGTATATATATGTTAATAAGGAATAGGGAGTGGAAGTCACCACTAATCGCCTGCTAAAGTCTTATACATTGTATTCTGTGCGGAATTTAATTTCTGCCGCAGGTCAACATTTCGTTTCTAATCACAGCTTGAAACTCGCGTCTTTGAACAGTATCCCAATATTTATCACCAAACTCTAGGCAGAGGTATCTCTCTTAGCTTCGACGATTATCACTGCCACAAGGACATGTTGGTTAGGATTTCTTACATGTTCTTAAAGACATATTATGGACTTGTTCGGATTTCCTAAATTGATAAGTTAGCAATCAGGCGCTATGCCAACATAGGTGTGTATTGTCAATTTGGATTAATATTCGTAAAACATAACTACTTTGATCAAGATTATTCTCCTTTTCTATTTGATCACCCTACCGGAGTGTTTCACATCACTTTAATTATTTTAGGATTAAAATTGTTAACGCCTGGCTCAGTTCATATTTGTTTTACCAATACCGAAAGCATTACAATTATTGCATACTGTTAGTGGTCAAAATGGGATAACAGGTGACTAAATATAGTTCCGACGATTTATTGCGCTAAAAATAGACTTGTTTGTAAATGCAAGTTTTTTTGTGTGCAAATTACGACATTCGAAAGATTTCAATAATGAGATTTGCATCTGGCTGACAACATGTTAAGGATACAATAGGAGCAAAACAAGCTTTAAAAGACAGGCAGATAGAAGCACTTAGATTAATAAACCTTAATTTAATAAACTGTTAATTTACCAGTGGGTTACTGGAAAAGTTTGATTTATTTGATGCTGCCAAATTTGATAAAACAAAAGAAATGTGTGCAAAATTCGACATGTCTAGTTAAAAGTCCACTTAATATCACCAAAGAGGATCAAGTTTCCAATATATATCGTAGTGATATGGAGAGGACCTCGTACATGGGAAGACTGTGTTTGACATAATTTGACACTGCGCAACAGCACAACCGGATGAGTAGGACTTGGCTAATGATTGGAAGTGAAAGTTTCCAGAAAATTGTTTCTGCTATTGTGATAGACGAGTGTCATGCTGAGCTTGAACCAAATATACTGTCTACACTGAGCTTTGAGAGGCCAAATATATAGAGTAGGCCTACCAGTAAACGAGAAATCATGTCGGTAAGATTTTGGACAATGACCCACGTACGAACGTAGTCGCCATAGTATGCGGTTACTTTTTTATGTAATATTCAACCGAATAACGGTTGATATTGATAACACCATAGTTAGTAACCTACCGAGAAGACACATTTAATACAGGTGTAAATACAGGAGACATACCTACTAAGTTCCTTGTTGGGCGGCTGTTACCGGCAAAAATGGAACGGGCCAGGAATGTGACAAGTTGTGTTATAGTTTCTAACAACTCGAGCCAGGTCAATTCTCGCCAACAAAGGAAGATTAAGGGGAGATGTCATGGTATATGCCTGGGAACCTACTATAGCCCTAAAATGCGATAATTTACAGTTCATATATATACTTGTATTGAGACACACTACCAATATAATACAGTCTTAAGCAACACAGACGTGTGAACCAAACGCGACTGAACCCAATTTCCAGGACTATCCCTCTGGAGAACCATTTGTGGGGCCCGTCAATTTAGAATTCCACCTGTGGTGCAGTGTACCCAATGAATCTGAGTGCCCTTTGAATCATTCAAAGTGGGTTGATTCAACTGTATTATAAAACGCATTTGACCCCCATCGAACCAAATGCCAAAATGGGCCCGCCTCCGTTTCCAATAATATGTTGTGTGTTAACTATTCTTCAAACTCGGAAGCAGCTGACCTGAGACCTGAGCTTAAATATTTCCAAGGGTTAATTTGCAAACTATACGGAATCCCCCCGAAAAGACAGTCACTAAGAATTATCTTTAAGCGTTTGTGTAACCCTTTAAGAAGTTTTTTCGTGTTGTTGTGTTTACCGGTGTAGGGTACATTGTTTGTTTGTTGATTTGACCATGTTAGTTGTATGTGCTGTTGACTGCTGCGAGTGGTTTCGTGCAGACGAAGCAGATGTGCTTCCAACAAGAGCGCATTGAGAAGCAGTTGCCCCTATGGAATTGACGGCAGAAACCACATGGTATGTTGTTGGACGTGTTCCTTAACAGCCAGTTTGTGTACGAAAGGGCTTCATAAAGTTTTGAGGGGCGTTGCTTCATTGTGATTGCTTGTTATTAGTAAACAAATCCCAATTAGAGCTATCCCACAGAACGGATTGGTTACTGTTACACTTATGTGGAACTCCTCTCCCCAGGAGAAAGATGGTGGTGCATAGAAGACAAATTTAAATGCATAAATGTTGATCACAAAACAAAAATTCTGACATAACACACAAATACAATATGGAATGTTCAAGATTGGTAAGGGAAGATAGTTTTATATCATGTTTAAGTTTAGTGCATGTTGTTCTCGATTTAAGTTAATATACGACTGGTAATGTTCACTAAATGTAATACATCTGTTCATCGCCAAATCGCAATGAGTTTATAATATATTTTTGGACAGCTGCAAACACTTGGTAATTTCCTTCATTGGAAAGTGAGACTGATCCACAAAGTAGATCCGCAAGATGTATTTAATATAGTCCAATTCGCACAATTTTTTCTTCGAGATTGGCCCTTTCTTTTTGATAAAAGGGACAAGACTTAGTGTCTAAAAAATTAATGACCAGCGTCCTCGTTTAGGTAGCCACAACTACATTCAGGGTTACTTATTAAGTGCTTTTGACATTTGTCACCATTCAATCGCTGCAGTTATTTCGGAGTCTGCATAACAGAATGTTAGCTTTCCTTTTGCGGCTGGAATAAAACATTGGTGGTTTAAGTGTCCCGGATTGGGTGTTTACAAGATTAGTAGAGGATTTCTGAACTCATACATGTTGTCCGTTATGTCGCCAGTTGGTGGGGGATTGTTTAGGATATAGGATGGTGCGTTATTTGTCATGTTTTAATAAGTGAGACGTAATTTATGACAGTCTCTGCGTTGTTGGAGAGTATTCCATTCAAGTTCACGCAATATATTAGCATTTGAGACAGATCTAGTGACATCACTGACAATTCGTGCATCATAATGTAGATCATCTAGCTTACGGAGGTGCCTTATCCCGAATGACATCACCATAGTCCATTAAAGGAAGAATGAAAACGTTATACATAATCTCAAGTGTGCGTCTATTCAAGAAATATTTTAACTTTCTTAGTTGTGATAATATTGATGTTACACTCTTACACATATTATTTATTTGGATATCCCAGTCCAGGTTTGATTGCAGAACGATTCCTAGATGCCTGTGAGATGATAGTGTTTCTATGGCGGAGTCATCCAGTGACATATCCATGGCATTTGTACTGGAGGGCCTAAAAGAGAACACAATTGCCTTTGTTTTGTCAGGATTATAGTTGGTTTCTTCAGTCGAAGGACTGGCATTCGTGAAACAAGTGTCATCAGCATACATACGTCTAAAAGAATGAATTGTATCAGACAAATTATTTAGAAATACAAGAAATAAGAAAGGGCCCAATATAGACCCTTGAGGGACTCCTGTGTGGAGATACATATAATCAGACGCGGCATCAGAAACGACCACGCACTGTTTCCTGTTTGATAAATAGTCGCTATTCCACAACAAAAGATGTCCCTCTACTCCATATTCTTTAAGTTTGTGTGCCAGACTCTTTCGAACGCTTTAGAAATATCACACAAAATATAGAACAAGTCACCAGTTTGTTATCGAGAGACTGGCACAGGGAACGATATAGGTCAATTAATTAAAAAGTAGTTGAATGGCCAGGCACAAAACCAGACTGACGCGTATACAGTAATTCATTGTTATCAAAATGAGACATTAAGTATTTCAAAATAATCTTCTAAATTTTTTTTAGACAAACATGGTAATAAGGATATAGGACGATAGTTTCCTGGATTTGAGCGGTCATCTTTTTTATTGATCAGGATAACATTTGCATTTTTCCACTCGCAGGCAACGATTTGGTAAAAATTATTTTGAGTGACACAACAACAGTATAGACAGTTTCTTTTAGCATTTTTGTAGTTATACCATCATGGCCGTTGGCTTTGCCAACCTTTAAGCTTTTTATAGCATTTATAATGTCACCATCTTCAATTTCAATTTCTGATATTTTATCAGAACATTTGTTTATAAGGCTTGGTAGTTTACTACGGAAGCGTAAAGTCGCCAGATGAATTATATTGGTATCTTGCTGCAGCAAGTTAACTATCTGGCTGCAGCAGGTTAGCTATCTTGCTGCAGCAGGTTAGTTATCTTGCTGCAGCAAGTTAGCTATCCTGCTGCAGCAAGTTACTATCTTGCTGCAGCAGGATAGCTAACTTGCTGCAGCAAGATAAATAACCTGCTGCAGCAAGATAGCTAACCTTGCTGCAGCAAGTTACTATCTTGCTGCAGCAAGATAGTAACTTGCTGCAGCAAGGTAGCTAACCTGCTGCAGCAGGATAGTTAACTTGCTGCAGCAAGATACCAATATAATTCATCTGGCGCCTCTACGCTTCACTAGAATTTCCCTTTGTGCCAACCCGATTGCAAAATACAACTTCACCAAGTCCACAGTGGGGGAGGCCATTTCCTTAGAAGGCAACAGTTACTGGTGACATTTCTGATATCATGCCCATGCGCAAGCATGCATGCTTTGAATGTGTTGAACACGTTGTCTAACAGTAACTTGCTGCAGGATAGCTAACTTGCTGCAGCAGGATAGCTAACTCTGCTGCAGCAGGATAGCTAACTTGCTGCAGCAAGATAACTAACCTGCTGCAGCAAGATAGTAACTTGCTGCATCAGGATAGCTAACTTGCTGCAGCAAGATAGCTAACGTGCTGCAGCAAGATAGTAACTTGCTGCAGCAGGATAGTTAACTTGCTGCAGCAAGATAACTAACCTGCTGCAACAAGATAGCAACTTGCTGCAGCAAGATAGTAACTTGCTGCAGCAAGATAGCTAACCTGCTGCAGCAAGATAGTTAACTTGCTGCAGCAAGATACCAATATAATTCATCTGGCGCCTCTACGCTTCCGTAGTTTACAGTGTGACCCATCGAGAGAGGAAATTTTTATAAACGTCTCATTTAAAATATTTGCTTTTCCATAATCATCAATTATAAGATTACCATTTGGAGATTTAATAAGTGGAATAACGCTATTTGAATTTTTATTCAAAATATCTTTAACCGTTTAATCTTATCTTTATAATGTTCATGTTTGTTGTGAAAGTCATGCCTTTCTTCTATGTGTATATACATGGCACCTAATTAGCTGCCAATCTGACTTAATCGCGTCTTTTTTCAAGTTAAAGTGTGTTTATTGATGAGAGGGTAAGCATTTCTAACAGCTCTAGATCTCCTGAATTAAATTCCCGGCGAGGACGTCGTAGAGAATACACGAAACTTGTCAGTCGTATAGGGACGTGGCGACAGAGGTTGGTTGGGGTGTCCCCGAACTTTTGTACATTTCCAACAGTTGGAAATTTCATGCCTGACACAACATTAGTTGAACATTAATTTGACACCATATATAGGTTTAAATTGTTATCATTGTTTGATTTTCCGACCAGTAATAGTTGGTAATTTTCCAAACTTAGGGTGTGTCAAGTTGGATATTTCCAACGGGTGCAAATGGAATTCTGCGAACCTGTGAGTTTGATGTTTGGTTCAATGGGGATGGGTGCAGTTGGCTGAACATTTGAAGGTGCACGCCCATGGGAACCCTCTAGACATGTCCCTAGAACTTGTACGTGTGGGTATTTAATCACATAAATTGACATTTCCACTACATAATCGTGCGATCCTAGAATAAGCTTTACATGCAGCTCCCGTGCGATCACAAGAACTCAACATTAGCTACACGACCAAAGCTTTATTTTCTAACTATTGCACAGCACGTTGACCAAGTATCTGTGTTTCGGCATTACGGAGACTATTGTTCAAAACGACTGCATTTAACGAAACAAAACATGTTAAATATGAAATTGTTATAAGACTAGATAGTACATACGTGTATCTGATAATCCATCGATATCATATAATCCTACTATTTCTTGAATAAGAAGGAACATATAATTACGAACAAAGCAGAAGACATATATGATGGTGACGTTATCCGCCGAATTTGAAATCGACATGCGTTCGGGTGGTATTTTATGGATGGAATTATGAAATGAACATGATGAAAGTTACAATGAATGTGACAAGGATTGCTTCAAGTTCGCCATCAACCGAAGTGATCCCCAGCGTTACTATCAATAACATTATTATTTGGCTAATATCACTAAAATTCTCCCCGTTTACACTCGATAATATTAATCTGTCTCCGCATTTAAACTTCTTTGACATGAATCGTTTATATTCTGCAATAATTTGTACCCAAAGGGACGGATTCTAATGCTTTATTGTGTTCTTATACTCGAGGTGATGAAATCTCGGTTTGTTTACATTGTGAATGTTCTGATTTCGATTCCGGAATCAGAATCGGAATCCAGATTACGACGTAATAACGATTACGGTCTGTTCGTTTACCGAACCACGTCGTACGGAGTGTGATCCGTAATCTGAATCCAGATTCTCCTACGAAATAACGACTCTGTAAACGGAAAATGTAGTCATAGGCTGCCCAATCATATCCATCGTCCACCATCCTGTCTATTCTCTCCCGATAAGTCAATAATGACTCAATTCTAGTCGGATTTGTTTTTCAATATATTAATGGCAGTGTAGATTCTATTAGCTTTTGTTCATTTGGAAAATCTTTCAATGTCTTGCGCTCCCATTTGACAGGAATATCACTGAAGGGTTATTATATGAAGTGACTACTGTCATAAGATAGCCTGTTGATGTCTCGTTGCCTGGTAGAATAAGGCTTGCCAAATTTATGAATTATTTTGACCAAATTTGATTCCGCAGTTTATTGTGAGACATGCGCACCGATTAATATTGGGACCGAGGACGAGTTTTGTTAAAAGCTGTCAACGTGATGTGTAGGCTGTGGGATAGTGGGCTGAGGCAAGCCAAAATTAATTGACCATTGGGATGCTCACCCTGTTGGTTAGCCTGCATATAGTACTGTTTGTTTGAATTGAGTTGAGTTTCAGAGTTCACGTGCGCCTGAGGAATATATGGGCATAACGGTAGCTGCGGGTGGTTGAGAGAGATACTCTTCTCAGGTTTGAACCATTTTTTTCAAGTGTAAAATGCAACTATCTTTGGTACGAAAGGTGTTTATTGTTTTGATCTATCTTAATTGTGTCACACTAAGGTGTTTAATGACCAAATTACTCAAGATGACTTCCAAAATGACAGCTGAATTGGGTGAAAATCATTCCCTGCTGTTTCGAAAGGTAGCAAAGTGTGACTCACTTGGTTATTAAACATTTCAGTTAATCGACTGACAACTATATATCAAGTTCTGGTTGTCATAGTATGAGGCATGAACATTTAATTTTAATTTTAATTGGATATATTCAACTTATTTAGATATAATATATCTTTGGTCGGTATTTTCGAATGAACTTTTGTTCCATCGAAAGCCTATCGAAGTGGTATTTTGCGCAGTTATGGTTGTTTTATATGCTAGCGATAGATCCATACATATTTATCAACAATCTGAGGAGCTGAGTTGAAATAGAGGGAAAAGCAAGCGAGTCTTGCCTCCCTGTATATGGTGCAAGCCTCGCATACTTACATGCCTTAACTCACTTGTCAGATGATTGCTGGGCGACCCCGACTCACAATTCCCGTGGAAGATGTAAAGAAGAAAACTAGTTATTTACAAGACCAATTTGTCTTTCTTTATCTATTATATATTTTGGAAGATCTGTGTGTGTGTGAGAGAGGGTGTGTGTGTGTGTGTCTGTGTGTGTGTGTGTCTGTCTGTAATCGATGGACTCAAAAACGGCCTAGCCTATTTCGATGAAACTTGGTATGTGGGGGTATTTTCGGCCAGGGAGTGACATGGGCCTATCAATTTGCCCGTGCGACGGGACATTGACCTTGAAATCGGGTAATTTCAAGGTCAAACGCCCGAATATCACGGGATTTCGATGAAACTTGGTATGTGGGGGTACTTTCGTATGGGGAGTCTCATAAGCCTATTCATTTGCCCGTGCGACGTGACCTTGAAATTGGGTCAATTCAAGGTCAAATCGCGAATTTTGATGGGATTTCGACGAAATTTGATACGTAGGGTTACTTTTGTCCACTGAGTGTATTGAATCGTGACCCCGACCTGACATTGACCTTCAAAATGATCAATTCAAGGTCAAATCGGGTAAAACCGGATGGATTTCGACGGGCACGTTTGTCGGGTACTTTTGTCCGGGCAGTGTTTTGGACTGGTCAAATCGTGACCCCACTTGACCTTCAAAATGGACAATTCAAGGTCAAAGCCCGGACGAAGTCGGGTCACCTTCTAGTATAGATATATAGATGATATATAGTGTTTGAGAGGATACCGAATACTATCTCATGATTGACCGAGACAAATGTCCATTTTTCGCAAGGGGCTTGCCACCAACGAAAAATAAACATTGGTCGCGGCACGAATGAGATAATTGTCGGTATCCACTCTAAAACACTATATCTTCTTTTTATTATATGCGTGCTGTTCATATACCCAATATAACCGGGTCACATTCAAATATAATTCTTCATCGTGTAATTATACTAATGCTACTATATATGGTTAACATTTTACAATTCGATGATAGTTATTCAATAAAATCAGTTACGTCAGAGACGTCCGTAACGACAAAGCTACAATGAAAGTGTAATTTTCTATATCTTCACTGCCAGCGGTGAATAACGATTATTATCTGTTAGCGATTTCTTATATAATCTATTGTTGAGCGTATAGTAAATATTGTTTTGAGTCAGGGCCACCCTGGCTAAATAGTGACAACTGACATCAAAATCACCGCTGAATCTAGAAGGTATCTTCTAGCCCAGAACAAGGTTGCTACAGAAGTTTACATCTCCACGCATATTGAGTGTCGTCAGACCTGTTAATGAGAAGTATGCCCAGCTTATTTTGGTAGAACTTATCACATGGGATGCATTTCAAAATTTTGAATGTGAACTGCATATAATCATGCAAATGTAAAGTCAGCGGGTGGCTTCTCGGCCATGTCGGTCGCGCCGGTGTACTGAGGCAACCAAATATATTCAGCCAATTGGAGTGAACAACTCAAAGTAGCTGTCCCAGACGTGAGTCTCTGGTATATCAACAAATGGTTCAAAATTACACTCTATTATTCAAAGCAAACAGAATGACGCCCCTGATACTCTTTTCAAATGTCTTTTGACATGCCGAAATGGACCTCATCATTTGCATGACATTCCCATGTCTGGTTTAACAGTCTTTTGTGGCCCCAGCTTTTGACATTCTCAGATCTGTCAGGAAGCACGTCATTATTATACTGGTTTATTTTTGACATGTGCTCATTATATTCATCTACACTCTTCTGACCAAACTTCGACGGTGCACGCGGAAAGGCCTGACATGCCATTACTAACTTAACTGATGGGTTTTCGAGAAGTTTCCCGATGTCACTGCCAACTGTTTCGTGACGGTAGAAGTATGATGCTGATGTGGCGAAACCGCTTGACTGCTCCCAAAAACCGATACATGCCCATCACACATAGCCCACCCCTTGGCTGGGTAGGTGAAAGGCTGCTGAAATCAAAATCATTTCAGTTATGTGCCACTGTTGTGGCTCTTTCAGTTATGATGTGTTTCCTAGCCTTGCAACAATCGAGTGCCACATGACTGTGATAAGAATTTTCATCCATCGCGACTGGAAGACATGCCATACCGTCGCATGAGTATCAGGAAGAGTATAACTGTTATTTACGATTGATGAAATCAACCAACCCTCAAATAATGTATCTATTTCGACAGAATCAGGACATAATATTCAAGTGAGCTCCTGTTTTGATAGAGAGCCACCTCTTTCGAACAAACCAGTCGGCTTCCATTAAACTTGGTTACCCAGATTTCGGCATGCTCTATGCGGATTATCAAGGAATGATCTAATTAAGAATTTTTAAATATGAAAACTACCCCCTGATACAATAGGAGAAAAGAGATTAAAATCTGGTGTAAACTGACATCGAAAATATATGAGAACACGTGCGATATAAAGGAACCACATTTACTGACATACCTAATGCGCTTTCTAAAGCATTTTCAACTCTGTCGCTGTCGGTGACTGCTCATAACTGAGTTGCTAGCTGTTAGGCCATGTTTGGAATGCCAGTGAGATATTTCTTAAGACGCGTTGATAAATGTAAAACAAATTCTACCCCGACAATTATCCCCGAAATCCTTTCGACATGAACATGATGCGAGATACCGCTTAGGGAAATATGCAGCACTGAAGAGATATATCTTCAACAACTTCCAGTCTGAATGGTGTGACATTTACATTGCCATGTCAAGTACTTTGTTGAGCTATAAGTAGTTTGTCATTTATTCGTTTTCACTAGCTTATGATTATCAAATTAACGCTATATAAATATCAGGCACGGATGGAGGCAATTTTTGTCATATTGGAGACTATACAGTACATCATATTTAAAACAGATTAAAATTTTCTGCTGATCGTCCATTCATAAACATAGTCTGTAATAAAATACATGTGTATGGGGTGTCGTTTCGATATTGAACTATAGGGCAACGAACATTTTCATTGGACGATCCGGTAGTTCCGAGTGTTTTTTTTTATTATAAACAAGTGGTTCTGTAACGTTTTTGATGTATGTTTACATAACAAAACGTACAAACGTTAATCATACTAAGGTCCTTTTCGATAACGAGACTGTAATTACCTGTCCCAGCCTTATTGCTGACAAATTTAATGAGTACTTCTCGAGTATTGGGCGTAAAACCAGTCAACTTGTAGTGAATGAACACAACGCAGATTTTTCTGATTATCTCCGGAATAGAATAGAAGACCTTGACATCTTTGATGTTACCCCAACCACAATCCAAGAAATTATTCTAACCTGCCTATCAATGAAAGCTAAATCTAGTATGGACTTTAAAGGGATAACCACTAAACTCATGAAGGAAACAGTTGAAACCATAGCTCCGGCATTGAAACATATATTTAACCTTTCATTTGAACAAGGAATTGTCCCAGAGAAAATGAAAATAGCAAAGGTTGTTCCAATCCCGAAAAATAACAATGCACACGAAATTTCCGACTATAGACCAATCAGCATTCTACCTACTTTTTCCAAGTTATTAGAACGAATAATGCAAAAACGCCTAATAGATTTTTTAACCGAGCACGATATATTGTACAAGCACCAATACGGCTTCCGTCCTAACCACTCTACTTTCCATCCAATCATACATCTTCTCGACCAAATAGCCAATAACAATGATAAAACAACCAGGGATTCAACAATAGCACTATTCCTATACCTCTCTAAAGCATTTGACACTATAAATCATGATATATTAATTTCAAAATTAGATCATTACGGGATAAGGGGTACTGCCCTGTCTTGGTTCCAAAGCTATCTAGACAACAGGCAACAATATGTTGAACTTCAGGGAAATAAATCCAAACTAATGGACATAACGTGCGGAGTCCCTCAAGGCTCCATACTCGGCCCCATAATTTTTTTAATCTACGCTAACGATATGCCAAATGCGACAACCATGAATATATTGTCTTATGCGGATGATACCACCTTAATGACTAGCGGGGATAACGGCACCCAAATTGAAAGTTATGTGAACAATGAACTACGTAATATCTACACTTGGTGTTGCTGCAACAAGCTTTCTATAAATACAGAAAAGAGCAATTACATGCTCATGCACCCGAAAATAACGACACCAAATGGAACACTATGAAAATTCTCTTAAATAACACAGAATTGAAACGCATTGGAAATCGTGAGCACGAAACCTCAACTAAATTTTTAGGCATTCACATAGATGAAAATCTATCATTTAAAAAACATATATCATCAGTCTGCTCCAAATTAGCGCACGCCATATATCATATAAATAAAGTCAAACACTTTTTCCCAGGCAGTGCCCTTAAAACGTTATATTATGCCTTAATCCAAAGTCACTTGGTATACGGAATCCAACTATGGGGTCATGTTCCCGAGGTAAAACGAGTCTTTTTATTACAAAAAAGAGCGATACGAATTGTGTGCAATAAAAAGTACAGGAGCCATACCGAACCTTTATTTAAAAAAGAGAAAATATTAAAGGTATACGACCTTCACAAAGTCCATACTACTCTATTCATGCATGACTGGTATTACAACCGCTTACCTGAATCTTTCTCGCAAATGTTCACTAAACGTATTGCCGGACCCGATACTAGACAACAGCGCCCACTATTCCTCAAAACCCCAAGAACCACATTTTCCGGACAGCTACCGTTTCATGCATTCCCAACCTCATGGAACAATTTAGATAACACCATGACTAAAAATAAAAGTAGGCACGTATTCAAAAAACACATCACAGAAAAAATAATAAGCGCATATTCTAACAATATCAAATGCAAAAATCGAGGATGCCCAGACTGCCCCCAGATCGTATCCCGAAGTGTCACATGACGGTTTCAACGTCAACACCAACCAAACGAATCAGTAGTCCCTGTATCCTCATCCGCCAAAAATACTACCACCTCATCTGAATTTGAACCATACACATGATATTGAACAGCCCTCGGGTAGTATCCAATTTCACACACTTTAACTAAGCCCTAAACTTATAAATTACATATACACAATATGTGCACGGCTCACCCGAAGCCATCTTACTATTGTTATTAGTTTCTATATTCACCATACTGGGGATGGCAGGAAGACAGTCTTGCCAGACTATGCCATCCCCCACAATATACGACATAATTTTCCATAATTTTCGCCACTATTATGTAATAGATATGTGTATTGCAAATAAAATATCCTATCCTATCCTAAACGTGACAATAACATGCAATGCACGCGATATTTATGATTTTTATAAGAACAAAATCTGTCTGCTATACAATATTCTTTCTGTTAATGGCGGTTTTAGCGGATGTGACTAGTTTAACAGCAATACACACCGCGTAGTCCGCCCGTATCTTTAACGCGTATACCATATGTAACCTCTCTCCCTCTCTCTCTCTCTCTCTCTCTCTCTATCTCTCTATCTCTCTCCCTCCCCCCCTCTCTCTCTCTCTCTCTCTCTCTCTCTCTCTCTCTCTCTATCTCTCTATCTCTCTCTCGTGTTATAAAGTTCCCTGAGTCGTTAATTCGTGGGGAAATCTAGATTCAGATTACGGATTACACTCCGTACGACGTGGTTCGGTAAACGAACAGACCGTAATCGTTATTTCGTCGTAATCTGGATTCCGATTCTGATTCCCTAATCGGAATCAGAACATTCATAATGTAAACAAACCGAGATTTCATCACCTCGGAGTTTAAAAACACAATACAACATAAAAATCCGCCCCTTTGGTACAAATTATTGCAGAATATAAACGATCCATATCAAGGAATTTTAAGTGCGGAGACAAATTTGTGTCATCGAGTGCAAACGGGGAGAATTTTAGTAAAATTAGCCAAATAATAATGTTATTGATAGTAAAGCTGGGGGAGCACTTCGGTTGATGGCGAACTTGAAGCAAATCCTTGTCAATTTCATTGTCACTTTCATCATGTTCATTTCATAATTCCATCCATAAAATACCGCCCGGACGCATGTCGATTTCAAATTCGGCGCAAAACGTCACCATTGACCGAATTCACGTGAACCTGCATGGATATGTCTTCTGCTTTGTTCGTAATTTTATGTTCCTTCTTATTCAAGAAATAATATGATTATATTATATCTATGGATTATCAGATACACGTATGTACTATCTAGTCTTGTAACAATTTCACATTTAAAATGTTTTGTTTCGTTAAATGTAGTCGTTTTGCACAATAGTCTCTGGAGCGCCGAAACACAGGCCAGCGTGCTGTGCCTTGGTTGGGAAATACAGATTTCCCCATTTAGCTAATGTTGTGGTCTTGTGATTGCACGTGAGTCGCATCTCCCAATACCACAAACACAAATGTAAAGCTTATTCTAGGATCGCATGACTATATGATGGAAATGTCAGCCAATTTATTTGATTAAATACGTACAAGTTCTAGTGACGTGGCTAGACGGTTCCCATCAGGTTCGCAGAATTCCATTTGCACCCCCTTGGAAATATCCAACTTGACACACCCTAAGTTTGGAAAATTACCAACTATTACTTGTTGGAAAATCAAACAATGAGAACAACTCCAACCTATATATGGTGTCAAATTAATGTCCAACTAATGTTGTGTCAGGCATGAAATTTCCAACAGTTGGAAATGTACCAAAGTTCGGGGGAAACACCCACACCAACCTCTGTCGTCACGTCCTGTACAACTGACAAGTTCCGTGTGTTCTCCACAACGTCTTCGCAATTTAATTCAGGAGATCAAGAGCTGTTAGAAATGCTTGCCCTCATCAATAAACACACTTTAACTTGAAAAAAGATGCGATTAAGTTTGATAGACAACTAATTAGGTGCCACGTATAACACATAGAGGAAAAGCATGATTTTAACAACAAACATGAATATTATAAATATAAGATACAAATGATACTTGTGTCAAATACATGAGCCATGTTTGACGCTGGGATAACATTAAACCTAGTATAGGTGCCACGTGGATTTCAAAATCTGACCTAGAATCCATGTAATCTCGATTTAGCCCCGCCCAATCGGTTTCGGATTCTGAATCCAGATTCTCCCACGAAATAACGACTCTGCCAGAACGGATCAGAGCAAAAAGTTCACAGGTTTTGTACTGGTGGAATATGATCTCTACGAGCTTAGCTAACGTAGAGATTCATGGTATGATCTCGATAGTCTCACGCCTAATGATGCCGATAAAAGACTTCCGCCGCTACACATCAATAGCATGGGATGAAACGATAGTTGACAACTGGTGCTCCGGAGCTGCCAGTGGAACCTGGGCGTGGGCGTCCTGTTATCTCGATTACTGATCCTTGAGTTTAGTACAGAAAAGCTACTTGTCGCCGGCGAGCTATTTAATAGTTCGTACAGGTACACAATGTCACATAAAGGGACAGGAACTGCGCTATGGCAGGGATCCATCCTGTTGTGTTTCCATTCATATGATATTACATGATGCTCTTTGATATTCTGCAGGTTTGTCCATGGAGTTCCCAGAACTGTGTCCAGGAAGTCACGGACTTTACGTGATTGAGTGAGTAGTTATATACCAACTGCTGTCCTGTCCTATACACCAGCACCCACCACATGGTCAGTGTTTTAAATTCAAGGTCAATTGTCTTTATGAGTTTATTTGCATAAACAAAATTGAATATTCACATTAAAGGGGGACCGTACCCACAAAACAGCCAGTTATTGGGCCATCGATCGCCTACTTTACTCAACAACATATCTGCAACAAATTAATGATATTGAGCCAAATACATTCATGAGCTCTATTGATGCAAAACAGCCATAGTGTGGAAGTGACATTATTTTGTAATCCGGAGAAGAGTAGCGGCGGACGATCAAACTAGACACATAACTCCGATAGAGAGTAATTATACAACTGTTGAATTGATCTGACCCTGCACATTGGATGTAAGCAATCCACACCACCGCTATCAGATCCAATCTCTCACCCAAAACTGGACCAAAAAGAGTCATATTCATCATGCAACCGCTGCAAATTAATTGAGTTAGGATCGATATCGAGCCACTAGGACAACAAGCGTTTAGTCCGCGCTGTCAGTTCAACTTCTGAATTATTTGTCCCATGCAGTACTAAAACTTTAAACAGTATGGTTCATTCTTCATCTGGAGAGCTGATGAGATACCAAAAGTAGACAGGCAAATAAACAATCTGAGGTTTAAGTTAAGTTATAAGTTTTATCGGTCTGCTACAGCAATGCATAACAGAATGCTAATGAAGTACGATAGATCAGGCAGTACAAGTGGGTTGTTTGTGTCTGACCGCACACTATCTGTGATGATGTTAAGGGGTAAGCGTTTGTACAGTTTTCTCTCGAGAATCACAGACAGCTCCAATTGTATTTTATCATCTGTTTATAAATCTGATTTAAAATTTACCTCTCAACTATTCAAAAACTGGATTAATATATTGTATACCTAATATAACATTTGCATGTGCTGGCTTTTTGTGTATACATAATGACATGTATTTATATATCACTATAATTTGGACATATTATATCTTAAATAAATAGTATAGCATAGTATTTTAAGGTGTGTGTCTTTTAGGCTAATACGAATAATCAGTGTGTTCACATAAACTTTCGTTCAGACATGCATGAGAATGAACCAGATATAATGTAACTTTATTATATCAAGGATAGGATAGGATAGGATAGGATATTTTATTTCAATATACACATATTAATGAATAATACATTTGACAAATATTATATTGTATATTCGAGGGGGTGGCATAGTCAGACTAGACTGTCTTACTGCCATCCCCTGGCAATGCTGTGAACTCAATATCACGTCAATCATAGATGATATATCAGTGTTCACTTAGATGCTATATTCTGTTTGTTGACGGCCACATCAATACAAGTATGAAGTCATGCCTACTAATCACGTGTTTTTGTCGTTTCCTGTGATGCCAAATTAGGCCGGCAAATACATGGACTATATAACTCCGAAAGACTTATTAGAATCAATATATATTGCATCTACCCCGTCGCCCCACCCCCACATTTATCAGATTTCGTTGTCATTAGGTATGGTGGTCCCATTTTGGAGAAAGGATGAGAGGATATAGTACATCTCAATTCCGGAGAATATAAGGTTTTTTCCAAATAGTGCAACAGTACATTGCTGCGACAAAACACTTCGATTCATGATTGTCTGGCTATTTCTCACATACGGTGCAAAATACCTGGAATCGATCAAGGATACAATCATAAACCCATTTTGGTGTGACGTCATAGCGGCTTGGAAAAACTTACTCAAGAAGCTACCCAGTGAAAATTCACATCTCATCTCAAATACTTTGTGGAACAACGATACTATTAACATAAACCAATACTCAATTGATATACAGAAATGGAAGCGAAAAGGCGTGATATTTGTGAATGACCTTATTACCGACAACAATGAACTCCCAACTGTAGAGGAATCTAATGGTGTGATTTAAATATGTCAAAAGTCGCGCCGTTCGCGTCAGGGATGCCCGGAAGGGGAGAGGGGCACCAAAATTGATTTAAAGACGCCAAATTTGTGTCGTTGTGGTGAGAGATTTGGGGGTTGGGGGGCGGTGGGTGGGTACTAAAATGACAAGAATTGGTTTAGTCGCCGATTGCCACGAAACTTATACAAATTCATCCCCATGGTATGAGGTGTCTAATGGCGTGGCTTAAAGCTGTCAAACGTGGCGTCATTCGAGTCAGGGGTGCACTGAAAGGGAGAGGGGCACCAAAATTGATACACAATATTTTTAGCGCCAATTTCCACCAAATTGATACACATTCTTATCCATGATATGAGGAATCTAATCGTGTGATTTTAAAGACGTCATATTGGTGCTGCTTCGGTGAGAGATGGGGTGGGATGGGGTGGGCACTAAATTTTATAAAAAAAATGTTTAGTCGCGGAATAGCACCAAACTTACAAATAATAATCTCCATGATATCAGGAGTCTAATTGTGTGGTTTAAAGATGTCAAAAGTGGGGTCATTCGAGTCACTCAGGGGTGCCTCTAGGGTGAGAGGGACACAAACATTGATAAACAATATGTTTAGCGCCGATTTCCACCTGATTGATACATATTCTTGTCCGTGATACGAATAATCTAATCGTGTGGTTTAAATGCGCCAAATTGGTGCCTTTTGGGTGAGAGATATGCAATGGTGGCCCTAAATTTGATACGAATTTGTATACTCGCTAATTTTCATAAATTTTATATATATTCATCTCTATAATGAGTCTAAGTGTGTGGTTTAATGATGTCAAAAGTGGCGCTGCTTGAGTCCAAAATAGGGACGGGAGGGTCACCAAAAACTTATAAAAATATGTTTAGTGCCAATTACCATCAAACTGATACACGTTCTTCTCAAATGATACAATGAATCAAATATTTGCGAATATCTGTCTGTGTTCTATATATAACTTTAAGAGTACAATCGAGATGGCACCAATGCGATCTAACAGGAATCACTTAACTAAATGGTTTCCCATAGGCGACAGTGTTAATATTTCGGCCAAATTCACTGAATTGAAGCCTGCAGGCCATACCAGTGATGTTTATCCAGCTAGATTGACACCAGTTGATCACGAAAATGCAAGAAAAATCATAGGTCATGTGTTTACTTTTTAAAATAAATCCCCAAGTCTACAGCAGGGCTATCTCACAGCCAAATTTGATCTGGAAAAACCTAGAACTACAGCAGCTAGTTAAATAAATTTCCCGCTCACAAAAATCCATTCCCCCATCACCAGTTTAAATTATTTAGATATTATGTACAAATCAAATAAACGCGATGTCATCCTTTAATAACGTGTCGCATGTATCAGGTGAAGGTCATTCTTCAGTTACCGTCACCTTTAGTATTCCACGGTGTACTCGCTCCCCGACTCTAGAACACATTTAGCTCCCTGAGTCCAACAAGGGTAACTTTTTACGAGTAAGCTAATGGTGCGGGTTAAAATTTTCTAAAGTGACGTTGTTGGTGACAGGGGAGGGGCTATTTTTAGCACAGATTTAGACCAAATTGATATATTATTCTTCTCCGTGATACGAGGAATATAAACGTGTGATTTAAAGACACGAAATTGGTGCCGTTTGGGTGATAGATGGGGGGTAATAACTATGATAAGAACTTGTTCATGCATGAGTCTAATAGACGTGGTTTAAATATGACAAAAGTGGCGCGGTTCAAGTCATGCATGAGGGGAGTTGCACCAAAGTTTATACAAATATATTTAGCACTGATTCTACCAAATTCATGCACGTTCTTCTCTAACGATATGATGAATTAAATCACATTTGAGGTCGTTTGGGTCATGGATGGCGAGCGGAGATTCACTAGCATTTATAAGATTGTTCAAGTCGCCGATATCCAACAAAGTTATATATAGTCACCTCCCAGGCCATCTCCATGTCGTTCTAAGGAGTTTTGGCATTCCAATTTCACAATCTCGACAAAATTAATGGTGACCGAAGTAAGTCACTTGAACAATTATATCTTCTCAACTGTCATATCTATATGGGGATTGAAATCAGGGCATTCCTATAATGATCTAGCAACATAGATACATAGAAGAAAACATTAAAAGTATATTTATATCAATCTATTTAAGAGATAGGATAGGATAGGATAGGATATTTTATTTCAATATACACATATTAATGAATAATACATTTGACAAATATTATATTGTATATTCGAGGGGGTGGCATAGTCAGACTAGAGATACATATATTCATTCAAACTGAGGGACCTTGAATCGTCAGAGGATTGCATATTAGAATGGATCATGTATATATTATAACACGATTGAGTGTGTCCCATTTTTAATATAGTTTCCACAAAAAAAGTTACAATTGCGAATAGATATGGAAATGTAGAGCAGGCCTGTTCAAAAATAGTGGTCACAATATGCAGTAAAATATGGTTACTTCTGAGATAAAGGAAAACGCAGTCCGTAGCACATGACTTTTCAGGATCCTCCAATATTGACATCTGATAAGGGTATATCTGCCCGATACAGAGGAATTCTTTCATTTTTTAGAACAGACTTATCGCCTAACATAAACAACTCAAAATCTCGCTGTGTCGGGCACATGTAGCTGCTATACGTGCATAACATCAATTCTTCTAAACAGAAAAGGATTAGCCAGTATATAGCACCAGAATAGAGGAGCACCTGGACATATCTTTAAAACATATGTATCTTCATGAAGATATGATAAACTAGATTGATTGGTTGATTAATACATCTCTATGTAAAACACAATTGTCGTCTTTTATTTTTTCGAACTAATGTGTTTATGATGTTCATGTTTCATGCTATAACGTCTGAAGTATACGCAGTTGTAAATAAATAAATACTTCTTTATTGGTGGGACGGATTAAACGCGATAAACAAAATGATAATCGCTCCGACCTGACAAGGTGAGCCACTACTTATATTCCATGTGTAAAAATCATGTTTTGTGATGCCACTTGGATATACAATTTATGAGAATACGTGTAACACTTTGAGAGCAAGAGTATTCTCCATTCCCACCAAATATCCACAGAGGGTTTCACATCACTTTAACCTGGGAAACGCCGGGTAACCCTGCTAGTACTCAATAAAGCAATAAAAAAACTATTTTGGCATATAACCAGATACCACCAATACAAGAACTGTAGCCAGGTATCAATCCAACATATATGTTGTTTTATTGATACAGGTGTACACACAAACACAATTAAATACCAACATATATCAGTTTTTGACAGCCGAAGGTATTATTGTCTGGCTGCTCTGACATTAAATAGCCACAATCCAATGTCAACCAAAAATCGCTTAACATACGCCAAACACAAACATTGCTAGACACCCCTCCCCCATTCGGATCGCCACATCCACCATTTGTATACAGATCGATAATTTCTTCCAGCGTAACTGTCAAGGGAGTCATCGGGCCAATCGCCAAATTCTCTACTATATATACCAATTCAGATTAACCTTACAGTCAAATGTTTGATACATATACAGCCTTGAAATCTATATTTCACATCTTCCTTAAATATCCCAATAGATATAGATAGTTTTATGCTCGTCCTAATTGGTAATCCATAGACACATACGCTGAAAGATGTTATTCGACATAATGCAATCTCAAATTGTTTTCTCGCCATGTACAAACGTTTCTGCTATCGCCTTCTTGTCATTTTATAATAATATATTGTCAATTTTGTAAGGGGGGGGGGGGGGGGCTACCTCAGTTGAAATAACTTGTGCCCGGATCTGTTTAAAGTAAAGGATATACACAACGCGGTTCGTCCATTAATTCTCACCGGAGTTACGGCCCTTGTTGGATTTATGAATTTTCAGCCAGTGGAGAGGCGTACTGCATTGTACCCTTACTAGCAATGGTCAGCCATAAATGCTAGTTCGATTGCTACTTAATTGTGTGATTGAGTGAGTAGTTATATACCAACTGCTGTCCTGTCATATACACCTGCAACCACCACATGGTCAGTGTTTTAAATTCAAGGTCAATTGTCTGTATGAGTATATTTGCATAAACAAAATGGATTATCCGCCTAAACACAGTAATTTATGGGGCCATCTCCTACTATACTCAACAGTATATATGCAACAAATTAATGGCTCAGAGTCAGGAATAAGTGCCATGTACCAAAACTGATTGAAGGATAGTCTAATGCAGCTGGCTTCGTCTCGATAGTTTCTCAGAATAATTGTCCGTACTAGTTTCCTTCTGTGCACCACATTTAGAATTGTTACTTATGTACTTATTTCGATTTGGATATCTTGTTCGTGCAGTGATATACCAATACGAGGGAATGATTCGCGATTCGTCCATTGATTTTCACAAGAGCTACACATCTACTTGAACTTAGAAAATAGCAAAACATTTCATCCATACAAACATTTTAGCATTCCACACTCTAAACTGACAGTAGCATTCGGGGGCATATATACCGTTCGTGACGTTGCACTTGTAAACGTTTTCGAATATGGTGATAGCTAGCTGTGACGTTTCGCCACCATTAAAGGCTGTCGCTAACATCGCAATTTTGTAGATATTAATGGGTGTCCGGTGCTAATTAGTGCTGATCAGATGACGGCTATCGCGTTACCAATTGAACTTTTGCTAGTTCATTGAATCTTGAGCCACACCCACACATAACATGATTAATGTCGGCTGGAAATTAGAATTGACATCAGAACGATATATTGTGTTACCGGTCTTTCGTCAACCCACTTCTCCGAGAAATCGAGGTGTAGTATATGGCGGTCAATTGCTAACTAATTTCCGGCATACAAGTGTGACAATGTATCTTATACATTTTTGTAACACTGAAGTTTTTTGAATTTCATAATTCGAATATGACCTACAATCGACCCATTGCGGTATGTGCATCATGAACTCGTTAGAATAATTACTTGTAGTTGAATAATCGTTCTAATCATGACCAGGAGCTGATTGAGCAACACACAATGTAATCTCCTTGTTGAATCAATTCTCTTTCCCGTGACGTCACTTTCGGCGCACGAAATATTGCAATGGGGTTTGCCACAACGCATGGTTATATACTTGTTTAGCAAAATGAATAAATTCGGAACAAAGTCGTATCTATTATTCCACAACAAGAAATCTTTCGAGTATAAGTTACATACTAGACATTAATATGTACCTGTAGTATATTATCTTCAACATATCAGTGGACTCACGCGCTTAACCATGTCCACGCTGAGCAACATTATAGGTTTGGACACCAGAGTACAGACAGCATGTGGCAAACATCACATACACGCCCCATTCTCGACAAGAAGTACTCTTGTAACGAGAAGACCTATATCATGTCATGAATCTCTACCCTGGCTAACGCCCGTAGAGATCATATTCCCCCAGTACAAAACCTTGGAACTTTTTTTAAGTTTTGACAGGGAACCTTATAAAGTCGAAAAAATAACACGGGGAATATATTACTTAGTTGTTATCTGTTCCTTAATAATGTACTTCACTGTAGGTGAACATCCCAACTCAAAATGGCATATTTTTCTCTGACTTGTGTGAGCCGATATCGCAATAAACACTGAATTAATTACCAAAGATAAATTCCATAATTGTAAGCGACGCAAAGCAAAATCGCTCACAAATTCACTTAAATCGTGAAATTTCGAGTTGGGACCTTCGCATACAGTGAAGTACATTATTAAGAACAGATAATAACTAAGAAATCTTTTACCAAAGTTATTTTTTTTACTTTATAAGGTTCCCTGTCAAGACTTCGAAAAGTACCAAGGTTATGTACTGGTGGAATATGATCTCTACAGGCGTTAGCCAGAGTAGAGATTCATGGCATGATATAAAGAAGGCATTCGCGGTCTGTCGATGAGCCACGTGATAAATGTCAGCCATGATGAAGCCATAATAAATTATTGGTAACCCCATGATAGAACTACAAGAAAACCATAGTCAGAAATGGTAACGCGCTCAAGATCATATATTATACACCCATGATTGTAATTATAGAATATAAAATATATTGGTTTCGCGAATGACCAACTCAGAATTCCGTTAAAATAACAATAACAACCTAATTAACGAACCGGCGGCCGACTCGTCCGTCTCCGACCACAACCATCAGTGGGCTGCAGAACGAAAAATATATATAAAAGTTGAAATATAAGACTTACAAATTATCTTTTAAATTTATTTTATTGGTAATTGACAAAGCTTGTCACAAACCAAAAATCAACATTATTGACATAATAATGTAAAGGACAATAAACGAAATTGAAATTCCCAACTACACCTTTTACCGGACTCGGCCTTCTTGGTCGGACAGTTCGACTTTTAAACCGGAAAAACCAATTATCTATAAATAAAATGCCCAGCGGGCCACAGCTATAAATAATTTGGAGAACAGTATACACGCGGTGCGCGCTAATGACAGGCGACTTCCTTGTGCTTCCCGGTGACACACACCAGTTAATTTATCGTTAGCTTGGCTCATTCTGATCGAGATCTCATTCCTTCAGTGAACACAATTTTGAATTGCCACAACGTCCACTCGAGTCGTTTGTGGTTTTTTTTTAGAATGTGATAAGCTAATTGGATAGGCTATGCTAATTTATTTAAACCACATGCATACACACATGACAATAAGCAAAGCAATTGAACTACGTTTAGCATTACTATCCACGGGAAGGCATATTCTTCCTACCATTCCGTTTAATGTGAATGCCGTTGAGATATAACGATTGGCCTGGTAATTGGTCTACACAATGTTTAATTTGTTTGACACATCCACTCAATTAAGCTATATATTTTGAGATTTTGGGAGTAGAATTTCCCCATGTATTAAACTTCGGCTAATCCGTACAAAAATCCACACAAAATATTTAATTGATACAATGTAAATAAGCATAAAACATACCCGAGCAACGCTTTCCAATATGTATCGGATAACTTCGCATAACTTTTGTTTACATGCGTTTTATGGCGACATAAAACCTGGAAAGTCGATATCGACAGCAATTAAACCTCCCATGACATTGTACCATTGTACCTCCCATGACATTGTACCATTGTACCTCCCATGACATTGTACCATTGTACCTCCCATGACATTGTGCCATTAGTTTGGTCGATAAACTCAAATTTTAGGTCAACCTAGAACAAATTTGGACTAAATTGGTCTTTATTCCATGTTTTGTGTAATCCAAGATGGCGTCCATGATGGCGGTTGGTATCGAAAATTCTGAATTTATGTGGAAGGTTCACCAATAATTTAAGTTTCAAGATCTTGTCATCCAATCCCCAGTCTCTGTATATTATACTAATAACATATGAAAGTTTGGGTTCAACACGGGATAATACATGGCTCTGATTACGAATTATATTAGCGGAAGTGGGTAAATAAACAGACTATTCAATTGATTACGATGATTATGTACGTGACACAATTGACCCTACCGCAATTAGCTGTGTGAGCCAATGAGATAATTGCAGTATACAGCCTGGAGCAATGGTCGCTTCTGCGAACAGGCGGTTAGACAACAAGACTCATTTTACCGGCTTACTCTATGTCGCTTTGATTTTGTTTTGTATAAAAGAGTATTGGTTTCATGTAAGTTGACACAATATAATAATATAACAGTAACAGAATGCGAAAGCTTCGCCCTATGGGCTTTTTGGATTAGTAAATTATGAAGTTGGAAATGTCACGCTGAGCCAGAGAGGTGACAAATGGAAATATGATGAGGGGATTAGGAAGTGCTAGATAAGCTTATTAGTTAAAACTATCAAATCAAACTATGTACACATTTGAGATAATGGACCACATAGTGTTATAATCTCCAAGGGATGATTTGTTGGGGAAAGAGGGACACTAAAATGGCCAAAGTATATGACAGCACCTGTTAAATTCACCTGCTGTCGATAATTAGGGCGCCTCTTCCTGATAGCTTTCGGATTTGTGATGGTTAGATTTGGTACATTATACAGCATTTATTTGTATATTTTGTGAATAAATGGTATTCATGGCATTTATACGTGAACTTACATACACAAACATTATGACAGACCAACGGAATATTAGGGAACTGTGATATGAAAAATAATTTCTCAATATACTGAAACATGTTTGTTCTATACGCGTAATGTGCCAATTATGAAGATTATTAATTGTTATTATAACATTCTTTTTTTTTAAATTTAAATGACTTTATTAATTCCTTAGATATATAAGTCACGTTTTTTACATAGCCCATACACACCCACGTGCCTGGGATAAGGGCGTTCTTTTTGTCTGAAATAAAAGGATTATTACATATTGTACAGATGTTGTTCCATAACGCCCTTCTTGGTAATAGGGTGGTCTGCTCTACGGCATTGTGGGAACATTATTACAAGTTACAACACACAGAGGCTCCACACACACGGCAAACAGTCCCTATATTATTCTATATTCTTATTCAAATTCTAAATTAGTGACTAAGGAGTTAATAAAGAAAAAAACAAATATCAGATGCTTTGGTGTACCGGGAAGGATGGTGGGCTGCTACGTACGTATAGATAGATAGTTTAGTCAAAGAGGTTGAAGGCGGTCGATGACAAAACCATCTCCATATATGATCAATACGTTCACGTTCATAAGTCCAGTATAGGATCCAATAGTGCCCATCTATTAGAATATGTATCATTATCCAGAAAAAAACAATCAGTTATCCAGAAAAAAACAATCAATTATGACATGGAACACATATTGATATCAGTATTTGCATCTTCGAAAAAGTATTTATTATGTGTTACATATCCAGCTTGACAAGAACAGTGAATATCCGAAATTATCGAACAATTTATCTCAAAATCGACGCCATGTGCAGGTTCAGTTTTCATCATATTTCGGTGGTAATTTTCCCCAATAAAGAGCTTGTCGTCGCAAATAAACATTGAAACTGAATGTATGTAGCCTTCACTAAAGTACTTGTATTCTTGTTGTCGCGATTTCAATGAAGTACAAGTCGAATTGAAGAAAAATCCAGCGAATTCTGGTGGTAAGTCCACCAAATTTGAAACACGTCGTTCCTTGTTGTCAGACATATCGACGCGTGATGTCTAACCTGCTGTAATTCAGACTGGCAATTTATGGCAGGCGTGGTTATCCCCGCTCTGGCGGTAAAGTGAATTAACTTGAGGAGTCGGACATACTGGTAATTTAACTGATACTTTTGGATTTTATCAGACCCGACTTCCCTCGTTAATTATGTCATGTAATAGTCGAAATGAATTGAATATGTATTTCCTCGCGCCACTATATAACATTGAGAGCAGTCGCGTTGCATCTCGCAGTGCACACATTTAAAAACAGATATATTGATCTGATATCTCTCACTTCTGCTCTATGACATTTACGTAAATGATCTGGAGAAGCACCTCAGCTTGCACGCTTGTGAATGAATTAATTTAGATAAGCTTAGTGGCACCGAAACATGCATCTATATTAAGCTACTTTTACTTATGTATGCTGATGTCACAGTTTTAATTTCTAACACACGCGAATGGCTGTGGAAATCACTTGACATATAGTTTATACTGCACCCGATAGAAAAAGTCAACATCCTGAAAACAAAACTATATATATATACTAGCTGGTGGGCCCGACTTCGTCCGGGCTGTTTCCCCTCTGCTTTCATCCGGACAAAAGTACCCACAGGTATAAAATTTCGTTGAAACCCGTATTTTACCCGATTTGACCTTGAATTGACATTTTTTAAGGTCAAGGTCAGGTCGGGGTCATGATCTGACCCGTCCAAATCACTCCCCGGACAAAAGCACCCCTAGGTATAAAATTTGTCGAAATCCGTCCGGTTTTACCCGATTTGACCTTGAATTGACCATTTTGAAGGTCAAGGTCAGGTTGGGGTCACGATTACGTCCCGTCAAAAACACTCCTCGGACAAAAGTAACCCTAGGTATCAAATTTCGTCGAAATCCCGTCAAAATTCGCGATTTGACCTTGAATTGATAATTTTGAAGGTCAAGGTAAGGTCGGGGTCACGATTTGACCCGTCCAAAACACTCCCCGGACAAACGTTCCCCTAGGTATCAAATTTCGTCGAAATCCGTCCGTTTTACCCGATTTGACCTTAAATTGACCTTTTTGAAGGTCAGTGTCAGATCGGGGTCACGATTTGACCAGTCCAAAACACTCCCTGGACAAAATTAGCCATAGGTATCAAAATCCGTCTGGCAGTTTTCCCGGCCATAGCTAACACACAGACAGAAGTCCCAAAATATATATTAGACTAGCCGATGAGCCCGACGTTGTCCGGGCTATTCAAAAACCAAATTTCAAGTCGATAGCTCCACCCGTTTCCGAGATCTCGTCTGCGCATGGCGAAGCTGGCGTCGCACGGGCTCGGCGACCCGATAAAATTCGTATCCGGGGCAAGATACATGAATTCACATACCAAATTTCAAGTCGATAGCTCCACCCGTTTCCGAGATCTCGTCTGCGCATGCGCGAAGCTGGCGTCGCACGGACTCGACGACCCGATAAAATTCGTATCCGGGGCAAGATACATTCACATAGCAAATTTCAAGTCGATAGCTCCACCCGTTTCCGAGATCTCGTCTGCGCATGCGCGAAGCGGGCGCCGCACGGGCTCGCCAATACGACAAGGTCGACCGCCTGGTCAAACTACACACACGTACCAAGTTTCGTCCCGATCGTTCGAGAATCGTAGATTTGTATCAATGACAGACAAACATACATACAGACAAACAGACAAACAGAGGTCTTCAAAATATATATGAGACTAGCTGGGTACCCATCCTGACGGGGAAAGTCGTTGTGTTGTCTTTTTTACACCAACACCCCGAAAATGGTGGAAATCGGCCCAGCGGATACCGAGATACAGGTTCAAGGTCATTTAAAGGTCAAGGTCACACCGCTACCAGTAGGAAATGTTTGCCTACCCGAACCATCCCTACCTACGAAATTTCACCCCGATCGTCCCATCGGATCCTGAGATAGAGAGTCAAGGTCACTCGAATATCAAGGTCACGCCACACGGGCATCAGGGTGTGACGAAATTGCTCAGCGCCTCACACTACCCGTTTCCACCAAATTTGGTGGAAATCGGCTCAGCGGATCCCGAGATATGAGTTCAAGGTCATTCAAAGGTCAATGTCACGCCGCACGGACAGACGGACATGGCCGTGTTACTCCTGGGGTCAACCTACACCAACACCCCAAAAATGGTGGAAATTGCTCGGCCCCTCAAACTGCCCCCACGTACCAAATTCGGTCGAAATCGAACCGGCAGGAGCCGAGATACAGGTTCAAGGTCATTCGAATGTCAATCTAACGCCGCACGGACAAATGGATGGGCCTATGTTGGTTCCCGGGTGATACTACGTGGCCGTACCAAGTTTCGTCGAAATTGGTCTAGCCGTTTTGGTGTCCATCGCGGCCACACACACACACACACAAACTTTCCTCAAATATATCGTAGACTAGCTAGGTACCCGTCATGACGGGGAGAGTCGTTGTGTTGTTTTTTATAATTATGTTTTAACTCGCCAACAACCCAAAAAATGGTGAAATTTTTTTGGACCGTTCGCATTCCTTTTGAAAAGTTTGAATTCTTGAGTGGATGAAAGTTAAGAAGGAATGTCCTATATGCCGAGCAGCCATAACGACTCATATGAGGTCTATCGTCCTCGATTGTTCAAATTGGTGTCAACCTAAGTTGATTTCTACAAATCGATGGTAGTTTGGCGTGAGAATGAGGCATGTGAATCGACCAGTCATCAGAATACATTCAGAAAGTTCGAATTGGTGCCAAGCAAAGTTGATATTTACAAATTCAGTGAATGGTTGCTTGGCGTGAGAAAGAGGCAAATGAATTGACCAGTCAGCAGGTAATCAGAATACATTGATAAATTTCAAGTGGGCGCCTAACAAAGTTAATATTTACAAATTGAGTGAATGGTTTCTTGGCTTGAGAATGAGGCAAATTAATCGACCAGTCAGTAGGTAACCAGAATGCATTGAAAAAAGGTTCAAATTGGTGTCAGGCAAAGTTAGTATTTACAAAAGCAGGTAATCAGAATGTATTAAAAAGCATCAAATTAGTGTCAAGAAAAGTTAATATTTACCAATTCAGTGAATGGCTAATTGGCGTGAGAATGAGACAAATCACCATTTTATACCACGGATTCCACTTATCCCTTCGGATTCACCCATCGAATTCCGGCCAATCACCCAGTCAGCAGGTAATCAGAATACATCGAGAAAGTTCAAATTGGTGCCAAGCAAAGTTGATATTTACAAATTGAGTAATTGGTTGCATGGCGTAGGAATGCGGCAAATGAATTGACCTGTCATCAGAATACATTGAAACGGTTCAAATTGGTGTAAAGCTTAGTTGATATTCACAAATCGATGGTAGCTTGACGTGATAATGAGGCAAATGAATCGTCCAGTTAGCAGGTAATAAGAATACATTGAGAATGTTCAAACTGGCGTCAAACAATGATTATATTTACAAATTAGGCAAATGGTAGTTTGACTATGATTTGGTCGTCCCATTCATTGAGAACTTCTGATTGAATATCTCTCATGCTGGAACGGAAATACAATTTGAGTAATGGTCTTTTCGGCACAGCCTATTCCAGAACCTCCCGGTGAACGACATTCCTCGTCTCTCTCGACGGTGAATGTATAAACAAAACAGCGGGCGAACCAACACGCGAACGTGCAACATAAAGCTGACCATGCGAAAAGCAAGGATCATTCAACTCCACCCCGACAACTTTCATGGTTAGGCCTTGCGATATGTTGATGGTCATCCCGAAACTCAATCTCACTGGGAATTGGAGCCGCCGGAATTCGATGGGTGAATCCGAAGGGATAAGTGGAATCCGTGGTATAAAACTGACTCTCCCTGTGCGCAACCAGTTAGTATTGTCGCCACGAGTATATGGGGTGAGAGGTTCTTGATCGCCAGTCGTGTGCCATTGCACAGCTTGGGGGGATCTAAGTTCCGGAGGAGCATGATGGGACAACCTTCCTCCAAATTCAGCTGATGAGGGGGCAGCCCAGTAGGTTTGAGGCTATTCAGAAACTCAGTTGGATAGTTCACAATTTCAGATTCGTCCGGAACTGTGTCAACTGACTTAAACAAACGGACTTCTCCTTGTATTAGGTTTAACAAAATATCGTTTATCCTATCAACTGTATCATTCTTTGGCGCTAGTATAGCCCTTTCTCTGAGCCAGTCGTGAGAAGACATATTTTGGGCAACATCCGGGAAAACATTTTGTATAAGTTCATTGAGAGCAGAGACGACCGTGCCAATAGGGGTCAAATCTACAAAGCCATCCCGAATGTTGGCGCCGTTGCCTATATGAAGCAATTGTTCAGCGAAATACGCCGAGAGGCGGTCTCCGTGTAAATGTGCTCTCATGTTAGTTGAGAGAGGGAGAGCGGTTGAACACTTCGCCAAAGATATGACGACTTCAAGCAGGCGTTTATCAGGTCAGCTTTTGTTCCCTTTGGGATAACAGGAAGGGTTCTGTCTAGCGCCTCGAAGGCACGCTTATGGGACATAGTGCATTCATCCCAAACAATGAGGTCACATTTCTGGAGAAGGGTAGCCAGACCTGTCCCTTTTCTAACGGCTCAAGTCGGTTGTTCGTTGCTGTTTAGATTCAATGGAATCTTGAATGTCGATTGTGCAGTTGTTCCTCCGGGCAAGAGTGTTGCAGCGATACCGGACGACGCGACGGCAATAGCGATTCTGCCCTGCTGCCTAAGCTTAGCAAGAATCAGACTCATTACAAAAGTCTTTCCAGTTCCACCGGGCGCATCGATAAAATAAATATGACCCAGTCGACCAACAGCGCTACGCATGGTTGTTTCGAAACAAAGCCGTTGCTCAGGCAAAAGATTCGGCTCACTCGTCCTCACAATATCATTGAGACATTCGACGTCGTAGGACATTTCTCTCAGCAATTCTCGAGGTATAGCCGATGTGTTTGTTCGCTCGGTGGTCGGCAGACCGAATCTGTCGAGGTTCTGCCCACCGAGACTCAAAATCTTGTCCTCGATTTGAATCAGAGCAGAATTAAAGACCTCGTCTGTGAAGCGGACTTCGAGATCAGGGTTCCGTTTCTGGAGGTCGAACCTGAGATCTTCCGAAAGATCCTCTCTAAATTCCAGCCACAGCTGCAGTGGACTGCCAACACCGCACATGTAAATTAATGTTGCAAAAAGGTTCCTCATTTTCCTCGGAGATTTTGAAACAGACGCCTCGGTCATGGTAGACTGCCACTGCTGGTCGTCTTCCAGCAAACCACGATGCAAGCATGTCTCTCGAAATGTGGTCAAGACCTGTCCGTCGACGGTTCTCAAGAAGTCAAAGGAGATGGGGCCACGAACCTCATGCAACAATAGTCTGAGAAAGAAGCATTCCTGCTGGGTGGAGTGTACAGTGTACACTCTACCAAGTGCTGGGTCTTTGAAAACACACGCCCATCCGTCTACGGGCTGGCCTCTTTTTCGGCGGTTCCATTTGTGGTTCGACCAGGTATAATATGACGGAACCTCACAATAGAGAAGTGTCCTGGCAAAATCGTCGATACGACACAGTTCAAAAAACCCAGTAAGTGTTGTTTGCTTAGGGGCAGCAGCAATTTGTGCAGCCGTCTGTTCAGTAAAATAAACTCGCTGTCCGTTCTCCAAATGCACTGCCAATTTAATGACGGCGGGTGTCCTTTCGTGGATTGCAAAATCGAAAATTCGCCAGAAGGCCTCATTCGAACTAATATATCGCCCATGTTGGAATTGTGATACCTCGTCATTGGAGTTTTTGTTTTGTTCGGCAAAAACAGCAGCATCGGATCCCTTGTTAATATATTTACAGATGTATTTTATTGCCTCGACATAATTGCAGAACTCAACATTTATGTGTGCATTGAAAATTTTGCTGAGCAAGGGACAATAGGGAACGATCCATCTGTTGTCAATCACAACATCACTACCATTACACCTCACAGTGGCAGTAAAGCCGCCTTCTCCCGGCTTCCTCCTCCTGTATAAGTTATAACGGATATCCGTCATGTCCTGTTTGTGTCTCTGGAAGAAACGGCGTATGGTAACGTTTCGAACAACGTCCGTCAGACATGCATGGCGAGTTTCGATTGAAGGCACCACAGGGACCATGGACCATCTGTTTCCTCACTGTTTCGGAGAGAACGGGATCTTCGTCGCGATCCGGGAGCTCTGCTGAGAGGAATAGATCGATGTAATCTGGATGCAATTTTTCTGCTAGCCAAGTCAAAATATGAGCGTGGGGCAACCCTCGCTTCTGCCACTCAACCGTATACATGTCACAGATCATTCGACCGAATACATGATGTTTCTTTATGAAGGACATCAACTTTCCCAGTTTCAGATGGAACACCCGCGCTATTATGTCATGCCTGTCTTTATGTGTCTGACCATCAAAAATAGCCCCGTTTATTTCATCCCATGCTGGATTGCAAGTAAACGTGATGAAAATATCAGGTCTGCCGAAGTGTCTTACAAACGTCAAGGCATCCTGTGTTTTTTCCTGCATATAGCGAGGACTGCCAGTGAACGTTGCAGGCAGGATGCAGAGCTGACCAGCACCGCCTCTACCTCCATCATTATTGATGCTGTCGCATAGGTGTATGTACGAATCAGCTCTTAGTTCCTTTTGGTGCGTGCGGATATAGAAGAGCCTCTCTTCTTCGATCTTGGCATACATATCCACAACGAATTGATTGAATAGACTGCGGCCTCGATGGAGGGCACTGAACTTATCTAAACGAACCATAAAATGGTAGGAATAGAAATCCTTACATGAAACTTTGCGAGGGCCAGATGCGTGAGGTATGTTAAGTCGGTAACCGTCTTGGCCTTTCACAAAGAATATGGGGTATTGTAAAGGGTCATAAGGACGATGTGTGACACATATGCGCTTCAAACTACCATCCCTGCTCTTGAGCACAATGTCTCGTGGCCCGTATTGTTCACCGGCTAATACGACCGCAATTTCATTGCATTCAGGTGCATTGAAGCGACGTGGATGCTGAACATCGGGCATCTTATTGGCATCAATAAAAACCGTCATGTTTGCTGATGGATGTAATTCGAGAGCATATTTCAAGGATCTGACATACGCGTTTTCTGCGTGCAGCAATTCCTGAATGAGGAAAATAACTTCTGGGCGAGTTCCGCTAGCGTGCGAGTGTTGCGAATCTCAGCCTCTCGTTCAGAGTCGCCAACAAAATATATCTGGAGGAAATGGGGTTGGTCATCTGCACCAGGTAGCAGGGAGCATATCCTTTGATAAACCTGCCCCTGAACCTTGAATGTAGGCATGAAACACCCCTCCGTCATGACATTTCCACCAAATGACGTCATCTGGAACGCCGCATGGTATCGCCTGATGCTGGAGAGAAAGTGATTCCACCGTCAAGCCGGCAAATAAACCAAGCAAAGGCTGTGGAGTGTCTTCGAAATTCTCGAGTACAATTTTGCCATTTACACACCATATACCAGGCGATTCCCCCGGCCATTTGAGTGCATTCATCCCAAACAATGAGGTCACATTTCTGGAGAAGGGTAGCCAGACCTGTCCCTTTTCTAACGGCGCAAGTCGGTTGTTCGTTGCTGTTTAGATTCAATGGAATCTTGAATGTCGATTGTGCAGTTGTTCCTCCGGGCAAGAGTGTTGCAGCGATACCGGACGACGCGACGGCAATAGCGATTCTGCCCTGCTGCCTAAGCTTAGCAAGAATCAGACTCATTACAAAAGTCTTTCCAGTTCCACCGGGCGCATCGATAAAATAAATATGACCCAGTCGACCAACAGCGCTACGCATGGTTGTTTCGAAACAAAGCCGTTGCTCAGGCAAAAGATTCGGCTCACTCGTTCTCACAATATCATTGAGACATTCGACGTCGTAGGACATTTCTCTCAGCAATTCTCGAGGTATAGCCGATGTGTTTGTTCGCTCGGTGGTCGGCAGACCGAATCTGTCGAGGTTCTGCCCACCGAGACTCAAAATCTTGTCCTCGATTTGAATCAGAGCAGAATTAAAGACCTCGTCTGTGAAGCGGACTTCGAGATCAGGGTTCCGTTTCTGGAGGTCGAACCTGAGATCTTCCGAAAGATCCTCTCTAAATTCCAGCCACAGCTGCAGTGGACTGCCAACACCGCACATGTAAATTAATGTTGCAAAAAGGTTCCTCATTTTCCTCGGAGATTTTGAAACAGACGCCTCGGTCATGGTAGACTGCCACTGCTGGTCGTCTTCCAGCAAACCACGATGCAAGCATGTCTCTCGAAATGTGGTCAAGACCTGTCCGTCGACGGTTCTCAAGAAGTCAAAGGAGATGGGGCCACGAACCTCATGCAACAATAGTCTGAGAAAGAAGCATTCCTGCTGGGTGGAGTGTACAGTGTACACTCTACCAAGTGCTGGGTCTTTGAAAACACACGCCCATCCGTCTACGGGCTGGCCTCTTTTTCGGCGGTTCCATTTGTGGTTCGACCAGGTATAATATGACGGAACCTCACAATAGAGAAGTGTCCTGGCAAAATCGTCGATACGACACAGTTCAAAAAACCCAGTAAGTGTTGTTTGCTTAGGGGCAGCAGCAATTTGTGCAGCCGTCTGTTCAGTAAAATAAACTCGCTGTCCGTTCTCCAAATGCACTGCCAATTTAATGACGGCGGGTGTCCTTTCGTGGATTGCAAAATCGAAAATTCGCCAGAAGGCCTCATTCGAACTAATATATCGCCCATGTTGGAATTGTGATACCTCGTCATTGGAGTTTTTGTTTTGTTCGGCAAAAACAGCAGCATCGGATCCCTTGTTAATATATTTACAGATGTATTTTATTGCCTCGACATAATTGCAGAACTCAACATTTATGTGTGCATTGAAAATTTTGCTGAGCAAGGGACAATAGGGAACGATCCATCTGTTGTCAATCACAACATCACTACCATTACACCTCACAGTGGCAGTAAAGCCGCCTTCTCCCGGCTTCCTCCTCCTGTATAAGTTATAACGGATATCCGTCATGTCCTGTTTGTGTCTCTGGAAGAAACGGCGTATGGTAACGTTTCGAACAACGTCCGTCAGACATGCATGACGAGTTTCGATTGAAGGCACCACAGGGACCATGGACCATCTGTTTCCTCACTGTTTCGGAGAGAACGGGATCTTCGTCGCGATCCGGGAGCTCTGCTGAGAGGAATAGATCGATGTAATCTGGATGCAATTTTTCTGCTAGCCAAGTCAAAATATGAGCGTGGGGCAACCCTCGCTTCTGCCACTCAACCGTATACATGTCACAGATCATTCGACCGAATACATGATGTTTCTTTATGAAGGACATCAACTTTCCCAGTTTCAGATGGAACACCCGCGCTATTATGTCATGCCTGTCTTTATGTGTCTGACCATCAAAAATAGCCCCGTTTATTTCATCCCATGCTGGATTGCAAGTAAACGTGATGAAAATATCAGGTCTGCCGAAGTGTCTTACAAACGTCAAGGCATCCTGTGTTTTTTCCTGCATATAGCGAGGACTGCCAGTGAACGTTGCAGGCAGGATGCAGAGCTGACCAGCACCGCCTCTACCTCCATCATTATTGATGCTGTCGCATAGGTGTATGTACGAATCAGCTCTTAGTTCCTTTTGGTGCGTGCGGATATAGAAGAGCCTCTCTTCTTCGATCTTGGCATACATATCCACAACGAATTGATTGAATAGACTGCGGCCTCGATGGAGGGCACTGAACTTATCTAAACGAACATAAAATGGTAGGAATAGAAATCCTTACATGAAACTTTGCGAGGGCCAGATGCGTGAGGTATGTTAAGTCGGTAACCGTCTTGGCCTTTCACAAAGAATATGGGGTATTGTAAAGGGTCATAAGGACGATGTGTGACACATATGCGCTTCAAACTACCATCCCTGCTCTTGAGCACAATGTCTCGTGGCCCGTATTGTGCACCAGCTAATACGACCGCAATTTCATTGCATTCAGGTGCATTGAAGCGACGTGGATGCTGAACATCGGGCATCTTATTGGCATCAATAAAAACCGTCATGTTTGCTGATGGATGTAATTCGAGAGCATATTTCAAGGATCTGACATACGCGTTTTCTGCGTGCAGCAATTCCTGAATGAGGAAAATAACTTCTGGGCGAGTTCCGCTAGCGTGCGAGTGTTGCGAATCTCAGCCTCTCGTTCAGAGTCGCCAACAAAATATATCTGGAGGAAATGGGGTTGGTCATCTGCACCAGGTAGCAGGGAGCATATCCTTTGATAAACCTGCCCCTGAACCTTGAATGTAGGCATGAAACACCCCTCCGTCATGACATTTCCACCAAATGACGTCATCTGGAACGCCGCATGGTATCGCCTGATGCTGGAGAGAAAGTGATTCCACCGTCAAGCCGGCAAATAAACCAAGCAAAGGCTGTGGAGTGTCTTCGAAATTCTCGAGTACAATTTTGCCATTTACACACCATATACCAGGCGATTCCCCCGGCCATTTGAGTGCCTCACACCGAGGACAGATGGCTGCCATGGCGCCAATCTGCACGTCAGGGGATAACTGGTAATCTATATGAGGTAAGTAGGCTAAGGCGGCCTCATTCTATTGGTCACCATCACGCCGATGACGTCGATAATTAAAAGACATATTTCTCTCTGTTTCTATTCGACGTTCGCGTTGTTCGTCTGTTTCTACGGCTCGATAAGCTTGTGTTTGGACTGTATTAGAGTCTAGTCGACGGGCACATTGCTCATCCGTTTCGACCGCTCGAGAAGCTTGTGTTTGGACTGTATTAGAGTCGAGTCGACGGTCACGTTGCTCATCCGTTTCTACCGCCCGAGAAGCTTGTGTTTGGACTCTATCAGACTCTAGTCGACGGGCACGTTGCTCATCCGTTTCGACCGCTCGAGAAGCTTGTGTTTGGACTGTATTAGAGTCGAGTCGACGGTCAGGTTGCTCATCCGTTTCTACCGCCCATAGAAGCTTGTGTTTGGACTATATCAGACTCGAGTCGACGACGGGCACGTTGCTCATCCGTTTCGACCGCTCGAGAAGCTTGTGTTTGGGCTGTATTAGAGTCGAGTCGACGGTGACGTTGCTCATCCGTTTCTAGCGCTCGAGAAGCTTGTGTTTGGGCTGTATTAGAGTCGAGTCGACGGTGACGTTGCTCATCCGTTTCTAGCGCTCGAGAAGCTTGTGTTTGGGCTGTATTAGACTCGAGTCGACGGTCACATTGCTCATCCGTTTCATGGACGCGAGATGTCAACTTGCGCCGAACGTTCCTGCTTCTTTGACCGATATTCGATTTCTTGGGTGGCATCTGTCCGATGCGAGACTTAGAACCAACAAAAAGAAACCCACAACAAAGTTGGGTAAATATTTGACTAAAGTATATTATAATCTCAACAACTTACGACAGAAGGAAAATTTGTACAAAGAGGCAGTATTTCAGTTATTAAAACAAATCTGAACAGTCACAGTAATTAAATTATCTAATCGTCACTTAAATGGAAGATCTGAACAGTCACACACTATAAAACAGTCTGAATTCTCAATAGAATCGTTGTGTTGATTGTAAAGAAACGGTTCGCTGGATAAAGAGTGTTATTCTGTTAACCAACCCGAATATGGGTAATATAAAGAGCGTTATTTATAAGAAAATTTAGCACTGCGGATCGGGATATATGAGTTTTGAAGTCTGAATTCACAAAAGGCAATTTAGCACTGAGGCTCCTCAATTTAGCAATTTAGCACTGCTGCTCATTGTAAACTATAAAACAGTGAACAGTCTGAATTCACAAACTATAAAACAGGTCAACAGTCTGAATTTATAAAAAAAGAATGTCAATGTCTCGCTAAGGCAATTTAGCACTGCGGCTCATTGTAAACTATAAAACAGTCTGAATTCACAAAAAGACAGTCTGAATATAGCAAAAGAAGGAAATCTGCATTGGTGTTAACACGTCGAAATACTTGAGATAGAAATTTAGTGTGACTAAAACGCTCTCATTTTCAGCACATTATCGACTCAAAATGAAGCGATTGTTAGCAGATTATATACGTAAAATATAAGTTTTGTATAAGCAGAAAATGTGCGTATTTTTGGGAGAACAGACTGGGGAAATAGGCAAATCTGCATTGGTGTTAACACATCGAAATACAACCTAAGTTGATATTAAGAAATCGATGGTAGCTTGGCGTATTTTGGGAGAACAGACTGGGGAAATAGGCAAATCTGCATTGGTGTTAACACATCGAAATACAACCTAAGTTGATATTAAAACAGTCTGAATAAATTCGCAATAGAAGCGTTGTGTTGATTGTAAAGAAACAGTTCGCAATAGAAGCATTGTGTTGATTGTAAAGAAACGGTTCGCTGGATAAAGAGCGTTATTAGGTTAACCGATCCGAATATGGGAAATATAAAGAGCGTTTTTTTTGTAAGGGAATTTAGCACTGCGGCTCAGTGGATCCGGAGATATGAGTTTTGAAGGTGAAGGTCACGCCGCACGAACAAACGGATGGATCTATGTTGGTCCTCGGGTGATACTACGTACCCGTACCAAGTTTCGTCGAAATCGGTTCAGCCATTTGAGAGTCCATCGCGGCCACACACACACACCCTCACACACACACACGCACACACACACCCTCACATACACAGACACACAGACACACAAACTTTCCTCAAATATATATTAGACTAGATGGGTACCCGTCCTGACGGGGAGAGTCGTTGTGTTTTTTTTTCACCAACACCCCAAAAATGGTGGAAATCGGCCCAGCGGATACCGAGATACAGGTTCAATGTCATTTGAAAGGTCAAGGTCACGCCGCTACCTGTTGAAAATGTTTGGCTACCCGAACCATCCCTGCCTACGAAATTTCATCCCGATCGTCCATCGGATACTACGTGCCCGTACCAAGTTTCGTCGAAATCGGTCGAGCCGTTTTAGAGTCCATTGCGCCACACACACACACACACAGACTTTCCTCAAATATATATTAGACTAGCCGATGAGCCCGACGTTGTCCGGGCTATTAAAAAACCAAATTTCAAGTCGATACCTCTACCCAGCCCGACGTTGTCCGGGCTATTAAAAAACAAATTTCAAGTCCGACGTTGTCCGGGCTATTCATCCGGGCTATTCAGAAACCAAATTTCAAGTCGATAGCTCTACCTGTTTCCGAGATCTGGTCTGCGCATGCGCGAAGATGGCGTCGCACGGGCTCGGCGACCCGATAAAATTCGTATTCGGGGCAAGATACATTCACATACCAAATTTCAAGTCGATAGCTCCACCCGTTTCCGAAATCTCGTCTGCGCATGCGCGAAGCGGGCACCGCACGGGCTCGCCAATACGACGTTGGTCAAACTACACACACGTACCAAGTTTCGTCCCGATCGGTCGAGAATCGTAGATTTGTATCAATGACATACAGACAAACATAGACAGACAGAGGTCTTCGAAATATATATGAGACTAGCCGATGAGCCCGACGTTGTCCGGGCTATTAAAAAAAAAACAAATTTCAAGTCGATAGCTCTACCCAGCCCGACGTTGTCCGGGCTATTCAAAAAACAAATTTCAAGTCGATAGCTCTACCCGTTTCCGAGATCTGGTTTGTGCATGCGCGAAGCTGGCGTCGCACGGGCTCGGCGACCCGATAAAATTCGTATCCGGGGCAAGATACATTCACATACCAAATTTCAAGTCGATAGCTCCACCCGTTTCCGAGATCTCGTCTGCGAATGCGCGAAACGGGCGCCGCACGGGATCGCCAATACGACAACGTCCACCGCCTGGTCAAACTACACACACGTACCAAGTTTCGTCCCGATCGGTCGAGAATCGTAGATTTGTATTAATGACATACAGACAGACAGACATACAGACAGACAGACAGACAGACAGGGGTCTTCAAAATATATATGAGAATAGCTGGGTACCCGTCCTGACGGGGAAAGTCGTTGTGTTTGTTTTTTTACACCAACGCCCCGAAAATGGTGGAAATCGGCCCAGCGTTGACTTTGACTTCAGACGACATAAAGGGGTAATTATGAGCAGTGAAGGGCGTTCCTTATCAGCATCTATATTAAGCTACTTTTACTTATGTATGCTGATGTCACAGTTTTAATTTCTAACACACGCGAATGGCTGCAGAAATCACTAGACATATAGTTTATACTGCACCGATAGAAAAAGTCAACATCCTGAAAACAAAACTATATATATATATATGTCGCAAGCCAAGACACTCGGACCGTCTTAACCAATATTCATTGAATGCTAAAATATTAGACACATAGTGCTGCACAGTGGACAATTTTATATAACTTGGTTATAACTTGCCACAAAACTGGATCGTATGCCATGGAAAGGAACACCAAGTGCAAGTCATCAAAAAGAAAGACAGTAACAGGATACACCAAACATCAGAAATAACATGAAGAATTTCTTACGATCATTTACTGTATTCTAGTTGCCGATTACAAGGACATTTCAGACTTAAATTGTTGAACCTTTCAAAATAATAGATTTATGGACCCCCCCCCCCCAAGTGATAATGCGTGTGCTAAAATTAGGAAGCGGGCTGTCATGTTTAGAACAGAACTATTTCCGAAATAGAGAATGCCAATCAACCAATCATAAGCATGGATTAGGCTTATATAGTCACGGGAGATAAAATAATCGGCGACATTATATAGGCCGATATAATATTACAAATCTAATAATAAAAATCACAATTAAAGGATTACTCCGGTCTAGATTTGTGTGTCGTTATCGATCGCCGCTAATCCACTGAGCACGGTGCCGAACATTGTGTGTGATAGACCGCCCGTAACTGAAGTTATGCCGATTTAAAGTTCCATCATGGATTATGCAGTCTGAATAGTTAATGTTTCCTCATATGACGTCACACGAGTGACTACTAGCGACCCGCAGTGTCAAACCTGAAAGGCTGACGCAATTGGCTTTTATCTACCGGCGGTAATCAATATAACAATAACATGATTTTTGAGGGCGTTATGGTTTATTAACGGCCCGACTGGAATGATTAACAGCCCAAGGGCCTATTAGCGGCCCGAGACGAAGTCGAGGGACGCTAATAGGCCCGAGGGCTGTTAATCATTCCAGAGGGCCGTTAATAAACCATAATGCCCGATGAAATCATGTTATTACTATTATTACCACAGTTTTGGACATTTGACCCATTTTAGGATTTAGTGGAATAATGAAGTAGATTAAGAGAGAAATATTTTCAAGAACATTTAAGTTTGATATCATTTGACTTGTCAGCTGACACGGACTGACGGAGTCTCGAAAATAGGACAGGGGAAACCCCAGCATTGGAGACGAGTAACAACCAATGAGAGGTTGACAGCTAAAAGTATCAATGCATACTTACGCTTGATACAATAATTCAATCATATATCGTGAATTCCAATCATAAAACCACTATAGTGTCGAGGAAATCGGATACATCTTTTTATTTTCTTGAAATAAACACGCCATAATAATCGGAAGTTGAAGGGACGTAACTCTCGCGATAATAAACGAGATCTATAGTTTCCGGGCGGCGGGCCGATATTGAACTAGGCTTCTCATTATCGGCCCGCGGCCCGCTGTTTTGGTAACAATACGCTATTTGGAACGCCCCGAAAAACATTATCAATGGCATAGAGAACGCCCTATAAAGTGGTAATAATAACTGATCGTTTATACAGAAACGGCTGGATCATCGAAAATTTGTATATAGAGGTAATTTGAACAGGAAAATCTTATTAGATATAGGTCCCGTTGACATCACATGTCTTAAAGAGCGCTATTTATTAATAAAATAAAATCATTAATTATATAATCAAAATGGTTGCAATCTGGTCGGTGAAAATTGAAACAAGTGGGGTAAATTGACCCATAGTGTCAAGAGTTAGATGCCGTTGACTTCAGACGACATAAAGGGGCAATTATGAGCAGTAAAGGGCGTTCCTTATCAGCATCTATATTAAGCTACTTTTATTTATGTATGCTGATGTCACAGTTTTAATTTCTAACACACGCGAATGGCTGCAGTAATCACTAGACATATAGTTTATACTGCACCCGATAGAAAAAGTCAACATCCTGAAAACAAAACTATATATATATGTCGCAAGCCAAGACACTCGAACCGTCTTAATCAATATTCATTGAATGCTAAAATATTAGACACATAGTGCTGCACAGTGGACAATTTTAAATAACTTGGTATAACTTTCCACCAAACTGACTCGTATGCTATGGAAAGGAACACCAAGTGCAAGTCATCAAAAAGAAAGACAGTAACAGGATACACCAAACATCAGAAATAACATGGAGAATTTCTTACGATTATTTACTGTATTCTAGTTGCCGATTACAAGGACATTTCAGACTTAAATGGTTGAATTGTTGAATTTATGCCGATTTAAAGTTCCATCATGGATTATGCAATCTGAATAGTTAATGTTTCCTCATATGACGACACATGAGTAACTACTAGCGACCCGCAGTGTCAATCCTGAAAGGCTGACGCAATTGGCTTTTATCTACCGGCGGTAATCAATAACTGATCGTTTATACAGAAGCGGCTGGATCATCGAAAATTTATATATAGAGAGGTAATTTGACCAGGAAAATCTCATTAGATAGGTCCCGTTGACATCACGTGTCTTAAAAGGGCGCTAATTATTAATAAAATAAAATAATTAATTATATAATCAAAATGGTTGCAATCAGATATAGTTTTAGAAAGTAGCTTACGGTAGTAGATATTCAAAAGTTCAGTATATTGGATATTATCTGTGAATATCGTCATCACATATCTTGTGATATATTAGGGAGAGGAGGGTATTCTAAGTGATTTAGCACTTGTCCTCCAATCCCTTTTGTCATAAACTAATTTAATTTATGAACAAATAAATATGTTTAAAACAAAAAAACAAAAACAAAACATATCGTGTAGCGTTTGAGAAATGGGAGACTTGACCTATCTGTACTGACATGCCGGCGGTTTTGCACCAACCGCGTGGAATGCTCCATTTCTTCTTTGTAATCGATTCTGCGGCTGATCAGATATGAACTATTTTCGTCTTATCTTTAAAATCTGAACACACTCTTCGTGTTTCATCGATTCAATTTACGGTTTCCATGAACTGTGTATCTTATTGTATCCACCTACTATTTTAATAGTCGTAGTACTCATGCTAACCCTCAATATGGATTCCTTTTCTCGTACAAACGTACTACCAGTCCATCTTTAAAGTTCTAATGTAAACAATAGTTATTCCAGATCTAAAATAAGTTAACACCAGTCACGTTGGGCATTCTACGGCTTCCATGACTTTTAATGAGAGCCACTGGTTAATAATAAGAGTGCTTGATGTACTCAAATGATTGAAATGATATATATCGACCATTTCTATATATGTGATGTCCATTTGCATTAATATTAAGTGGTACCGGTATATTATAGGGGATTACTTTGTAAGAAAATCGTTTATTGGATATTCTGGATGCGCGACTGGAGTAAGAACATTTCTGGTGTCAGAATGCAAATGTACATTTATGTAGCCAATTTATACAGTTTTATAGGGTTTCCACCCTTTCTCGGGCCCGCAAAGTTGAGTCATAAAAGTATGGTCTTATTTTATACTTGAGTTTTGGCGAACATATACAATTCATTCGACGATGTGAGTTCGATATGACTGCCAGTAACAGTCAATGTGGTAAACACTCGTTGGTGTAATTCTGATATAACGGTCGGTAACAGTCAATGTGGTAAACACTCGTTGATGTGATTCTGATATGACTGCCAATGCGAGTCAATGTGGTAAAAATTCGATGATATGATTATGATATGACTGCCTTTAATATGTGGTAAACACTTCTTACCTTATAATATGGGATGGGTTATCTCACTTGACTAATCGCGATAGAAGTGCTATCGAAACAAAATGGATTAAAGCTAACTACATTTTGTATTCTGGTCGCCATCGAAGTGCCATCGAAAAAAATGGATCAAAGCTAACTGCATTTTCCATTCTGGTCGCCATCGTAATAGCCACCTTAGGCGAAACGGTGGACCCATTAATGCGACATTAACGTATTTATTCCCTTCCTTCACTGGCAAAGTTCTACCTACATTATTCGCAAAACGTTACATGATAATAATTGCAGAAACGATTTAAAATCACAGGGAAAAGACGAAGAATAAACAACCACATACTACAAACGTTACCCGACTGATTATTTAGTACGACACACAAGAAGGTTATTCGTCGTTTTCACCAGTTCACAGCGGTAAATATATCATGTAGGAGGAATTTGTTGGAAATCAGAAAAGAGGGTACCACTTGTTCTGTCAAAATGTAGCACATATGCACCATGGCATACCAAATCCATGACGATAACCATATATTTTAAAAGAGAGGTTCTACCCAAGGTTGCAAACTTAAACAACTAACATGGCGATAATCTTTCTGATGACATAATAGGTCCACCCAGTCGCGACCGGGTACGGCCAATCTTGTATTGTTAACCCCGTTTCTCAGAACCAATTCTCTTTCGTCCTTGTAGGATAAAGTTTTTCTCGTATTGACATTGTATAATTCTTGTCATTGTGTAATTAACGATATGTTCCGTTTCTTTCCAGTGTTATGGCCATTTGTGCTGAGGAGGGACTATCATTCTTAGCAGCAACGAAAGTACTCGGAGTTATATTGGTCTTCTTTACCGGCGCGGACTGTGAGTGCACTATGTCCGGAATCCGTGAATACTCAATCGGTGATAGAAACGGTGAATGTGAAAGGAGGAGAATAGCAATCCGATACTGTTCTGGCACGTGCACATCATATTCAAGGGTGTCGCCATCCAATGGCGTCGATATCGAACGCACGTGCGAATGCTGTAAACAACGCGGAACAAGACGAGTCTCCGTACGCATCCGGTGTCGCAATGGTCGTCCTCGCAGAAGGATCCGATTGACGATTCCAGAACACTGTGCATGTAGACCGTGCTCAATGGATGGTGAAATACATTCTTCCAGGAGGAAACGTAGTAACAATACATGGTTGTATCTCACGCATAGATGACAAGACCTCTGCAAAAGAGCCAACCAAGTCACGTGACGAGTTCGTCATGTCAATTCGACGAATGGCCACTGCTTCTAATTTGGAAGCGGAGTTCGTTGAGGTATCATCACGACGATTCGATGGGTGGAAGCAGATACTGTTAGAGGACACAAACTTCTCAGTTCTGCAAGAATAATTCGATGTCATATACATGCATATGACGGATGGGAGGATCAAATTGCTATTTTAATTGATAAGTGTATGCATGGCAGCAATATACACACACGATCGAGTATTTTCAAATGTTGAAGCGACATAAACTTTCTCGCTCTCTCGGGAATTTAGATGGCACCTTTAGAAATATTTAATGAATTGATTATTTTCCCAAAAATAATAAACCTGTGTGGTATGTAGCTTTTAACAATATAAAGTAATTTCTTGTCGGTTAAAGAACATTTAATGCAGTTGATAAATGTATATCACTTCAAAAGTCTTCCACTAGAATAGACAGTTCAAATATGAGCATTCGTCTATTTATCGACTTAATTTTATCCCTGGAATGTGAACAGACGAGGACTTACGATTATAATTTCTAACGTGAAAGTTATACATCGCTTCTGGAATATGCCCTGTCACTAGATCGCGGCCATATTGGGTCCACCGGGTCCGGTTCCGTGGTTTTAGTGTTACAGGTCAAAGTTTTGGAGTAGCATTCCATATGTGGAAGTCATGAATAATTCAAAAGCTCCATATATGGAAATGCTACTGCAAAACTTTGACCAGTAGCACTAAAACCACGAAAGCGGGACTGAATGAATAGGCCCAATAGTCAATAGGGCCGCGACCCAGTGATCTCGCTTATAACGAGTTGAAAATCACTAAACACTCTTCGCATGTGGAATGTGCGGTCAATACACGTTTCGGTAACTTATAATGCGTAGATTTGAAGACTACTATTTCCAAGTGTCGATGCATGTAAGATAATCACCAGATAATACCATAAGCATATTCATGTAATATGTTTGTCTATATATGTCTATATATATATGTCATGTACTATGTATATCATATGTCTGATAGTATATGGTTTGGAAACATGCCACGCTCAAGAGAAAACAGTTTTGGCCAACAAATTGTGGTCACTATGAATTCATGTTTCAGAAACAGAACACCATAGAGAGGTGTGGGTGGTTACCATGCACTATTTAAAAACATGTTTAGTCTTCTGAACCTACTCGCCAGAAGTCAAATTTCTGCAAGTTGGCATCCAGAAACAAAGTTAATATTCAATGTTGTGGCTTGTACCAAATAATATTAGATAACGAGAATTACTTGGATGAGAATGGTTTAATATGAAAGCGACATCAAAAATTAATCCGAGTACATAGCGTTATGAGTCCTGTTTTGTCTTCCGATCACCTGTTTTGTCTTCCGATCATTTGTTGAACTCGTGTGGAAAATTGTGGAGGTCATATACTAATGATACGATGACTTCATTGCACCATCACCAGGGGAAACGACAAATATATGGCTTCCTAAAATCCCTAAAAGTTATGGCTCTCTATCTTCATTGAAACGTGAAAGTACCATCAGCATTGTCTACCCACAGAAATTATCATGAACCAAAACTGTATTGCGTTGTCGAACATGTGAGTGCGAGAAATCACAATGGCGAAAGTACGGATATATCGTGTTCTCATTACGTTGTTGCTTTTTAATTTTAATGTCGAGGTATCTACGTTATTAGCTGACAGCTTGGCTTTAATAATCTCCAGACACTGGTATTCCACACATCACTGTCATACAAATATAGAACTAATTGAACTCCATTGATAAGAAACCTATTGATGTTTCCATATGTTCACATGATCGTGATAGGTGCAATAGTGTGAGTTCTAATGCGGGTAATAGCTAGCTCTACATGTATGTGATTCAACGGTCCCAGTTCTCGTATTTAGTGCAGATGTAATGCACTAAGTGACTTTTGTAGCTGCGATACACGGCAATTCAAAATTAAATTTTGTTTAAACCACAATATAGATTTAAATATATATATCGTCATAATTATAACAACATAAACGGAACGTATAAGCCCAGAACAGTCGATTCAGCCATACACAGTAGTCAAGTTCAGTGTCAAAACATTCCTTTTTTGCCACTCGATAATAACTATGATCTAATATATCTCGTGTGCAACATATATGCGCAGGAGTGGATATAATTACCATTCCATTGACTCCTGTATTGCACATATAGGGATACAGTGTCTGCGAGGTATGATAATCTAGTTTGACCCTGTTATGGAACATACAGTCGATGTGAGTCCTATAAGAAACGTCGCACAAACATTGGTAATATTTCCAAGTCATGGTTGGCATTGCATGGATTGTTAGGGGTGCTATAAACATGACTTTTGTGACTTTCATGTCAACGGTTGTGGTTTAAAGTGTGGACTCACTCGTGCTGATCAAATAATTATTATAGGAATCAAGACAGTGGGTTGGTATAAACAGTATACAACACAGTTTAATGTTGTCTTCAGAATGGTTCACAACCGTGGCAGGGTGCAGCATATCCCGATTAAAAATATATATCAATATACACTAATTACTAAATACGAAGGAATTCAAGGGGATTTTGCTGTATGTTTTATTACAACGTTCAACCCACCCTTCTGTGGACTTTTAGATTTATTACAACATTTAACCTACCCTTCTGTGAATGGTTAGATTTATTAAAACATTCAACCCACCATTCTGTGGACGGTTAGATTTATTACAACATCCAACCCAACCGTCTGTGGATGGTTGAATTTATCAAAACATTCAACCCACCATTCTGTGGACGGTTAGATTTATTACAACATCCAACCCAACCGTCTGTGGATGGTTGAATTTATCTTATATTTCTCGATCCTTATGTCGCTTTACTAAGTTGATGAATGGCAGTCTCTTTGTGATATGAAGATGGCTATCTTATTGATTCATCGCGAGAGCCATGTCGAGATGACGTCACTAAGAGTGTCACACACCATTCCTTAAAGCTCTGTTTGGATAAATTATACCGATGTTTTTGTTGTAGTTTGTCGATATCGACCGTTCTGATTATATTTGAAATCTTCTACTTTGTCAAATGATCAATGACCTATATCGTTCATCAACATCTCAAACATAGCTGACTTGAATTAATCATGAGCGTAGATGGTACTACTCGGTTCGATACATCCACCCACGCATCTAATTTCTTAGGGCATATAGTTCACTTGGAACGTTCATTCTAGTGCATTGGAACTCCGAACTTATTCTGATCATTGTCTGTGTTTTCGTGACACGAGGCTATAGATTGTCGGTTCCCATTACGGCTGACCTATTTCCACCGTTCTTGATCCCACACATTTTCAACACTTTTCAACTTGTTTTTTTCCTTGTCTTACCTTGCTCCTGTTTGCCATTACGATTGACCGAATATATATATCTTTATTGTCCTCCATTCTCGGAGATATATATACAGACAATTTAGGTTAACACAGTTTTAACGTACGTAAAAACATGTATTTCACAATGTTGAAAGCAATAATTCCGTACATTGAGTTGCATTACATACCATCGGCCGCGACCACATACTATTTAAACAAGCGTTCTAAATATTATTAAAGTACTCTTTTTTAAATATAGTACAGTCATTGTGAGACATCAGTAGACAATGTGAGATTGTGTGAGTGTGTTAACTGTACTTTGTGAGAGAATTGAGATTTGTTTTCTCGGTTGTGATTATCAATAAATTGTGATAAAGATGTGCTATTTTAACAATGTTACATTGCAATGTTGCCATTTGCTGTAAGTTCAATATTTTCTATATTTTTTTATAAACATTACTCAATCGATATGGTTTGTTACTTTACACCAATGAGTGTGATGCGGTGTCAATAATTATTGTGGACAGTCTGAATGACGAGTCATTTGATACCCAACGCAAATGATACCCACTGAATGACGAGTCATTTGATACCCAACGCAAAATTAACTGATTCCTAACTTTTAGTCAAATGATACCTTACTGGGTCAAATAATACCTTCCTGTATCAATTGATACCTTTTAAAATAGGCAGTAAATCCTTGTATACACCGGAACTCATTTTCATAGTATGAGTTGTTTAGACAGGTAAATAAACACTGGCCTGTTTCTTTGAGTATCATTTGACTTTAGTATCTTTTGACCCACACTTAAAAATAAGAAAGTGAAAATATGAAACAGAAGATGAGCAATTTAAATTAGATTCATGCTAATTTATTCAACCTTATTTTCCTAGTAACCAAGCAATTCAAAAATATTTTAAAACTTGAACAACAATTGTTTATGGCCTCTTGTTGACTGGGTTGACACCTTTGGGGCGAACTTTTGTCTATGATTAAAATCCATCTGATAGGGATTAGATAGCAGTTTTGGATCAAACTACAGTATCGTGTTATTGATAACAAAAATATTCTGGCTTCACTTGTAACAAACCAGTGAAACACAGATAAATATTGTGTGGATGTCGTTAACACTGTTATTGAAGGCTTCAATGTGCTTTGAAAATGTCACATCACTACATCTAACCAATCAATGCCACTGGGGTAAATGGCCGGGCCTCAGGCACGAATCACTGATCTGTCAGAGGGTTCAGTGTTGATTAAAATTAATGGTATACATATCGTAGAGAGGAGAGTGGTTGGCGAGAAGCGCCCGGGATGGTCGAAAAGATCGAGTGATTTTCTCCTTCACCCCACGATTTGTTGTTTTGAGAATATCCTGGGCTCATCCGATACTAGAGAAATGCCGCTTTTCCGATAAATGCTACGGCGCATTTTCGAAAATGCTACGTTTCATTTGCGATAATTGCAGAGAAAAAGAAGAAATCTTTACAAAATGATAAGTTTTTAACTTTCAGAGAATATTCCTCAAAGAAGTAAATGGTACATATACTTGGCCAATTTTAGCGATGATGTATGACTCACGCTAATTTTAACAGGTGTATGGAATGCGACGTAATAAGCATTTATCACCTCGATTGTGGTGGTTTTTTTTGCAAATACTCCGCACAAAAATAACATTTTATTTGTGAACAAAGTATCTCTAAATAATGTGCAAACAAATATATTTAATTATACATTATTAAGTTCCTTTGGTTATTTGTTGTTCCCATATATTGCATTGTAAGTGACAGAAAATGTGTTATTTAAATATCACACGAAGGTTACGTTTCCGTTTTCCAGATGCTACTTTTCCTATTTCACTTACAGTGATAGGCTACAGTTCTTTCTTCCAAATATCGCCGCGAACATTGATGCAAAATCGAGAAGAATCTGAGTGGTTGTCAACGTTCATGTATGTTATGACTCAAGATCGGTACATAGCGCCATATAATTGGAGACGGACTAGTTTTCTGTTAATTGTGTTCGCTTTAGTTGGTTTGAGTCAACTATAGTGTTATATACTGTAGTGGTTACTATATAGAGGGGGAACAACGTTTTGTAGTTTCCACGATATAGCTATCTTGGCACCCTTACTGAACTTCTATTCATATTCCGCATATGTCATGTTGTCATATCATATAGATGGGTCCTTGGATTGTTCGTATCAATATAGTTATATTCTAAAACGATAGACTCATTTCGCACAATGAACAACAGATAGTTATTACGAATATGGTACTACGTCACTAGAATTTGTGTTATTTTTATTCGTTGTCGTTGTCCCTATAATGCTTTACGATTTTTGATTTTCAACAAATCATATAGTAATAAGTTCGCGATCGTTTCTCATTCCTCAATGTGGGAATCAAATCATTGGTCGTCGAATCAAAATGTATGACCTGATAGGCATATGTATATAGTGAATGTATTGACAAAGTTATATTTAATTGTTTCGAAATGAACATGTTACCATATGACTGTTTCATTATGTATAGATCAATATATTTGTTCGGTATATATACCATCGTTGTATTATCTATTAAACACTGGAAACTGTTTAACATTAATAAGAATTTTGTCGCGACAAAACCAGACATATCTTCAAAATATATCCAGTATAATAATCACAAGCACCCTTGCTGAAACATCACACATCATACTGCCAACGGTCACAGCTCGATCAAAATGTGTCGCGTCGGCCTAATTCTTTTGATCAGAAGAAAATGCAAAGTCCACTTTTCACGACCCACATTTACGCCCTATTAATTTCAAGCACAAACATCAGCATAGCGTACTCTCGGTACTACGAGGACCGTAACTACAAATATACCAGTTTTGAGGCTGGCCATGTCTATCGTACCAAACACATTCTAAACAACTTAACGAAGTTACACACTATAGTCACCAGTTCCCATTAACTAATTCTGAAACTTTTCGGCGAATGCACGCAATCCTGAGCACATACATGTATCCAAATCCAGTGGTGTGGCACGTATATTTTCCTTTGTTTGCCTATCCATATGTTCTCACAATGAGTTTCCTGTTTCTGTTTCTCCCATCATTGAAACTTCTAAATTTTCCACTTATTTCGGATTAACCCGTAAACAAAATTCCATGCTCACAATTCATTTTCAAGCACAATCACTTAAATTTCAACACAGCTACCCATTAATAAGCCGACTCCCCCCTCATACCAATCACCACCATACACCAGCATGTAAATATTTGCAAATGTCCCCATGTTTTCATCATGTTTTCTCTTTTCTATGTTTTGATCACTTCTGATTATTCATTTACTTCGTTCATGTTTCCATTTCTTATTGAAAATATCCAGAAAGTAAGAACGACAGTCAAGTCCATTTGTGAGGTGCCACTATCAGTATTGTTTGTTGAGTCGGAGTACAGTTGCTTCACTATATTGGTTTCAAACCACCGTCTGAAATATGACGTTGCCTTGAATCAATATAGGGCAGCAATTGGTATCTTCGACTCGGCAAAAGACCACTAGCATATAAAACTGTAAAAAATAACAGCTATTACCTCGGAAATTGCTTCAGTCCGCTAATATAAAGGCAAAGTCGATATTTCTAATTACCCTCTTTTTACTACCTTTATCCGGCGATATTCATGTTAACCCAGGGCCGTTGTCCCAGACTAACGTTGAGAACTCTATATCACTTTGTCACTATAACGTAAAGAGTATAATAACTAAACTTGAACAGATTGCAGATCTTATAAACGAATATGACATTTTATGTTTCACGGAAACCCATCTTGATCCATCTTATCCTTCAAACAAACTAGAACTGGATGGATTGTGTACCCCCATTCGCAAAGACTGTGACTCCAATGGTGGCGGAGTATGTGTAATGTTCGCCGATCACCTAATATTCAATCGTAAGCCCGAATTAGAATTGGACTCTTCCTGCCTCTTGTTCGAAATCCACTCAAAGAAAACTCAAATTATTCTTGGAGTATCGTATAGATCTGATAAATTTTGCTCTCAAAACTATTGGACACTCCTGGAATCCTCAATTGCAGCTGCTCTCGAAATCTCCGAATATGTAGTCATCATGCACAGAAGATTTTAACTCCATACCGGGGAGGCGATGAAACCATGCCGGGTGGTGATACCATGTCGGGGTGGTGAGACCAGGGCGAGGGTGGTGAGACCAGGCTGACCGGTGGCGGATGTAAACGTCAGATTTAGCACCAAAAAAAACACCAAACAAGTGCAGCGGTATAATATTGTTATTGCGTGCTCCGCAAGGGAATAGTGATTCCGACCGGAATTTATAAGTGTTTTGTCTCAACCATTACCGATCCATATACGGCAGGGACAAGAAAATGAACTATTTTTGGCGCCAAATCCAACGGACTAATTGATGAGCAAGGCTAATGCAGGAGCAGGTACGCCGGTATCATGTAGGTACGCCCCCAAAATTTGACAGCTCTACTATAAAAGCAACCTGCCCAACAGTGGGCGAGCTTCGGGTGGGTTCAAACTTTTTGCAAATTCTAACGAAATTCAAAGGGAGGAAAATTGTCTAAAAATCAAACATCGAGATAAACATTTTTGAGTAGTGGATATGATAGATCGTATCCAAGCGCAACTTATTGGTGTCTCCTTAATTCTCGCTAAAGTCAAAAGTTTATTCGTGGCGAGGCTTTATAATGTAAATAAGTATAGTTAAGTGTTGTATCACTAACCTATTTTTCCTGAAAAATCCAAAACGGTTTAATGAAGGAGCGAGGTAATGCAGGAGCAGGTACGCCGATATACTATTGGAAATCTCCCAACGTTTGACCGCGCTCTACTCACAAAGCAACCTGCCCAACGGAGAGCTCGCGTTCCGATGGGTTCAAATTGGCAAATTCCACCATAAACCAAAAGTGGAAAAATACTCCAAAAAATAAAACATGGAGATACACGAGTGGTTTGCACGAGTGCAATGAATATGGTCAGGATATTTTATTGGGTTAGGGTTAAGTGTTGTGGATAGGGCTATGGATATGGTTATAGGGTTATCGATTAGCTGTGATTAAGGTTGTGCTTATGGAAATACTAGGGTTGTGGAGTGGGATATTGGTATGGATTTGATATGGGTGGGTAGAGGGTTAAATTAAGGATGGGGATCGGGGATGGGAAATATTCATGGAAGTATCAAAATTCTGCAGGCCAGGGCCCTGTTTCATGAAAGCAACGTATGACATAGTTGGGACATAAGATGGTCATAAGTTCAAACTTCAGTCATAAGTGCGTTTCACGAATAAGGTCTTAACTTAAGATGGTCTTAACTTTGGTCTTAACTTTAAGACTGGTGTGAGGTGTCTTAAGATAATCTTAAAGTTAAGACCCACGCGATAACACGCGATAAGTGGCATAACGATCACAAATATGGCGGCCTATGTTATTTTGCAGTTACGGAGATATCTACGACGACAAAGGCTATTTAGGGACAGAAAAAAATAATCTTTATTTGCATGGACAGCTTCTGTTAGTGCCTCCAGTTCATGATTGGAAAAATTAGGATTTCTTTTCGTTGCTGACATTTCGGAAGCAATGCGTCTAGTGACAATATTATCCTATTCGAAATGGTTGGAACATTATCACGTAGTGCTTTTTGGACATTAAATGCCCACGCCCATGTCGTGATTTTCAAGGCTGTCCAAATTTTTGTCATGTCATTTTTGCAGGGGTGGGATGATCATTGTACAGCATACTGTATATATGATATACACACCGTAACGATGACACCCCTTAATGCGAGTGTGCTAATGAAAACGTAGTTATATATATATCCATGGTATGACAACCAATATATATGCATCTGTATAAAAATAATAAAAAAGTTACTCTAACAAATATTTTTCATTTCCCTTCGAATCGAAAAATGACCTATGTGTGTCCTGATTACATCGCCAATATATTTTGATTATTGCTACATGTATATAGAGAGCGATGGTCGATAATACACGTGTTATGTCGGCTCACATAAAAAAAATCGCCGCCTGATCATTGCTCTCAGTGGATTAACTCGGCGTGAATGCATGGTCGCAGTCATGCGTCGTTCCATATAATTATATTGTCTGATTTCTGACACCGCCACTTACCAGTAAACACAAAGCTCGTCATTTTAAGAGCCTGATGTGTACTCATGTACGAATTTACATCGTGGAACCCATGCAAGTCTAAGATCCATATGAGAATATAAGGCCACTGACTATAGACACTAAGATACATGCGCTGATTCGTCCACCCCCACCCCAGCGGCTATCCAGCATCCCTGTCACATGATAATGTCAACTCGGACTCGGCTCTTTCTCGATAACCTCTCAATGCCGTACATACAGATTGCACAAGCCCACATTTATTTTTGTTCCGGACTAGAAAATTGTCGATAACCAGTCTAAATGAGCGGGAACTTAACTTACTACTTAAGTAGGACTTAATCTTGTTTTGTGAAACGCGTTCTTGAAACGGAAATGTTACATCATAAGATCCACCTTAGATCTTAGATTAAGTCCATCTTAAGATAATCTTATGACCTTGCTTCATGAAACAGGGCCCTGAATTTTAACCCTCTACTTATATTTGCTTTACTTTCGAATCCACTTAAAATTGCAGTCACCTCACATATAGACAAACTTCACATTCAAACATTTCTTTCTGAATAATTATCTGTATTGCTTTCCAGTAACCAAAATCGAATACAAGGGTATCATTACTTTTTACCTCCAAAATACAAATACTAATAATAGCTAACACATATATGGCAAGAATGTGAGCAGAAATTTATGGGGGTATGTATTTGTTCCATGTATAAAGCCTTGTGACAGAGCGGGACAAGCGTTACACAAGCTGATAGAAGATATTTTTATACTTGGCCCTCTACTATTTTTAGTCTATATAAATAACATTACGGAAAATGTCTAGAATAAAACCTAGTCTAAACCAGAGATGCCGATTCGGACCTTTAAGGTCAATCAATAAGCATTTCCATGTTAAAAAGAATTACCAACTATTATAAACAACATGTAATTGGTATGTTTATATAGTTAAACCGGCACACATATAAGCGTGCACCGTGCAAACGCTGTATAATGTGGCCGTCCATCAAACGGTTCACGTTTTGTATTAAGTCATTCTATATATGTCATACCATTTTAATCCATCGTGGATTTATACTGGTTTCATTTGTTCAGCCAGGTAACATTTGTCATAAACCCATAGGTCCGAATCGGCATCTCTGGTTTAGACTAGGTTTTATTCTAGACCAGGTTTAACTCCAGTTTAAACTAGGTTTAAGTAGGGTTTAAACTTTGTTTTACGGTAGTTAAACTAGGTTTATGGGAGTCAAACTGGGTTTTAGTGTAGTTAAACCAAGTTTTGTGATAAACTCAGTTTAAGTTTGTGGAATTCGATCTCAATTAAAAACTAGGTTTTATTGACGCGATAAAGTTATGGTAATATTACTAATTGTTTGTGGTGAATTGGCTATATAATCATAAGTATAAGCTTCGGTATATATGATTTATACGTACCATACGTCTCGTCTCGAAAATATACCTTTAAATATATTTTGAAAAAACATCAAAGTTAAACCACCCTACCCCAGGTTTTACTAAAACCTAGTTTTTTGGGTTTAATTATTCGGCCGATGTTTTTCGCCCGTATTGATGTTGTTTCTTCGCATATATGGGAGTGTTTATTTTGAATTGGGGGAGGCGTTTATGCGCGGGCGTTTGCACTCAATGTACATGCCGGAGAGTCTTAGTGTAATTCGGGGAGGCTATGTCGGTACTTATGAGATAATTCTAACAAAATATGTGCCAGTGTGATGGATGTTTTCTTGCTATATATGTCTGTTTGCAATTCGCTCGTTCGGGTGTCGCTTTGACGGCTGAGAGCATGGAGGGATCGGACTGATCAATTTGACACGTTAGACACGAACATAAATTTTGAAACTGATTCCTTATTCACAAAAAGGTCTCTTTCGGTCAATTTGACGCATGGGTTGGTGGCCCGTCCAAATACCCGCCAGAGACACCCCAGCCCTCACCCTGGGGAGGGTAACGGCCACCCTGAGGGGGAATGGAGTATGGACTATTTTGAATACTGTAAGGATTTCGGACAATTTGATGGTATGGGTGGGTGCCTCGCCCCAAATAACCCATAGAAACACCACACCACTCACATCCGGGGGTACTACCCGAGGGGGTGAACATGGGATATGGACAATTTTCGAGACCGGTATGGATTTCGGCCAATTTGACGGCATGGATGGATGGCCCGTCAACGCTGGGGGAACCACCCCAGGAGGTGAAAATGGGGTATGGACCTCTTTCGAGAGGGTATGGATTTCGGTAAATTTGATTTCAGGAGTGTGGGTAGTCCGCTCCAACTACCCCCTAGAAACACCCTCACCCGGGGGTACCACCCCGAGGGGGTGAAATGGGGTATGGACCATTTTCGAGAACGGTGGGTGGCACCTACCCCATTTTCACCCGCTCGGGTAGAACCACCCGCGGTGGGGGTGGGGGTGTTTCTATGGACTATATTTGAAGGCCCACCATTGCCGTCATATTGGCCGAAATCATTACCGTTCTCGATAACGGTCCATACCCCATTCCGACACCCGGGTGAGGGGTGGGGTGTTTCTATGGGGCCACCTATACATGCCGTAATATTGACCGACAAAGGCATGTTTTTGTGAATAATGAATAAAATGCTCCATACCCCTTTTCATCCCAGCAGGGTAGTACCCCCCAGGGATGAGGGTAGGGTGTTTCTATGGGATATTTGGAGCGGGCCACACACCCCTGTCATCAAATTGGCCGAAATCGTTACCGTTCTCGAACATGGTTCATATCCCATCTTCACCCCATCGGGTGGTAACCAACCCCACCCGCCCGGATGTGAGGGGTGGTGTGTTTATATTGGATATTTAAGGTACCCAACACCCGGGGGTGATGGCTGGGGTCTTTCTATTCGGGCGTACCCAATTTCCACCTCATCGGGTGGCACCCCCCCCCCCCCGGTGAGGGTGGGTGGGGGATTCTATGGTGTATTTTACACCCCCCCCCCCGGTGAGGGTGGGTGGGGGGATTATATGGTGTATTTTGATCGGTCCACCCACTCCTGCTGCCAAATTAATTAGCCTAAATCCTTACCGTTCTCGAAAATGGTCCATACCCCAGTTATCCCGGGGTGAGGGGTGATGTTTCTATCGGGTATTTTGGGCGGGCCACCCATTCTTGCCGTCCAATTTGCCGAAATCCTTCCCGTTCTCGAAAATGGTCCATACCCCATTCCCACCCGTCCGGATGGTACCCCCGGGGTGCTGGTGTTTCTATGTGGTATTTGTGGCGGGCCCCCACCCATGTCATCAAGAGATATTTTTGAGTTCCAAAAGTCATGTTCGTCCATGATATTAGATAATATCTAACCGCTATACAACAGACCGTGCATTCGTCGTGATTTCTCAAAGCGCACGGGTTATTCGCCTGATTAGGAGATTAGATAGCGACAACAGGTCGCGTGACCGGACAACAAAATGACAAGTAGCGATAATAAACAGACAGACCACGCCTCATATCCTTGCAATTGGACAATTGTGGCCCACGGGTAACGCAATCGACCAAATCTATGTCGTCCCAGCGGTGGAGAAAAACTTGGTTTTACTACTAAAACCCAGATTAAACTGGTAGTTTAAACTAAGTCTAAACTGGAGATGCCGATTCGGACCAGAATCTTTCGCCACCAAAACCTAGCGTGAATCAAGCGATGTCATGATCAATCCGTTCGATTGTGACATAGCCAGTGGTCGCTGTTCTTGATTTAACCGGTACATGTAAGTGTTATATATGACACTCTCGTTATCTCGGCAATACTATTTTGTCTACGCTATACTTACATCTGCCACCGATTTCACAGACATATAATCTTCCGATACCATTAATATATATTACGGTATTCATATTTCGTTAGACCACATATCGTCGTAGTGGTTCTTATATATCTTAGGGCGAGATGATTCATACATTAAGAACTTTGTATTAGCCACTGTCCGTTAAGATTTCAGTCAACCCAAAGTCCATCACTTTTCACAAACAAGCTTGTTATATCGACATGACGACAAGTGCGGCCATATGGATGTAACATGTGCGAGAACGTTCTATTTTAATCAGCGCAACATAATGGACAATACTGTCTCATATATTCACTATTAATATATAGTCTTACTCTGCATTCGAGAAAAATGTGAGTTTGAAACAGGTTTGAATGCGTGTGAACCACTTTAAACTGAGCTTGTGATATCGATTACGTCAATTGCACCATGTACAACTATGTAGTGATGTGTTCAAGCGTATATACAAAAGGTGGGGGTTTCAATATTCTTGCCAAAAATAATTATGCAGTATTGTGTTAATCAACCGAACCACGAAAGCAACTTTCAGTCCAGGATATAAGCTGATATAAGCTGAACGCATAGTTGCAAATATATCAATTTACATAGACTCTTAAAAATTATTAAACTCAATTCGTTAATTTTTGTTTTAATAATATTGTATAGATTGTGTAGATCAATATACTCATTATAGCCACAGTGCGTCTATATATATATATATATATATTTGGAAAGTGTGGAGAGCGCTGGCACAGGTCGGTTATCCGATTTCTTATGTAATTATTTCTATTGAACTAGCTAAATTTTGTTAGGTTGTGTCGGAAATTGACATAACATATTGTGTTGAGCACAAACAAAGGATAATGATGTTGAAATTGCTAAAAAGCTAATTGAACTGCGTGTTAATCAAGGTCTGAGTCTAGATATATATATATATAAGGGTGTGTGTGTGTACCCGAATTGGTATGCATTATACGTAATATATAATACAGTTTTGTCGGAAAATACATATGACAACTGCTTCATAACATCCGGCCTTACGGTTGTGATATATATATGTATACACACACACTAGTAGCCAGTGTTATTGTGTACTTTAACCGCTATATGAGGAAATTGTTCATGTTGATTAATATGGAGTTGCACAATTATTATTCTTGTCCTTTTATTAATTCTATGCACTTTTATTTTCAGACACAAGAAGTTGAACAGTGAGATTTCCATGTTAGAAGATTTTGTTCCGATATCAGGGAATGCTGACATAGACGTCGAAAGCTTCCCATTGGACGTCGGAGTCGATATCACGATACCGATGGTTGAAGATGAAAGCGACTCGAATATTCAACATGCAGCAACAATGGTGACATCAACGCCGAAAAACAAGGATCCTGGAAAGCACGTGTGTCGAGTGTGTAAACGCATATTCAGCCGCAGTTGGCTGCTTGAAAGACACGCGAGAACGCACGTGATAAAAAAAAAACCCTGAGATGTTCTCTGTGTCCAATGGAATTTACGTTGCCATACGAACTTAATCAACAGCAAAGCATATGTATTTACTGTTCAATAGCATTAAGGAAATTCCCTTCTCTCAGAGCGTTTGCTGCTCCGGGTGGTATACACAAATTATGTGGTTGTTTTGGTCCTGCACGCTCCGATGAAAAGAGCCTTCGTTTTGAGTGATATCGGCGATATTTCACAACTGGTTTTTTTTCGGAGATTGCAACAGACTGTTGTCTGTAGCTTTAGAAGATTTGGCAGTATCTTGGCCATTGTTTTTCAAACATACTTCTTCGTCGAGGGTCAATTATATCTTTTTTTCGTTTAATTGGCCGCCACACGTGTCCTCGTGTTCTCTTTCTGAAAAAAAAACATACAAGGTAACATATCGTGTAATTCAATAACATGTCAATTCATAACAATGTCACAGCTAATCTAAATGTATGCTATTTTGTGGTAGATATATCTCACACGTAAACGGCCTCAGCTAATATGTGCCGACATTCACCCAACAATCATGTCAGCAAACCAATCTGATGAAACAATCCAAGCGCTGACGAGTGAGTGCGCAGCAGTATTTGTATAGTCTCGACTGAACAAGGCAGCCTTAATTGTGTGATGGTCATACACACACCGCTGGGTATGTTGCAAGATCGTGGCCGCCCAAGACTATGATACATCGATACCACGAGCAATGGTTCAAGCTTGATTAGACTCACCGGGTGAATGGAGTTCAATATATTTTATCCAATATAACAAACCACTGGTTATGTCACAATCGTACGGTTGTTTATGGAACTATTTTCATTACGTCGCAAATGTGAACGGATAAGAGTTTCCCGGTTGCGATAAGATAGTATGCATGCATTTGAAGCGATGGAGTTATAGATTGAAGCATTCTCTAAGCGTTACTCCAAACATCGTTCACGATCTCGATGACCCACACGTTATAACATATATGTAACGATCGCACGGTCGCATTTTCGCTATATCGGCACGAGGTCAAATCTGTATGTTACACACTGATTATAATATTTGTTGAGAGTTTGACTGCAACATTGAATGCTATGCGAATCTATATTAGAGCCGTGTAGACCGAATAACTTGCTACAATACTACATTCTTTATATCGCATAATATTATACACATAATTTCTTTCAAGAATCCTGAGTAAAGACAACGAATGGTGTAGAAATGATGATAGTATTGTTAATGTTATTGCCCTGATTAAAATCGAAGTTCTCGTACATTTTCCGCCAATATATGTCAGCGCAATGTCGATATAACAATCTTGTAATAAATAAATAACTGATTCCGGGTTGATTGAAATCAAAACAAGAATACCATAGCACTTAAAACAGAACAGCGATTAAAACAGAACAGCGATCACTGGCTATGTCACAATCGAAAGAATTTATGTCATGAAACCCATTGTGTCACGTTTTGCTGAAAAAAATTTTATGCGAATGACATCATATATCACCAAACGGACTAGTAATACCCAACTATTCACTAGGTCACATTCGTATTGTTGTACATGGTGCAATTGACGTAATCGATATCATAAGCTCAGTTTAAATATTGCATAATATGCTAACAGGCCCATTAGGTGATGTGGTGTAAACTCCAATGATACGTGCAGAATTTTAAATTTTATACTTTTGGAGCGAACGCATTTAAACAAATGAGAACATAACGAAAGTACAAATATACCGCCACAGTCTCCCCCATAAACACTATATCGACTAGCGTCGCATTAGATGATACTCACAGTTTTCTCGAATGCAGAGTAAGACTATATATATTAATATTGAATATATGAGACTAATATTATCCATCATGACCTGGGGTGTGGGATGGAAAAATCTCACCCGAGGGGCCAGATATTTGGGCCGGACACGAGGCTTGCCGAGTGTTCGGACCAAATATCTGGCCCCGAGGGTGAGATTTTTCCATCCCACACCCCAGGTCATGATGGATCATTTTTCTCCCAACCCAAGAGCCTCATTCCGATTTTTTGTTTTATACCAATCTTTGGCACATTCCAGTAGCTTCGTAACGGTATATCTTGGGAGAAATCTGATGCGATATTCGTGATTAACTGGGATGATTTCGGTATATACCAAAGGTATATACGATAAAAACAAAGCGCGTTACCCGTGCGCTCAGGGTTAATACTTTAGAGTGAAATCGACACGGTCAAGATTGTGAAAACGACACGGACACGTCACATCATTGCACCTGCATAAATTCCGAGAAACGCGCGTATTGATATGAAGTATACACAACTGGACTAACCGTGTTTGTCATCGGAAATGACCATATCGATACCATTTGAAAAGGAAACATGTGAATATATGATAGACAAATGTTAGTTAGACGCGTTCGACGATGACAACTGTTCGAATGTGGAATTATTTCGTTCGTCATTTGTGAAGCGGCTATTGTTTACCTGTTACGAAATGTGCCAGTTTTGCTTGGGGGTCTTCCGTTTTATGGAATATGTTCACAAATTAGTCGTTTATATTTCATGTTATATATGTAACTCTGTGTCTGCAAGTGAGGTTATGTTGAAGGTTTTTCGTGATTAACAGTTGAGTCTTATCTCCATTTGTATTAGCGTCCACGAATTCGTCCGTATTTATTTACTTGAAACGTGAAGCGTAACTGGTTGGTCGCCATTGTTTTGATCTGTTTTAGTTGACACAAAACGTGATGACGGGTTGTTAAATTAGTTCCGGCTCTTAATTAAATAGGTAAAGCAGTCACGTGGGTGGTGTGAGATAGATGGTCACGTGTTATGTGAGACAGGGAAATCTCACCCAGCTATCTCACACTGGCTGCCTGTGCTAAAGTGTGTAGGGGGTGGGAGAAAGTATTGTCCATTATGTTGCGCTGATTAAAATAGAACGTTCTCGCACATGTTACATTAGTCTGGTCGTTGAGACTCGATTTTGAGGTGAACCTAGAACAAATTGTTTACAAGCTGTTTTTGGTGTCATTTTGTCGGACAGAATCTGGGGAAGAATATATCCAAAATCCGCTAAAATCCGCTTTGGGGAAAATTTTCCACAGCTCGTTGAAATGGGGTCCTATTTATGAGTTTTTGTGTAAATTTTGCTGATCCTTATTAGTCTAGTCAATCTGATGAAAAGAAAAACCTAACCGTGAACAAATTACTATGCAATGTCTTTTGGTGTGTTGAATGTGACTATATCCATATGATAACATAACCAAAATCCCCGTGAATCCCAGGGTGGGAAAATCGTCATTTTTGGGTGAAAAGACAGGAATATGTAAACAAAAATGGTGAAAATTGTAATTTTCTGGTTGAGACTCAGATTTTAAAGTGAACCTATATTAAATTGGTAACAAGATGATGTTGGTGCTATTTTATCGGGCAGAATCTGGGTAACAATATACCCAAAATCCGCTAAAATACGGTTCGGGGAAATTTTTCTACAGCTCGTTGAAATGGGGTCCTATTTATGGCTTTTTGTGTAAATTTTGCTGTTCCTTATTAGTCTAGTCAATCTGATGGAAAGAAAAACCCAACCGTGAACAAATTACTATGCAATGTCTTTTGGTGTGTTGAATGTGACTATACCCATATGATAACATAACCAAAATCCCCGTAAATCCCAGGGTGGGAAAATCGTCATTTTGGGTGAAAAGACAGGTATATGTAAACAAAAATGGTGAAAATTGTAATTTTATGGTTGAGACTCAGATTTTATGGTGTACCTATATTAAATTGGAAACAAGATGTTGTTGATGTTATTTTATCGGGCAGAATCTGGGGAACAATATATCCAAAATCCGCTAAAATACGCGTTGGGGAAAATGTTCTACAGCTCGTTGAAATGGGGTCCTATTTATGGCTTTTTGTGTAAATTTTGCTGTTCCTTATTAGTCTAGTCAATCTGATGGAAAGAAAAACCTAACCGTGAACAAATTACTATGCAATGTCGTTTGGTGTGTTTGAATGTGACTATATCCATATGATAACATAACCAAAATCCCCGTGAATACCAGAGTGGGAAAATCGTCATTTTTGGGTGAAAAGTCAGGAATATGTAAACAAAAATGGTGAAAACTGTAATTTTCTGGTTGAGACTCAGATTTTAAGGTGAACCTATATTAAATTGGTAACAAGCTGTTGGTGTTATTTTGTTGGGCAGAATATGGGGAACAATATATCCAAAATTCGCTTTGAAATTTTCCACATGTCTTTGAAATAGGGTCCTATTTGTGTATTTTTTGTGTCAAGTTTGCAGTTCCTTATTATTCCAGTCAAACGGAAGGAAGGAAACGCCCAACCGTGAAAAAAATTTGCTTTCGGTCTTTTTGAGTGTGAATATACTCATATAATAACATATCCAAAATCCCCATGAACCAGAAGTCGTATTTTTTGAGTCAAAATACTGGAATATGTAAACAAAAATGGTGAAAATTGGAATTTTTTTAATAAACAAATCTGTCGACCATAAACGCTCAGTCGAGTTCCCTGACTGCCAAATGTGACCATATAATAATATATCCAAAATATCCATGCGTCTAATGAAGGGAAAGTCGTTAATTTAGATACAAATGAAGAAAATATGTAAGAAAATGGTGAAAATTGGAATATTTGTCTGGGAACCAGGTCGGCCAAAATGCTTCTCCAGACTGGGGCCCCATTTTTTCGTAATGATGTCTGCTCCAACTAATTTGCCGCTAACATGTGGCCGTGAATATTACGGGGCAATATGGCGGCAATTTCCTGGAGTGTACTACCATTCACTACAGTGTCCTCTAAATGTATTAATGTGACAGAAACCTGCAACAAAAAAACGCATTATTCCTGTTGCCATAGCATAATTATGCCTGTCATTTCGTGCATAATTTGACCCTAATACTATAAAATGGCGAATCCTAATCCGTTACAGTAAGTCATATCCCGAGGATTGGGCAATTCGATGTCTAAGCAGTCTTCAAAATGACAGCGAAAATGGCAGTCGGAAGTGAACAATTGAAGTGTATTTTTTTCTTACGATATCGAATAAACGTATAGCCAATATGTAGTCATATATGCAACCATACGAGTTTGCAAAGCCACCAATAGTTTCATAATACATCAAATGATTGTCCCAAACCACACAACGAGTCCGCCAAACCATATACAGAGTTACAAAACCCATCTGGTATCCAAAAAAACCCAACATGTGAGTATCCAAATCCATACGACGGGCGCCCCAAATCCAAACATTGCTCCAAACCATCGATGGGGTGTCCCAATCCACCAAACGAGTTTCACAAACCACCAGACTGATGTAGACTGAGGTAGGTAGCTCCCCAAACGATACTCAACTGGTGTCATTACTCACACATATAGTCCCCAACCCATGCATTTGGTATTCCAACTCACCCACAATAAGTGTCACAAGCCACTAAATGAGTGTCTCAATCGACCTGATTAAGGACCCAAACCAAACACCAGTAGTGCTCCATACGTTGCAACCTATGTTCGAAACAACATAATAGGTGTGTCCCAAGCCATCCAGTATGTTCCAGAAATATCCAATGAGTGTCCATAACCATCAGATGAGTAAAACACACAATGAGCACCAATTGAGTGTGTCAAACCACTCAATCAGTGCCCCAAACCACGCAATGTGTGTACCACGGTTACCAAACCATCCATCTGGTGTTCGAAACCACACGATAGACAAACATCCAATATGTAGCCCATGCCATATGTCATACAACATACAACTGTCGTCTCAATCCATTCAACTGTAGTGTCCCAAACGACCCAACAGTGACCCAATCGGCAACGCAGTGTCTCAATGCACATAACCAGTATCTAAAATATATAGCGAGTGTCCCAAACCACTCAATGTGAACACTCCACCCAATTGGTGTCCCAAAAGCATCCAACTGAAGTCACAAATTACCCAGCGGGTGACCCAAACAATAAAACTAGCTTCATAAACCATCCAACAAGTTCCCTATCCACCAACTGCACAGGACTGGTGTTGCGAACCAACAACCAACTGTCATATCAATACATCTACAATAGTGTACAAAACCCTCCATCGATTATTTCACACGATCAAGTGAGTTTGTCAAACCATCCAATGAGTTTACCAAAACATAGTTTGATATATTTGAAGGATGGTTTTGTGCACTAGTTTGGGACACCTATTAAATGACTGGGGCATTCAGTGGGTGGTCTGAGACACTAGTTGGACGTTTTATACACTCCTGCCGGTTTTGATAATCATCGTGTGGCTTGGGACACTCATTGTGTGATTATGGACACTCATCTGTTGGTTTGAGACACCCATTGGATGGTTTGTGGTACACACTTGATGATCTGAGACATCCATTTGTGTGGTTTGGGACACCACATACATGAATTAGGACACTCGATGGGTGACATATGGCAATCGCTGGATGGTATGGAACACACATTGGACTCGTTTAGGCACTAATTGGATGGTATTTGGCACTATTTGGGTGTACTGTGTTACATATTATGTGGTTTGGGACACTCGTTGGCTGATTTGGAATGCCCCTTCTATGGACTGGGGCACTCACTGATTAATTTGGTATATTATTAAGAAGGCGGTTGAGTGGTTTTACACTCATTGGGTGGTTTGGGGCACGCGTTAAGTTGTTCCTGACACTCATTTGATGTATTTCGATACTAGTTTGGTTGCTGTGGACACTAATCAAATTATATTCGATACGGGATATGAGAAGATTTAGTTAAAAATCAATGACGAAATATATATTTTTGACTTTCGATTGCAATATTCGCCGCCATTATGGGACACTGTAGGGACAAATTCTCGACATACAGCTCATTATTATCGGATTAGGGTCCGACATAATTTACTGTTGTGCTAGCCAATACATAGTGTTCGTCTAAATTGAAACAATCTAGTGAATAACAAAATTCCAAATTATACTAATTTCAGTAGCCATAGTGTCCCTATCTGAGAAAGTGATTGCCTAGTTTCTGCTAAAATGGACAATAGTGGTTCATATCTGACGTCTTATGGGTATTAAGTACACTGGTGAGTTCGATTTGCGGTTATTCTGGGCATTAAAATAATATTTGATTTTTCTTCGAAATTTAGTACAATCTTTTTCGAATTTGAAGGGCCCAAATTCCCAATCCTCGTGATATGGCTCACAGTTATCAGACATTGATTTAAAATGGTGTATGTTGGCACAAATGGCCATTTAAACCAAATTTCTTATAAATGGAAACGATCTGGTGAAATTTAGTGAAAATTGTCCAATTTTACCAATTTCGGTCGCCATTTTGTCCGCCATTTTGAATTTTTACAATCAAATTGTACACGAAATAACATACGTCTGTCATGGCAACAATAATAATTTGTTTATGTTGCATATTCCTGCCATCTGTATAACTTTAATTTAAATGACATTCATGTGTATATTTCATAAGAAACGGAAAATCATACATAAAAAACACAAATATGACCTTTTTTTCAAAATGCTCTAGAAAATTTTCCCCAAAGCGGATTTCAGCGGATTTTGGATATGTTGTTCCCCGGGTTCTTCCCGACAAAATGACACCAAAAACAGCTTGTAAACAATTTGTTCTAGGTCCAATGCTTCAACGACCAGACTACATCCATATGGCCGCACTTGTCGTCATGTCGATATAACAAGCTTGTTTGTGAAAAGTGATGGACTTTGGGTTGACTGAAATCTTAACGGACAGTTAAACTAGCACGCTTATACACAGTGGGTAATACAAAGTTCTTAATGTATGAATCATCTCGGCCTAAGACATATAAGAAAAACTACGACGATATGTGGTCTAACGAAATATGAATACCGTAATATATATTAATTGTATCGGAAGATTATTTGTCTGTGAAATCGGCGGCAGATGTAAGTATAGCGTAGACAAAATAGTATTACCGAGATTACGAGATTGTCATATATAACACTTACTTGTACCGGTTAAATCCAGAACAGCGACCACTGGCTATGTCACAATCGAACGGATTGATCATGACATCGCTTGATTCACGCTAGGTTTGGTGGCGAAAGATTATGTGTTTATGACAAATTTTACCTGGCTGAACAAATGAAACCTGTATAAATCCACGATGGATTAAAATGGTAAGACATATATAGAATGACTTAATACAAAACGTGAACCGTTTGAGGGACGGCCACATTATACAGCGTTTGCACGGTGCACGCTTATATGTGTGCCGGTTTCACTATATATATAACGGTATGGGGCGAAACATACCAATTACATGTTGTTTATAATAGTTGGTAATTCTTTTTAACATTGAAATGCTTATTGATTGATCTTAAAAGGTTTAGATCATGCCATGAATCTCTATTCTGACTAACACCCGTATAAATCATATTCCACCAGTACAAAACATGGGAACTTTTTGAAGTTTTGACAGGGAGCATTATAAACTCGAAAAAATAACGCGGGGACTGAATATATTTCTTAGTAATTACATGTACCTGTTCCTTAATTATGTACTTCACTGTACGTGAATGTTCCAACTCGAAACAGTTCATTATCAAGTATATCATGCTACAACATTCAATAACATATGGGACTCGTTTATCAGCTGATTTGAATAATATAATTTGTCGAATGTGTCAGTTCAGCACAAGCCGAGACGACTTTGAGTACATCTCGTTTAGGAAACGAAGTAGTCTCCTCTAGACATCGATTCGGACACGTATACACGTGATATTTACTTTAGTTATAATCAGACGGGAATTCGGCAACATAGATGGTTGGTTGTTGATCACAAAGAAGCATTGTCGTATATTTTTCGATATACCCACTTCCGAAATCGACTCAATTTATGGAAAATGGTTAAATCATGAACACAAATTTCAACGCAAGGTGATTGCAGGAAGATTTAACAATAGGAATCCGAAAAAAATCGACGAGAAAATACTCAATCGTGTTGCTAAATTCCGATACATCGTGAAAATATTTGTTCCAAAGTTAGGACCCCGGACTGTTTCTGCAGCCTATTTCTACCCCAATGCTTTAATGAAATATACAAAGTTGTATCGAATTCAACCCGGAAAATATCGATGTATTGAGCGAATGTAACTGCTTCTATGCCAACCGTTCAATTCTGTCAAAATTAATTAAACACTATATTTTTCTCTATTTCGTAACTAGAAATTGCAACATAAAAATAGAGATGCGCGGTTGTATCGTCGTAGAAGCGCGGTTGGCAACACAGATGCGCGTTTTCGAATGGTCGGTGTGCAGTAGAAACCCTTGGGACAGAGCGGGACAGACGTTACAGAAGTTTGTAGAATCGTTTTTATTTCTCATCGTTTTCTCTGTCCCAGTAGTAACCCTTGGGATAGAGCGGGACAGACGTTACAGAAGTTTAAAGAATCGTTTTTATTTCTGGTGATTATCTGCATTCCAGTATTAACCCGTGGGACATCGCGGGACGGACGCCACAACCCGATAATCTCTGGAAGGCACTATATATTACATATCTCAAAACTTATCACCATGTAAAAAGTCCATTTTGCCCTCGGCGATAGCTGATTGGAACAAAATCCCAACTGAAATGACCGACGTTGTCCCTTTCTCTGACTTCAAATTCAATTTACGACTCGTATACCAACCCGCAAAACCCGTGAGCCCTCACTTCTATTCAGGTCTCAGCCATGCACCATTTGTATACACATCGATGATTTCTTCCAGCGTAACTGTCAAGGGCGTCATCTGGCGAATCGCCAAATTCACTACTATACAAATTTAGCTTAACCTTACAGTCAAATGTTTGATACATACATTGCCTTGAAATCTATATTTACATCTTCCTTAAATATCACAATAGATATAGATATACACATATTTATGCTCGTTCTAATTGATAATCCATAAACATACGCTGAAAGATGTTATTCGACATAATGCAAATTGTTTTCTCACCATGTACAAACGTTTCTGTTATCGCCTTTTTGTCATCTTATAACAATGTATTGCCAATTTTGTACGGGAGAGGGACTACCTAAGTTGAAATAACTTGTGCCCTGATCCCTTTTGTATATTTATATACTAATAAGATATGTCTAAAATAAAAAAAAATGTAAATATGTTTGTATCATCATCTTGATTTCATGTGTGTTGTAATATTGTGTTGGGAGGGGGGGCTTCATAAGTTGCAAAAACTTGTGCCCCAATCCATTTTGTATATTATGCAAATAAAATATGTTTCAAGTCAAGCCAACCAAGGGGGGGGGGGGGCCGGAAAAAAAACTGCGGGACACAACGTACCGGGGGTGGGGGGTGTACCTAGGCGTCAAAAATTTACACGTAATTTTTTTCCTTATTCATTTAGGGGGGGGGGGGGGTGTCGGAAAAAATTTGCATGTAATTTTTTTCCAAATATGTATTTTCAGACTCACAACTTCAATATTTTCTCTCATTTTATAGAATATGGATTAACCTTAATATCCAAATCATATATACATGAGTAGTAAAATCCACCTAAAACAATTTTGGATAACCACTGTCTTGGTTTACATGTGATATTGACCCCATTAACCCTCTTAATAATGCCGACTATGTCAGTGTCTACCAGTCGAATGCAGAATTCTACCCTGCGATCGCTTATCTGGCAAATTTTCACCGCAGAACTACCCCATGTATTAAACAATTTCTCCTCCAATGGTATCAGAAAACAGTTATATGCTGGTATCTCACTCATCTCATTTGCATCTTTTTCAAAGTCGAGGTAATGACTAGTTGTCTTTTTTTAAAGTGCATACAAAGCGTTGCGATCACGAGGTACAAATCTGCGTTCTACTGGTAGACAATGACCATTTTAGTCATAATAATCTAAACTAAGTTACCAAGCACCTTCTCGTGAATTGTATGCTCCGGTGTTTTTTTCGGTTTCCGGTCAAACCGAGTTGTTGTCCGGCTTGGGTAGATTTGATTTTTTTTCTGGGGTAATGGTCAGTGGAAAATAACTGCAGTTTTTGCTGTTTTGGTGGGGGGGGGGGCGTACCCAAACCGAAGAAAACAGTTTTTTCCACCCTGTGTCTGCAGTTTTTTTCCGCCCCCCCCCCCCTGAGCCAACCACCATTAACCACGTACTATGGGCTAGTGGATAAGGATGAATAGAACAGGCAGCGCCTCAGGTGTTTGTCGAATATTTCTCAACCAAACGCCAAGATTTTGATACGACAAAAATAAAATTTAACCGTTTTTATTATTTGAAAATAAAAGCAGTATACCGACGAGTGCATATATGTGGCCAAATTTAGATATGATTTCATTGTATCTTTTAATGAATGTTGAAAGAGTAAACAACATCAACCAATATATGCAAATATATCTGATTCAATCGCTGAACAAATAACAGTTGAATTGAAAGATAATTATAGTTTGAATAGAGCAAGAAAGAGTCATCATCGGTTCAGAAACGTAGTCAATTTATCGGAAGAGAACACGATGTGTAACATGTTGTCGGAAAAGAACGTAGCAATTCAGAACAATTTTGAGTTGTCGATTTTGGTCAGATAATTGCCTCATATTGTAATGTAATGCATGTCCATAGGTATCCATGCGAAAATACAAGTTTTCATAACCAAATTACAGTATTATCATACTCTATTTATTTACTTTTTGTTGAAACTGTTTTAGTGATAAATGCACATACACAATGACGACGCTTTCAAGATGCCAGACAAGTCATTCACTATGATCTGCTCGTGACATATTAGTTCGGGACGACTGGGACTCATGTATAGGGTGTCTTTAGCTTCCAGAAACCTTACCTTATTTCCTCTGCTGTCATATAAAGGTGAAAACAAACTTTAAATACCGAAAATGAAACGTAGCGTCTCGATGGAGAGGCGTATCATTTATCGGAAAAGTGGCATCTCTCGAGTATCAGATGAGCCCCCTGATATCTGAACATAGAAAATCGTCATATCGTCTGCGATACAATAAATCATGTTTGGTGATTTGTCAACTGTCAATTGAGTTACCCGGGATACATCCCAATAATGCAGAGATCTCTCGAGTGTAGCACGAACAGGAAGTTACAAATTGTTGACCTAATATGACCTTATCACTAAAAGCTGTCAGCAGAATAATTGGGGGTGCTTTTTAAACTTCAGCCGAATATCACCCGAAGCCAGTTATTTATATCAATCACGTTATCGTAGCTAAGAGTTTGGAAATCCTATATCTGGCTTACTTAATGTGCTGCGTGGCTGGTCTCAAACTATCAGCCATTTTGTGCAAAACGCTATATAAATATAAGAAATGCATGTAGTGGATGTGTGTGTTATTGGGGGATACGGCGCTGTGGTCGTTATGGGCGCATTATTGTACCCCAACGACCACAGCGACGTATCCCCCAATAACACACGCACCTACTACACTACATTCGTTTCTTAATAAATTACATAAATTATTTTGGCACTTTCTTTTTACACAGCGTTTTCAATGTCACAAGGGTGTTTATACGTGTAAATGTAGCCTGTTTATAATATACCATTGGGAGTCAAACTTTTCCGTCCTGAACATTTTGTCTTCTACGACATCGGGGGAAAACTAAGTCAGTTAACACTTTGTTTACAAATTGATACCCTAATTGGTCCAACAAAAAAAAGAATTGACACAGGCCTGTTAAAATAAAATCTAATTTATTGTAAAGGTACATTTTGACCCAAAGAGGTATAACAAATGAATTTGGTATCATTTGAACAATTATGGTATCACATTTTAGGGTATCAATTGACTCGATGTCATTTGACAGTAACCCGTACTTACAGATGTCCCATCCAATTGGATACTATAAATATCAAACTGCTAATTAGACATCAGCGTCTGCGTGTTTATACAATGTACAAGAACGTATTTGTCCGCTACTCATTCGTGTTCCGGTCATTCAAGGGGACGCGCGGTCGCACAGCGAGAGCTCCTCGTTAATCCCTTGAGTGACCGTCGATTTTTTTGTCGCCGGGCTTGACTGGTTATGGAATTAATCCCCAGTCAAGTCCAGCGCACGCTGAGCGGTTTCCAGTCTGCCCATTGTGTTAGCTGGTATGTCCATGCTAACGCGGGCAGGCTGGATGTGGTACTGGAGTACCAGGTCACCCCGGCAGAACCCTCTGCCGGCCGTGGCTTGGATGGACGGACCGGAATCCACCGGTCCGGGACGGGCCAGACCACTCAGACCGGGACCGAGAGGAAGAGGAAGAAGAAGACTCCCGCCCGTCACCACAGGGATGCTGACAGGGGGGCCAGGTGGAGACAGGGGAAGGCTGAGAGATGCCCAGCTCCCGTCCACTTGGCCCCCGGACATGAAGAACTGGACGATATCACCACCAGAAGCAGGGACGCCGTCGTCATTCCGGATGTCCCTGCCATCGCCACCGAGGTCGGCGGAGCCAGGGACGCGGATACCACCCCTGCCGCTGATTTCGGATGGAGATGGACACGCTTCCACCAAGGACACCGGAGTACCAACACATCCCGGTGTCATCCATCTCCACCAGCACCAGCACCACACTGCCAAAAATAATTTCTTAATAAGATAAAATATCTTGAAACAAGAAAAACTATTTCCTGAAACAGGAAAATAAATCTTATTTTGAGAAATATACCCCCAAAGTCTGCTACATCAAGAAAATTTAAGAAACTCCCACCAGACAAAAGATAGTTTTCTCAAAAAAGATAGATTTTAGTCTTGAAACAAGAAAAAATTTCCTTACTAAGAAAATGGCTTCAAAAATTAAATGTATATTTCTTGTTTCAAGATTTTTTTTCTAAGTTAAGAAATACTTAAAGAAAATATTTCTAAACCAAGAATTAATTGTTATGTACAAATTACTGCTGTAATAGAATAACTGTAAAAGTACAACGATAGCAAAATTGTGATCAAAATTTTGTGGTAAACATTGAAAAAGGTCCAACCTGTTGATTAAATATTCTGAAATTCATATTCATACTTAAATATTTGAACTACATGTAATACTACAGCTATAGGATTATATAATTGTTGACAAGTCACTCACTGTAACATTTTTGTTTACATAACATTGGAAAAGGTCCAACCTGTTGATTAAATATTCTGAAAATGTTATTCATAGTTAAATATTTGAACTAATAATACAGCTAGAATTATATATTTGTTGACAAATCACTGTAACAGTTTTGTTTACATAACAATAGTTTCAACAGCTGTAATTTTGTTATTGGCAATCTGTCAGTAAGTGTTTTTATCTATTTCTCAATGCGCTTAGGGCATGCTGACCTTTATACAATTTTAATAAAATTTTGTTTGCACAATATAGTGGGTCGCCATTGAGGAGGCCTCCCTTGAAATCTCCAGTTGGTGGTTTGCCACACCATCCCGAACTAGACAAACCTCTCTGGTGGCCCCTTGCATTGCACCTATTAATTAAACCGGTACTTCAAGCTGGTATATACCCCTCTTATATAAGGATGGAAGATGCTACCAATTTCAAACCGATGGTATTTCTTCAGAGTTGACTCTCTTGTATTATGAAAGCAAGCCCAATGAGGCCATGCACCTATTGTATGTTTATAACACACAAAAGACTATATCTTAGCAGAATGCATGTCTCTGATGATACAAACAATAAATTATCCAATTTATCCATAGTTGAATTTCATTTGGCTATATAGGAAAGCATACAATGTGGCTTTTATTTAGTTTCCACAAAGTATTTTAAGTAAAATATCCATCAAGTGATGTATTCTGCCTTGTCCTATATATTAAAATGCATGCAATGGCCATGAGAAATGCTTAATTTATTGGTAGAGATGTCAATCAGATAAGAAATACTGACATTTTAGGTTTGATACACCATTTCAGCTGGCTTGGCATCTTTTAAATTTGAAACCTAAGGGAATTTATTCAGCTTTGACTCTCTAAATTATGGAAGAAAGCCCAAATGAAGCCACTATTTGCATGTTAGTAACATGTATAAGGCTATATCTCAACAGAATACATGTCTCTGATAAAATGCACAATAAATATCAATAGTTCAATTGCATTTGGCTATAGAGGGATGAATACAATATTGGTTTTATGTAGTTTCCACAGACTATTTTAAGTAAAATATCCATCAATTGATGTTTTCTACATAGCCTTGTATATTAAAATGCATGTAATGACCATGGGAAATGTTTAATTCATTAGTTGATATGTCCATCTGATAAGAAATACTGACAATTGAGGTTTAAAATACCATTTCATGGGATTATGGGATCATAAATATCAAACTAAGGGAATTTCTTCAGATTTGACTCTCTAAATAATGGAAGAAAGCCCAAATGAAACCACTATTTGCATGTTAATGACATGTATAAGGCTATATCTCAACAGAATACATGTCGCTGATAAAATACACCATAAAATATCCATAGTTTAATTGCATTTGGCTATAGAGGGATGCATACAATATTGCTTTTAAGTAGTTTCCACAGACTATTTTAAGTAAGATATCCATCAAATAATGTTTTCTACCTTGCCCTATATAGCATAATGCACACAGTGACCATGAGAAATGTTTAATTTATTGGTAGAGATGTCCATCTGATAAGAAATACTGCCATTTGAGGTTTGATACACCATTTCAGCTGGCTTGGCATCTTACAAATTTGAAATAAGGGAATTTATTCAGCTTTGACCCTCTAAATTATGGGAAAAAAGCCTAAATTATGCCATTATTGGCATGTTTATAACATATATAAGGCTATATCTGAACAGAATACATGTCTCTGATGAAATCAACAATAAAATATCCATAGTTTAATTTGTTTTGGCTATACAGGGATGCATACAACATGGCTTTTAGGTTGTTTCCACAGACTATTTTAAGTAAAATATCCATCAAATGATGTTTTCTGCCTTGTCCTGTATATTAAAATGCATGCAATGACCATGAAAAATGTTTAATTTATTGGTAGAGATGTCCATCTGATAAGAAATACTGCCATTTGAGGTTTGATACACCATTTCAGCTGGCTTGGCATCTTACAAATTTGAAATAAGGGAATTTATTCAGCTTTGACCCTCTAAATTATGGGAAAAAAGCCTAAATTATGCCATTATTGGCATGTTTATAACATATATAAGGCTATATCTGAACAGAATACATGTCTCAGGTGAAATAAACAATACAACATCCATAGTTTAATTTGATTTGGCTATACAGGGATGCATACAACATGGCTTTTAGGTTGTTTCCACAGACTATTTTAAGTAAAATATCCATCAAATGATGTTTTCGGCCTTGTCCTGTATATTAAAATGCATGCAATGACCATGAAAAATGTTTAATTTATTGGTAGAGATGTCCATCTGATAAGAAATACTGCCATTTGAGCTTTGATACACCATTTCAGCTGGCTTGGCATCTTACAAATTTGAAATAAGGGAATTTATTCAGCTTTGACCCTCTAAATTATGGGAAAAAAGCCTAAATTATGCCATTATTGGCATGTTTATAACATATATAAGGCTATATCTGAACAGAATACATGTCTCAGGTGAAATAAACAATACAACATCCATAGTTTAATTTGATTTGGCTATACAGGGATGCATACAATATTGCTTTTAGGTAGTTTCCACTGATTATTTTAAGTAAAATATCCATCAAATGATGTTTTCTACATTGCCTTGTATATTAAAATGCATGTAATGACCATGGGAAATGTTTAATTTATTAGTTGATATGTCCATCTGATAGGAAATACTGACATTTGAGGTTTTAAATACCATTTCATGGGATTATGGGATCATAAATATCAAACTAAGGGAATTTCTTCAGATTTGACTCTCTAAATGATGGAAGAAAGGCCAAATGAAGCCACTATTTGCATGTTTATAACATGTATAAGGCCATATCTTTGCAGAATGCTTTTCTCTGATAATAAAACAAATAACATATCTATATTTCATAGTTTAGTTGGCAAAACAGGGTGCATAACATGTGGTTTTAAAGTAGTTTCACAGACTATTTTAACTAGAATATCAATTAAATGATGTAATCTAACTTGCCCTGTGTTTAAAAATGCATACACTGACCATGATAAATGTTTAATACAAACAGCGTCCTTAATGCTGCACCAGCCTAACTCCCGTTATGAAAGGGTTAAATTAATAAACAAAGGTTACACAGACATCCCCCCTTCAACAGCGCGGTGAGTGTGTTTTTTATGTAATATATGTCATATCCGGTATAAGAGCCCCCCCCCCATTTCGTACGCTGTATTCCATGCCCTGTTATGAGGTACGCCATATTCCGGCCCCTCTGTTAGGAGGTATTCGGTATTCCAAAAATACCGGTATTCGTATACCAACCTTCCAATAAAACGATCATAAGAATAATACAAATGCGATGTTTGTCACAATAAATGCACGGTTTGACATACAGATCGTCGATCATCAATTTATATCAATTTAGACATGGACATGATGACCGGCGTTCGTACGGCAATAGAGAATTTATCCATATGGCTGTTAACTGGTATTTCGCATTCCACCCTCTGTGTTAAGTGGTATTATTCCGTATTCCAGGGGGTGTGGTGCTCTTATATGGTGTGAAGTTTACAACTAATGTGGCAATCATGAAATTTTTAATTATTAGAACTGTTTGGGATATATACACCCCAATAACCCTGTCTTCACGCTCCTGTTGGTGGTGGCCTTATCAATCTATTGCTTCGTTGAACTTTTATTATTGCAAATTTGAGGTAAAAGTTCTTGAAGCGTGTAATTTCGTTCCACTTTACAACAGCGGCACAATGATTCCTATTTTTTTAACCTACCGGCGCAGATCGAGGCTGGACGTCCATCTTACGTTTTCATAGGATACAAATTGATCGGATTTTAGGTAAGTGAAACTAATTAGTCATCAATTGAAGTGATTTCTCATTATGAACAGACTGTTACTAGTAAAATACTTAATCGAACTACAATTAAAAATGCACGACTTATCCTGTTTTATTCAAATGAAATTTGATAGTAAATCGGCCTAATTTTGTTTCCGTTAAATATTTCAGAAAATGGAATCCGTCATTGATAAATGAACATTTGTTTGGTCAAAATAGTAACTTCTGACGGACTATGATTATATGGCATTTATGAATCATATATAAAGGTAGCCCTACACAATATTCCCAACTGTGTTCCCAACTGCAAAAACGATTTTTAATGAATTATAAATTGGCCTAAATTTGATGCTTCATAAAAGGAAAAACTGTCCGGGAATGGCTATTTTCGTCTGCAAAATCAAATTCTGCCATAAATGCAGTGCATTATCGGTCGACATTAATATGACAATAGTTGGAATATTAAAAGGTCCCAGTTATTGAAAATATACATGTAGCTTATAAGGAAATTGTCAGTTATGATCAGTTATACCGGTACTTCATACCATTATTCTAACAAATGTCAACTTGATAGAATTCCCACCATCTCTTTAATATTGTCATGCCATGGCCAATTTAACACTAAGTGAACGTTCAGATTACCACGATACAATCGTAAGTGGAAATATTTCTGTGCATATAACTGTGCATGCTCACCTCAAAATCGTAGGTAAAAAATAATATCATGCACTGTTTTATTTAAAAGCGAAATTGTGGCGTATCCTTGGTTATCCCCATTTGCGACGTAATCACTAATCAGTCATGTGTATGTAAAAATTGTGGCCTGAAGGATCGCATGATAGTCAATCACATGCTTTACAAAAAACTGTGATTTCATCATGTACGACATCGTAATCATGTGAACAAACTATCCACGATCTCGTCGATCCCGGTTCCTCCACTTAAGATTGTATCTTTCATCTGTACGTTCACTGAGTGAACATTCATGATTCATATGACTACGATTCAATTGTAAGTGGACAGATTCCCATCTTGGGTAATAACCGATAGTTGGACTGCGCATGCTCACGACATGATCACGAGTTATATCAATGCAGAATTGCAAAATTGTGACGTATCCTTGGTTACCTCCACTTGGTGAAATTTGCGTGTACGTAAAAATCGTACAAAGTAAATGGAAATATCATAGGATAGTTAATCACGTGGTTAACCACCGATATTAAATATACTCATCTGCGATGACATCGTAACAAACTATCCATGATTTTGTCAGGCCCGATTCCTCCACTTACGATTGAATTATGGTCTTCTGACATCTGAATCGCCGAAAATGCTAATATTGTTGGAAGAATGAACTTTACACTTGTTTTTTGAATATGTTTGCAAATTATGAAAATACATGCATCCATATCATATATGTACATGTATTTTTTCTTCAATTACAGAAATACCAGATTCATTAGCCATGGTGGATGCGGCATCATGCCCTCTCATCTTCAACATATGAAGATTGATTTCGCCCATGATTAGTCTTAAGCGTCGGTCCTGTCTAGCTAGACACGTGGCAATGAACAAATGACAGGTGAAATATCACGGGAAGTCTGTTCGCCAAAATACCAGTGGTGAGTTTATATCTATAGCTACCATGCAGATGAATATTTGTACATTGTCACCAATACATGTATATACCGCTATCCTCAAAATTATGGACCTTAAAAATGGGGGGGGGGGCAGGGGGGCCGGAAAAAACCTGCAGACACAGGGTGGAAAAAACTGTTTTCTTCGGTTTGGGTACCCCCCCCCCCCCCAAAACAGCAAAATCTGCAGTTTTTTTCCACTGACCATTTGCCCCCCCCCCCCCCCCCAGAAAAATCAAATCTACCCCAGCCGGACAACAACTCGGTTTGACCGGAAACCGAAAAAAACACCTGAGCATACAATTCACGAGAAGGTGCTTGGTAACTTAGTTTAGATTATTATGACTAAAATGGTCATTGTCTACCAGTAGAACGCAGATTTGTACCTCGTGATGTCATGACATGTACAAACATGTATATTGGTGATCGCAACGCTATGTATGCACTTTAAAAAATGACAACTAGTTATTACCTCGACTTTGAAAAATCTGATGCAAATGAGATGAGTGAGATACCAGCATATAACTGTTTTCTGATACCATTGGAGGAGAAATTGTTTAATACATGGGATAGTTCTGCAGTAAAAATTTGCCATATAAGCGATCGCAGGGTAGAATTCTGCAATCGACTGGTAGACACTGACATAGTTGGCATTATTAAGAGGGTTAATGGGGTCAATATCACATGTAAACCAAGACAGTGGTTATCCAAAATTGTTTTATGTGGATTGTACTACTCATGTATATATGATTTGGATATTAAGGTTAATCCATATTCTATAAAATGAGAGAAAATTGAAGTTGTGAGTCTGAAAATACATATTTGGAATTTTTTTTACATGCAACCCCCCCTAAATGAATAAGGACAAAATTTACGTGTAAATTTTTTACGCCCATGTACCCCCCCCCCCCCCCCCCACCCCCGGTACGTTGTGTCCCGCAGTTTTTTTTCCGCGGGGGGGGGGGGATACCTGGTAATTATCGCAGTATATGATATCCACCACGGTATCAAGTCGATTACTGTTGTGGAGCACCATGCAGTTATGATACACCAACAAATATCACACCAAAAGTTGAAAATTAAAACAGCCACATGGATCTTGTTCAATGAACTTATATATGCATGAATAAGATGAATCACTAAATTATATTTTCATGCTTGTTTGTGTAATGCCAATCAATGCAGCCTGACAACATGGATGGGTGGAGTTTATAAATTGACAGCCGAAACAATGTTGGCAACTTCAAAGTTCATTATGTGCTACATTTAACCCCCCGTATATACAATACAATTTTTCTATCAGCGTTCCCATGTCCTATATTTGGAGTACTATATACATGTACATGTAACGAAGGCCATCCGTTCCACAGATATGAGGAAAAACACTGCATTTTATTTTCATGCATGCGAAACATGACAACATGCATATGGGGTGTAACATGACAACATGCTTGACTTATTCTTAGGTACATGGAAAAATAGGTACGCGGAGCAATACATAACACCTAGTCTGCTTAGTATATTTTACATAAATATCAACCGATTTTGTGCAGTGTTGAAGCGGTAACCTTCTAGTACTGCTGTGTTAGAAGTTTCTGGTGTGAGACCACACAAGCCATATTTCTGAATAAATCCTGAAAAATTACCCTCAATCCTGAGGTTAAGTGGTCACTTACTTTGGGCATTACTGTAATTCCCTGACATTCCCCCAATATATGACTAAAAGAAAATTCACCCTTTTGAAGTTTTGATATCGTTTAACCATGAAATGGCTCGAAAAAGATGTTTTATGAGATTTACGTTTGTTTTTTATTTAATTTTGTTTGTTCAAGTAGCATATCAAATGAGTGAAATTTTATTTTAGTCATTCATGTGGGTATCGTGAGTGGGGAGATATTTAAGGGGAGGTATCCTGTTACAACGGTATATGCTACTAGTACATGTACATAAGTATTAACTGTCATGTGGACTGTTTTTATGGAGATGTAACCGTGAGGTAAGTGGACATAACTTGTGTAAAACCTTTTACATACAAGTTATGACCACTTACCTCACGGTTACATCTCCATTAAAATAGTCTACATGACAGTTAATCCTTATATTTATATATATTTAGCGAAAAAGCCACTTTTGTAAATGTATTTAAATTGAATAGTGTATCGTGACAAAAACAGCCCAAAGTACACAATAGCACCCTTGGAAAAAGTTAATAGGAACAATTTCTCTTCATATTGCAACCAGGTGATGTATTAAGTCAATCCTGCGCGAGTCCAAATGCGCCCAAAACATTACGCGTTCGTCTTTCCAAACCCAATGACGTATGGATGGTGTTGTGAGCTTGGTGTTATGAGCCGTTGCGCATTCACCGAGAAATAACTGCAACTAGCCACGTGGGCGCGGACCAATCAGTATGCTGGATTTAGTGATGACAACACTTAGTATGTAAATATATGTATTTGTAGCTGATTCTGACCAACATGCAGCGTTTGAATGGATAACAATACTCTTATAACTGCCCCCCCCCCCCCCCACCCCCGGGTGATTAATTTGGACCGTACATCTTAATAATATGTACATGATTAGTCATTCCGCTTTTCTGATGTCATTACAAGCATTCAAATCTTATTTTTCAGACAGGAGGAGCTGCCTGATTGGATTGAGACATACAAATTTCATTCAAGGCCTGATATCTGATAACCAATCATAAAATCATGTTTCCTGAGTGTTTCTTGCAGATAATGATTACACTTGATACCAATATTATTAATTCTGTCCAAGACTGGATGAGGAAGGATTTCAAATGTTATTCGGTGTACATGTAACGGATACATGTAATCTAGATGTTATCGGTATTCGTCCATGCATGACATAATGTGAGTTGTTGCTTTGTGACAGTCCTGGCTATATACATGTACCATATGTATACCAATGAATGGTATGCACTGAATTCAGTACTGTGCAGTGTGCAGCGAAGGGGAGGCTTTAATATATAACCAAATGATGACCAATGTCTTCATCAAAGGCAAAAATGACACATCCATTCCTTCCTTGATGGAGACCGATCAGTGACGTCTACATTTTATCAGACTTAGTGGTGAAAATCTTGGCAAGTGAAGTTAGTGAATTCAATTCTACAACATACATGTACATGTACCTGTATGCTTCTGTATGTACCTGTATGAGTCTCAGAAAATGTGCACTATGGCATCCAGTGTCTGCATAACCTTTGTTATACCGTACTTCATACTACATTGACCAGAATTTGGAGGTGTACCAGTTTCATATCTCTACACAAAGCACAACAGTACCCATGGATCAGTCTCAAGCCTTGTTTCTGAGCTTGTCTGAAGGATATGAACTTTTAAAGATATATTATGCACTTGTTCTGGTGCGTGAAACTGATCAGTTAGTACCAAGGCAGGAAGAAGGTAGCATTCTACTAACATAGCCGAAAATCGAAAGCAAATCAACCGTATCACTCCATAGAACACATTGTCTGAACTACGCTCATTTGTGAATATTTACTACTCGATTCGGGGCGCATCTATCGGCGATAATATAACGAAAACGAGTTCGCCTTTGATAGTTACTGCATTTAATTATGTATACGAATGATGGTGTGTGTTGTTAATTTGGATATAATATTTGTAAAAAGTACTACTTTGAACAAGATTATTCTCCATTTATATTTTATCACCCTATTGGAGTGTTTCACATCACTTTAAGTGACAAATTATTGCAGCATGTCAATATAATCAGATTCATGTACATGTACACACATACAGGCCTTAAAATCCATCACAGAATAAAAATATTCTGATGTTCCTTTATCTTTGTCAACCTGCTGTATCACCAAGTAATATGTACAAGGAGCTTAATGTGGCTTAGACATGTACCATACATGTACATTTAAAGACAGATAATCCGAGTTCACGCTCCTCAATTACCATTTCTTTGGCTTCAGGGGTAAAAATAACTTATTCGAGTTGAGGAACACACCCTTTAAAGTTCTGAGTTAATAAATATAATTTTTTGAAATCTGTTATTTTTCACCACCATGAATATTTCCCGGCCTAGCAAATATTCAATGAGTCGATTGACATAATCTTGATACCAAGTTGCGATGAACAAAATGTTGATTTATAACACGTTTTGGAAAATGTTACACTAGAGTTGACAGTAGTTACAGTAATGCCCAAAGTAATTGACCACTTAACCACAGCAGAATTAAATGGCTTGTTGCCATTCATCGGAAAGCTCTTGGGGAGAGCTTTCCGATGAATGGCAACAAGTCATATTTCCGACTAAATCCTGAAAAATTACCCATAATTCAGCTGTGGTTAAGTGGTCGATTACTTTGGCCATTACTGTAGCATTATGTTTTGGTAAATGGTAATTAATTGATTAAGAAATGTTGTTCTTAGAATCTGATGATATGGAGACCATGGAGAGATTGTTTACCTTTAATTGTCAATGTTGACTTTAAAGCATACTAGTAACATATGTTATGTTTATTTTATGTATCCCTGCATAAAATGGGGTGATAAATTTATATTATACTCACATCTGGTCTTTTGATATTTTGTGAGTAATTTATATGAAAGAATGGCATTGCATGCTAGCAATTCTGATAAACATCACTGTTAAAATGAGGCTTGTTGCCATTCATCGGAAAGCTCTCAGAGAGCTTTCCGATGAATGGCAACAAGCCATATTTCCGACTAAATCCTGAAAAGTTACCCATAATTCTACTGTGTTTAAGGAGTCGATTATACTCGGGGGCATTACTGTATTCGATATCTCAAGCTGTTGCATACCGAAAAGACTTGGGCTAGTACCTGAACAGTAAACCTGCAATCTGCATGATTCATGAAACAGCTATTGAAACCATGCTGTATATACACAGAATTACACAATTTTGTTTATGGGTTTGTTGATATGACACGAGTGCTAGCGCACAATGACGGAATGAACAGCACACCCTAGAGTTCTATCTTTCCTCAATGGCACAAGTGCTGTATCAACAAATCCATTAATACAAGTGTCTTTCTGTGTTTATTACACATCACCCGTCCTAGAATATGTGCATTTAAAAATACAGGGTTACGATGTTTATTAAGGCACATACAGTGCTTGTTTTGTCATGTGTGATGATTTTTTTTCCTATCGTTTGAACTGGATACTCAAATAACAGAAATTGTTATATATTTTTTTAGCAACCGACAGATTTGAGGTAACTCTTTCTATAAATATATTGAAAATCATGTGTCGGGATGTAATTATTAGCAATCAATATATTTTTTGTTGCATATATAGGTTTATACAATTTTAAGAGGCAGAACAAGATACAGGTACTTTGTATAGTTTCATTTCGCGAATGTACACAGTATCTTGTTTGGCCTCTTGCAATTTTAGAAACCCATAACTGTAACAAGAAATTGTTGATTGTATATTTAAAGTTTAAAGGTACACGAGGCCTTGGCGGTGGGTATGCTGTGAAAATATTTCCACCGGTCAAAAACCGCCACAAACAGAAAGATTATTAAAATGTAGACAGACTTTGTCCGTATACAAATAAGAAATATCGCATAAACAGTATGTTATTGTCATATGTTTGACCATTCTTATGTAAACAAAAGCATAAAAAGGTACTTTCCTGGTGTTTGTTTATATTATGATGGTAAACATAAAGAGCGTTCATTGTTGCTGAATTTTGATATGGAACGAATAAAGAGCATTTATATGATTTGTGTGTGATTAGCCAGTAACACTGTGCTGCCTTCTGTAACACAATCAGGCTCCTGCTTAGGTAAAATATAGTAGGTCTTTATGATAGCATGCTGTTTACGCGATGGTCATGGTATATATGAACAAAACTCTATGCGTTTTAATGTTTTTCTGTTTACGGTGATTGAAACAAATATGAATATTTTCGACAACTAAGGCCTCCCGTGCCTTTAAGCCCCCTTATTGTCTCTATTATACATTTAACAATGATATTTACAAAGAAGTTTTTATATTCAGAATAAATGTCAATTGTATATTTTAAAACACAATTGAAATTATATATTAATTTAAAATTAAATGTTTTTCTTAATTAAGAATTGTTTTCTAATGTATCTTTCCTAATTGGGGAAAATATTGCTAGTTAAGAAAACTTGTTTTCCTTACTTAGATTTATTTTCCTGCTTGAGAAAATCTCATTCTAGAAAAAATTGGCATCACTTAAGAAAAAATATCTTGACGATATTTCTAACTATAGAAAATATAATTTCTTGTTCTAGATTAATTGTATAGCTTTCTTAAATTTCTAGCTATTCTCCCAAGATAATCGCAGTATCTTAAACTTATCTTATTTCAAGAAAAATAAACTTATGTGAGAAAAACAATCTTTCCTACATTAAGAAAAAAAATCTATACTAAGATTTTTTTACTAGGATTTTCTTACTAAGATTACTGTGTTTTCTTAAAGAAATTTTCTCAGACAAGAAATTTTTCCACCCTTTCATTTCTTGACCTAGAAAATATGTTTTTCTTATTTTTCTAGCTATTCTCCCAAGATAATATCTCATTTCAAGATATTTTTTTTCCTGAATTGAGAAAATATTTTTGGCAGTGCAACAACAACAGCGGCAGTTCCACCTACTCAGCGGGGACCACCTAGCTGTTCTGAGCGCTCTGGAGGCGATGGCAGAAGCAAAGGAAGCACAGAACGCATTGGCAGAGTTACAAGAATTAGTAGAAAATCAAGCCAGGGCCATCGCCTCAGAACCAGCAACAACAACAACAGCAACAACATCAGAAAATAGAAGAAAAAAAGAAGGCAAAGACCAACAAAAAACAACGCCTAGATCATTTTCATCCATGTTCATCATCTCATGTTTATGTACATCCCATAACATGTATTTCAAATAAATTTCAAAAATCCTCCCGGGTTAAATCCCAAACCCCATAAAAACAAAAATTTGTCCGCTACATACATTAATATGGCACTCTCTACGTGCCCCAAATGGGTCTAACGGGTGTATCCGTGGGGAAGATAATGGCACAGGTTAAACATGTCTAAAGTCATACTGTCGGGAATCAGAGATTCTTATATATAGTCATCTAACGGTCTAGTTTAAAGACAGGGATGGCGAATGGTTAGGGGCGCCAACATTATGGAAAGTTGTTGTAGCTGGTCTGTATCACACCTATGTATAATCATTTCCGCGATATACGTGGAATCTAAATGTGTAGTTCAAATGTTCTGAATTTTCGCTGTTCGAAGCAGTGATGAGGGCTGGGGATGGGCTCAAATTTTTTTATAAAAAATTGATTTGTATGTATAGTCATCTCCATTATACACGGAATCAAATCGTGTCACTCAAGTTTGCCAAAGTGACGTCGTCATGGTGAGGGAAGTGGTTGTGGGAGTGGCACCAATATAGATTGTTATCGCATATTTTCTCCAAATTTGTTTACATGTATAAGGGATCTATTTTTTTATTGAGGAACTGTTGTTGTATTCGGGCACTAAAATTGATATAATATTTTCGTCTATTTTCTTATAAACCTATATATAGGCATCTCCACAATACAAGGATTCAAATGATTTTGTTTGAAGTTCCCAAAAGTGTTGTTGTCTGGGCCAGGAGTATAGAAGTCGGGGAATTGGTACCAAAATTCCTAAACAAAGTTGTCGGCGACATCAAATACGATATTGTCGTTTAATATTCCTAAGTGGCGCCGTCCGAGTTAGGGATAGGGCTTGGGCACAATGAAGTCAGAGCACGTGTTAATCTTTGGTATTGATGAGTACAGAACTATTCAGCTAATTGTTATGTATTTTTAACCGTATCGATAGAAAACATAAGATATGTTGGTTACTTTTTAACACGAGTATTGCTGGGTAGCCATATTGCTCTTCTACATTATGTTTAATATTTTGATCGGACAAAATATCCAATGCATGGGAGGCATCCATGTTCAAATATCGACATTCAGAAGAGACACTTTCACAATTTTGGCTTTTTGTCTGGTACTCAAATGTTAAGATTTGTTATTATAATCGGTGTTTATTCTTGTGTTGGTCAATAGCTGAAAACATTTAAGAGAATAATATGGTTCGACATAGTTATTCCTTTGGTTTCTGTTTTGGATTCTCTTGGATACTTATGTGCATAATATATTCATTGTTTATTTGCCCGGTAAGCGGAAAATTGAACTTGGAAATGCTGACCAATTTAATGTCAAGTCGGAGGAGGCAGCTTAAAATGCTGACCAATTTAATGTCATGTCGGAGGAGGCAGCTTTCATGTTAAAATAGAGAACATGAAATGCTGACCAATTTAATGTCTAATCGAGGGAGGCAGCTTAAAATGCTGACCAATTTAATGTAATGTCGGAGGAGGCAGCTTTCATGTTAAAATAGAGAACATGAAATGCTGACCAATTTAATGTCTAATCGAGGGAGGCAGCTTAAAATACTGACCAATTTAATGTCATGTCGGAGGAGGCAGCTTTCATGTTAAAATAGAGAACATGAAATGCTGACCAATTTAATGTCTAATCGGGGAGGCAGCTTTAAAATAGAGAACATGAAATGCTGACCAATTTAATGTCTAATCGAGGGAGGCAGCTTAAAATGCTGACCAATTTAATGTCATGTCGGAGGAGGCAGCTTTCATGTTAAAATAGAGAACATGAAATGCTGACCAATTTAATTTCTAATCGGAGAGGCAGCTTTAAAATAGAGAACATGAAATGCTGACCAATTTAATGTCTAATCGAGGGAGGCAGCTTAAAATGCTGACCAATTTAATGTCATGTCGGAGGAGGCAGCTTTCATGTTAAAATAGAGAACATGAAATGCTGACCAATTTAATGTCTAATCGGGGGAGGCAGCTTAAAATACTGACCAATTTAATGTCATGTCGGAGGAGGCAAATTTCAAGTTAAAATAGAGAACATGAAATGCTGACCAATTTAATGTCTAATCGGGGGAGACAGCTTTAAAATAGACAACATGAAATGCTGACCAATTTAATGTCTAATCGGGAAGGCAGCTTTAAAATAGAGAACATGAAATGCTGACCAATTTAATGTCTAATCGGGGAGGCAGCTTTAAAATAGAGAACATGAAATGCTGACCAATTTAATGTCTAATCGGGGAGGCAGCTTTAGAGAATATGAAATCATTGAAATGCTGACCAATTTAATGTCTAATAGGGGAGGCAGCTTTAAAATAGAGAACATGAAATGCTGACCAATTTAATGTCTAATCGGGGAGGCAGCTTTAAAATAGAGAACATGAAATGCTGACCATTTTAATGTCTAATCGGAGGAGGCAGCTTAAAATGCGGACCAATTTAATGTCTACACTCCGATGGTTTGAACGTGTTCGAGTTTTTTTTAGCCCTCATCCCAAATCCCAAACGACATCAAATCAAATCTCAAACGATTTAAATCGTAGCCTTTATTGCACTCACTATCTATAGATTGAAATGTTACAACCGTTACATCAAATATTTTCCAAATAAGAAATTCCCAAATCCTATCTCGTATAAGTTTGGAAAGTTCCAAACTGATGGCCATTTCAGGCCGAAATTATGACACAAAAGAATGAAACTGTGAGAATCAATGCAAACCATTTTTGTGCGTAATTTCCAACTAATGTGTCAGGTATGAAGTATAAACTGTTGAAAAATGTAAAAAAAAGTTGGGGTGAGATTCCCCTCAGTACTCAAATCACCTGTCGTTACGACGTCGTCCTTGTTCCCGCACAGGGACGTGGCTCGATGTTCTACTTTGGGGTGTACGTAGTACCATGCATTTTCCAACAGCGCACATTGAACCAGATCAATTAATCTTCACCCGCCCCCCTTGTGTTCAAACATATCAACTGTATATTTATTGGTAACCTCCATCACTGGAGAGCACATATACAACATTCATATATACACAACAATAAATAGTATTTACACATTTAGGGAAAAAACACATTATAAGTACACCTCGTATGCATATGGATATGAATGCAAATAGCTATATATTCCTGATCAGTATGTATAAGTCAGATTCACTTGTTGACCAGCTGGTCTTGCTGTCGCCGGCACCAACTCAGATCCATGTTGATGTTTTCCCCTTCATCAGCTGACAGGCTTTAAAGAGGAATGAAGCAGCGGGCATTATTATCCCATTCAAACGGTCTGTGGGCATTCCAATTTCAGTTCCTCCAAGAAGCAAAGAAAGTAAATGGCGTTAGTTGAATGAGTCCAAGAACAGATACGTCTCCACTCCATGCCTATTTATAATTGACTCCCAGAAATTATTCCTCAGCAAATATATAACGGGGCTGTTACAATCGAATAATGCATGCAAGACTTCATTGTCATATTTTGAGGAACACATACAGCACTGAAGGTTATTAACATATGTTGTCTTGTTCAGAAGAAGCCCTAGATGGCGCATATCGACCTTAGTGTGTGTATTCTTTTTGAGAATGTCCCAGGTCCTCCATGTTGATAGTGGGTGTTTGTGAACATCAGAAAATGTTAACAGGTATTTGTCCATGCTAACTTCAAACGACCATTCGCGTAGTAACTTTCCACGCGAGTCTTAGCCATGCGCTTCCACTCAATCCTATTTGGGAAAAAACCATTATCCAGGAAGTCGAAAAGAAAGTCAGATAGTTTTTTGGAGAAATATTTGCAATGGAACCTGATGTTCCAGTGGCAAGTGAAGAATAGTTTCGAGAAATTATTGTTATTGAGAAATTAAATCTTCACTGTATACTGTAATTGAAACAAATTGTGAGTAGTTCGTCGAGGCCTGTTTTAGTGTGTGAAATTAGGGTTATGTCGTCGGCCGTAGTGGGTGCTGTACATTTGGTAGATCCTATGGAGAACCCTCTCTCATTCTCCATCAGAATATTCAACAGCTCGTCAATGAATACCAAGTAGAAAAACGGTGACGTCACTTCCCCTTGTCTTGTTCCTTGGTCAACCTTGAACGATTCCGACATACTAGCATTACACAAAACATGACTGAAGCAGTCCTCGTACATGTTCGGATTAGCCTCAAAATTTTCCGACGGAAACCGAGTGTATGTAGTTTTACAAGGAGACCTGTGTGCCACACTCGGTCGAAGGCTTTTTGCGAATCCAGGAAGCACACGTACGCCTTCGAGCCAGCGTCTCGGGCGTAGGTCACAGCTTCTTGAAGCACAAAATATGTCATGTTGCACCCGATGCCTTTTTGAAATCCATGTTGCAGGATGTTTGGGAACTTCAACAAGATCGAGTTTCTGAGAAATCTGTCCATGAGCGTGTGTTCGAAAACTTTGTACAGTACTGATAAAAGAGTTATTGCACGATAACTGTCAGGAACATTTCGTGGTTTGGGTTCTCCTTTGTAGAGCGGAATGATGATGCCGGTTTTCATGTATACAGGAATAAATTCGAACTTCAAAATTAAGTTGTAGAAGGAGCACAATAATGTTATAAGATAATTTGGAGCATTTAAAATGTGTTCTGCAACTATTTGGTCTCTGCCAGCAGCCTTGTTCTTCTTAATGCGCTTTACTGCAAAACGCACGTCCAGTTGAATGATTTGTTCACAGAACGTATTACACGCATAGTCCGTATGCGTGCGACTGAGAATATCGGTAAGTTGATCGTTGATCGAAGCTTCAAAGTCGGGATCATGGTGAGTGTTTGGTGCATACAGATCTTCAAAGTAAGAGCGCCAGCCTACCAGTATATATTGTGGGTCACGGTAGACTTTGTCACAGAAAATCATTTCAGACGTCACTTCGCGAGTGTAGGATTGTTTCAGTGTTCTCCAGAAAGAGTTAACGTCGTTGGTAACCTGTTGTTCAATGCCGTCGTAGAGTATAGAGTACCACAAGCTTTCCAACTGTTGGAAATGACCAAACAGACACCCCTAATGTTGGCTACTGTTGGTCTAAAACAACAAATTCCCTACTAATTACTGCTTGGAATATCAAGCAATCGGAACAATTTATATATACGTAATGTCAAATTTCCAACCAATGAGTCAGGCATGAAATTTCCAACTGATGAACATGTTTACCAAAGTTGGAGAAACACCTCCTACCCCCTTCCAATCATGCTGCGATATGAGAAAACAAAGCAGCAAATTAGCTCTATATAAGAATTTAAATATAACTTGCTCACCATAGCCTTGATTATAATTCTGCTACAGTTAGCTGCCACGAATGAATATGCACTATCAACTCCTGCAACAGTATTACTCTTCCCGTTATGATTGTGATTGTTCTAGTCCAAATAAACCGTTCATGATTGATTGAGAACGCATGTACAGATTAGCCCACTCACAGCTCGTATCACATGCACAACAGGTATGATATAGTGGACGAAGCCAATTTTCATTAGGTGACACTTTATGAATCAGGGAAACTTTTGATTCCATAAATTGTGATAAATTTCAACTCTGCACATTCCAATAGTGTTAATCAGTAAAACAGCAGTGTGTAAGTTGCTTACACTCCTCAGCCGGAGTTGTGCACCAATAGAAACAACCCTCCACTCGTATTGACCCCTCGATCCACTCGGGGGTCAAATAGCTCGTTCGCTCTATCTCTCTTGGTGCACAACTCCGACTGCGGGGTGTAACCTTTGCATTAACACCTACGTCCACGGCTATATACACACCCACATAGTTTCATATTCACAGATCACCTGCATCCCATTTAATTGTAATACACAGGAAGTTCTTGCTCTTAGTCATGTGCCAGGGCTCAACCCCTGTCCCTTTATTTGAGGAAACAAACTATCATTTCTACAGCCACATTTGGTGTAATCACGTCAGCAATTACCCCCCCGTGTACGTGGTGTCGCCAAACCGGAAGGTATCGCCAAACCAGACTGAATGGGAAAGTCATTTTCACGCATTATTATATGGTAATATGTTATTTTCTCATCGTAAAACGAACAACGCATGTGTACGTCCACACGAAGCAGGAGTATTTACCCACCCATTGTCAGTCAGTTCTCCCAGATCAAACCATTTAATAATGTTTTGCGAATTTTTCAAAAGTGTTTTTGTTTTCGAGAACATGCATCCACTAGTATAGTTCCTGGCCTTCCACGCTGCCAAAAGAAATGCCGGTATATAGCTGAATCTGTCAATGAAGCATAGGATTGAACAAAATTGTCGGTTCAGATAGATGTCAAAGTCGCGGACCAAGATGTCACTAAAAGCGGATCTTATGTGCAATAAATATGCGTAGCACTTAAGAAAGAGTTCTGATGAGTTTTCGCGTGTTTTATGTGTACCTGAGACTGATCAATTGGACTGCCGCCAATGCCATTTGAAATATGAATCCTTAACTTGTTCGAGATTAAATTTTGTGTACATATCTATTATGAATGGATTTTAATTAAAATTAATTGAACATCCATCTCAGCATTCAATTTTGCGATTTCAAAAAGGTGAATGAATGATAACATGATGCCTTGGTCACAAGCATGTGAATGCTATCGTTCGTGTGCATGCAGCTAACCGGATATTCGTTTAGTATTAACATACTTGGGGGTTTGTATATAGACCACACGTGCAGGACGAAATGCTACGAAGTATCAACGATTTGTTATAATCATGTTATTTTACAGACTTTATGTCTCGTTCCCACTCGAGTAGACCGCTACACGACAATGAAACCGAATCATCTTATCGAATATACAGGTATCGTTTAGCTACAAATTATACAATGTCTGGCATTTTCAAGAGTCATCAGATAATATTGTGACGATTCTCTCTTAACCATAAATATCCGTACACATATTATCACAATGTGTTATGAGTGGTGCACTTGTGTGCCTTCACATCTGGATGTCGATGGGTCTCACATCTTTATTGTGTCTATGTAACACATGTGGTCAGCATGGGCTTACCAAGCTACAACACCACGTATAAACAAAATCAGACTCAGAATTTATTATCCAATCACCGGACGTGTTCGGTATGACACAGTACACATATGTACACATGTAAGTTATACTATAGTTTATAACTTTTCTAATTTAGCTCTAGGACCACATGCAGTGGGCATAATATTAACATAAGACTTTAAAATGTTATCATATAGGTTGTATATACTGTAATTGATATGTATGTTTAACCGAACGAATCTTATCTTATCTTATCAGCGGATTCCGTCTGAGCAGGAATATCAGAGTTTGGTATATGATTCTAACCAAAATTGTTATGGATGTTTAGCGTCACGATGACTTTCAAATCATATTATTCGCAGGTTTAGTTTTCGGCTTGTTCGGTTCTAGAATTATTATTACAGGGACCCTCTAGCCATGTTCCTGCTAACTCTTGATATAACACTGATTTAATGCTTCCATTCGTTGTACAGTTAGTTCCGGGCCTATAATATCGAATAACACAGAATAGCCTATATAATTAATATGACATTAGCACATCAAACACAAACATACACGTTTTTGCCCCTGCATTTTCACCATCATCCTAAAGATGGTCCATGAGCCGGCCTGTCCGAATGATAATGGGGATATTTTTAAACAGAAACGGTCAAAATGCGAAATATATCACCCGCATCTTTGGCATCCCAAATCTGGTTTGGCGACATCTCATCGCAGGATCGATCCGCGGCTTTGAAACCCGAAATTAGGGCGGGTACCCACACTTGGTCGCGGATAGTATTTTTGCAAAACGATCTGTAGGCTTTACAATTTTATGCTTAATTAAACATATATTTTTCTATTGATACACGCATTATCCACCGTCAATGGCTGATAATTATGTTACAAACGAACTACCTAACGTCAAAAAGTGTCTACTATTTATGATAAAATCTGAAATGAGCCGGAATTTCCATTAAATTTATCGGGATGAGAGCAAGCTATCCCATTGAGGGAACATTCCGCTTTACCAAATTATGTTTTGAAAAGTGGATATAACCATTCAACAGGGAGATTCATCTGAGGGACGATATGTTCATTTATCAAACCGCATGGTCTGGTTTGGCGAGACCTTCCGGTTTGGCGATACCACCTACACGGGTAATTGACTGCTAGGACCAGCTCTGTCAATTGTAGACAATTCGACTAATACCCGACGGAAACGTAAACTCTCCAATGTCGATGAAGATTGGTGTTATTTCTCCCGAGTATTCTAGTACAGCGGCCAAACGCCAAAAGTGGTCGGGTACCCCTACCCACGGTAGAACAAGTTAAAACCAACTTTTTTTAAAGGAGAAATATATACTCTAGACGAAAATGTTGGTGAAATATAACGGAATTGGTGGTGGCTATTCTGAAATCGACGATGAACGATACCCACCAGTGACTTTTCCCAGAAATTAACGATTTTGGAAAAGTGAGCCCTGCGGCTATGTCCTAAGTTATTAGCCCACATTGTAGGCGTTAAAATGACTATAACATCTATTATATATTTTGGAAGATCTGTTTGTTTGTGTGTTTGTTTGTGTGTAATCGATGGACTCGAAAATGGCCCAGCCGATTTCGATGAAACTTGGTATGTGGGGGTATTTTCGGGTCAGGACTAACATAGGCCTATTAATTTGTCCGTGCGAGGTCAACTTTTCACGTGCCGAGGTCAAATCTGTTTTTACGCCGTTTTGCGCTAATATATTTCAGTTCGGTGCTTACAAATCGATTCGAAACAGCGCGAATAATAACATGCAGTCATAATAATGACACTATGAGAATCTTTCGTGTTTCCTCTTTCCAACGATATATAATATGTATGTATCCGTTTTAGTTATCTGCCTCAATTATTAAGAAGAAGTGGTACGATCTTCTATCAGGGTAAAAACAATGCGTAACTTCTATGACGTCGTTAGAGGTCATAAAGTTAGATCACGTTAACTCTTACCCGGCCGATGCATTTGACTGTTTCAGACGTCTTGGCGATATCTCGGGCACCGATGGTAATTTATCTTTACGTTGAAACTTGAGGCGCGTTTATATACTTCAGTGGAAATCAAATCGGGTTAAACTGGCGGATTTTTACGGACAAAATTTGATGCATAGGGTATCTCGGTATCCGCTGGGCCGATTTCCCGGTATCCGCTGGGCCGATTTCCACCATTTTTGGGGTGTTGGTGTTTGACCCCACCTGACCTTGACCTTCAAAATGGTCAATTCAAGGTCAAATCGGGTAAAACCGGATGGATTTCGACGGGTACTTTTGTCGGGTACTTTTGTTCGGGCACTGTGTTTTGGACGGGTCAAATCGTGACCCCACTTGACCTTGGCCTTCAAAATAGACAATTCAAGGTCAAAGCCCGGACGAAGTCGGGTCACCTTCTAGTACCATATATGTACCTGATATGCAAGAAGTGTTGGTTAATTTTGATTTTCGTGCCATTTGGAGCCGAAACATTTATTTTTTGTTTGAAAATCGCTCGTTTTCAAATTATTTTTATTTTTCGAACATTATCATTCAAACGGATATTGCAATAATATTGAAATATTTAGTCCATATGGTGTAGTAGTTATCTGTCAAGCATATGAAGAAAGAAGTTAACAACAATTTTGAACGCTTTGCGAGATATTGGATTTTAGCTACCCCTCCCTCCCCCAAACACGTTTTTGATCGAAAAAAATACATATTAAAGATAATGACATTACAAACATTTTCGAATTGATCTGAATGGGACCCAATATGAATCTTGTACTGAAAGTGTTGTCCAGAGATGCCGTTTAATCGATTACAGATGTGTTCAGGCTTTCAGACCACCAGTTACAACAACAACAATTATTTTATTGATAACACGAGTTAATTTTGCATGCATTAACATCGATGTTAAGTACTAAAACCATTGTTATAAACAATACGTGACCAACTATATAATTCATATGGCTCAGTAGTTATCTGGACATCACAATTAGAAAGAATTTGACAGAAATTGTCAACGGTTTTCAAGATATTGGAATTAGGTACCGCTCCCCCCGGACGCGATTTGGTAGAAAAACTACATATTTATGATAACAAGACAGACCTTTCTAAATTATTCTAATGAGCATCTAATCATTATTCGTGTGATGAAAACCTGATCCGTAGACACAGCGAGCCTGGTTTTAGATGAGCTCAGGTTTCCAAGTAAACCCCAGTTACAACAACAACAACAACACAATATTTTATTTATGACATGTAATTTTATATTAACACATATCGACTTTGAGCAACTGAAGTATTTGTTCTAAACGACACATAATATAGACTAACATAATCATACAGAACAAAATCATTATTGCTCCCCCGCCCTAGTAGACGTCCTGAACACACCACGAACTGAACAAAATATGATCTCAGTATTAAGAATCATGTAATTATAAAGGACAATTACATAAGGAAATATACAATGTTTATGGATGGGTTTGTTCCCGAAACAGTGTGGCACTTTGCTTGGCAAATATGAAGGGCGAATTTGCTATATTTTTCAAGAACACTCTACCCAATTTAAAGGCTTCAACGAAATACGAAATTAAGCTATATGATCTCTAATTCTCTATATTAACCGGGAGTGTGACGGAAATGTAGTTCTATCAGAGAATACATAATTTGTATGGATGGGTTGTGCATGTGTAGCTTTACACAAAGTGGCTGATAAATAAGAAAGACGAATTTGCTGTTTTAGGCCCCCCTAAACAATTGAAGTGTTAAATTTTAACAACTCACGAACTGAACTGATTGCTGTAAATATTAACTGAGGATGTGGGCAAAAATGTAATATCGGGGCGCATACATGGTGTTGATGGATGGGTTTGTTGGATCCCGAAAGCCTTTAGCACTTTACGAAAATCGGATGGCAAATTCCAAAGGCGAATATTTGTTTGTTTTGTGGGACCCCTTGATATGCCCATTTAAACTCTTGAACACACCATGCGCCGACTATTCATGCTTTTATTATTAAATCACAGTGTGAACGAAAGGTAGTGCTATCAGTGAATATACATGTTATATGGGTAGTTTGGTTCCCAAAACCCTAGGGTACTTTACAAAAGGCGGCTGGCAAAAACCAAAGCTGAATATTTTCTTTGAGCACCCTACCCCATTTAAAGTCTTAAACACACTAATGGATGGACATGTTCTCAATATTAACTGGGGTGTGGACAAATGGTATGTAATTCAGGAAATATACATCTTCGTTGCACGATGGGTGGGTTGGCTGGCTTCCCAATGTCTGGGCACTTTACAAAAAGTGGCTAGTAAAGAGAAGTTGAAATCTCACTGTTTTTGGGTACCCATAACCCTTCTAAAATCTTTAGCACACACTGAACTGAAACTATATGCTCTCATGTATTATTTACAATTTGTATGGGTGGTTTTGTTCTCGAACTCCTGGAACACTTTACAAATGGCGGCTCGCAAATACGAAATGTAATGTGTTAGGCCACACTGCCCCATTTGCAATCTTGGGACACACAATGAACCGAAATGCTGTGCTCCCATTATTAACTGCGTGTGTAGAGAAATGGACGCTATATAAAGAGTATAGTATACCAGGGTCTTGAATGTCTGGGTCACTTTACAAAAAGTTGTTGATGAAAGAGAAAGGCGAATACTCACTGTTTTGGGGGGGACCCCATTAACCCATTTAATATATTGATCAGAGCATGAACTGAAGTTATATTCTCCCATACTTAGCTCAGTGTGTGATCGAAAGGTATTGCTGTCATGGAATTATTAATTGATATATGGGCGATTTGGTTCCCTCGAAATCCTGGAACACTTTACAAAAAGCGGCTGGCAAACAAGAAGGCGAATTTTCTATATCTTGAGGACCCCACTATCCAACTTTAAGTCTTAACAAAATGTTATGCTCTCAACGTTAACTGAAGTTGTGGACAAATGGGATTATTATCTGGCAATACGAATCTGTTATGGATGAGATGGTTCCCGATAGCCTATGGCACTTTACAACAAATGGTCAGCAAATGGAAGGGCTAAATTTTACTCTCAGGGGACTCCATCCCTATCTGAAGTCTTGAGCACAACACTAGCTCAAGGCATAAGCTATCCATATTACCCGAGATTGTGGCCGAATGGCAATGGTCTCGCGAGCCCACCGTTCGCGAGAACACCGTGGCACCTTACACAAAGCAGATGTCAAACGATGGAGGCGAATTTTAAGGGACCCCTACCCCATGTAAACCATTGAACCTACCACGAACTGAATGGATGTGCCCTCATGGCCAAACGACGATATGGACAAATGGCTATTCTATAAAGAAATACACAATTGTTATAGATGGGTTAATACCCGACAGTCAGGGACACTTTACAAAAAGCGACTGAAAAATAAATAATGCGATTTTTCAATGTTTGTATTACCCCCTTCCCAATTGGAAGACTAGAACACACCACGGATTGGAACGATATCATCATTGACTGCGTGTATGGACAATGGCGAGTTAATTGTACAAGGACGTAAACAATGTAAATAGATGGATTTGGGTTCAGAAAGAATGAGTACTTAACACTTAACGAAAAGTGACTGGAAAATAAGAAAGGCAAAATTTTGAGGACCCATACTTTATTTGAAGTCTTGGAAGACACCACATGGTGAAATGATATGACCCCAATATTAATTGAGGGCTTAACCAAAGGTTAGTTTTTATCAGAATATACATATGTGTTGGTTCCCGAAAGTCTGCATCATGTGGCACTCCACAACAAGCGGCTGGCAAATGTTCACTGTTGTGTGTACCCCTACCCCATTTGAGGTCTTGAACACATCATGTACTGAAGGGATTATGAATTCAATATCAACATATATTGTGGCCGAAACTATGTGATATATAAGTATGTGGCAGTTCTATCCGGAGGTAAATAATTTATCTGGGAGGGAGATTGTATGGGGAAAATTAGGATGTAATCCAGTTGGAACTGATTGGATACAATGATATACACATAGTTTCGTTGGAGCTGATTGGACGCAATGCTACACAGATAATGTTGTTTTCGTCATTGATACGCCCGTCGCCGTGAGATTGCAGACGATCTGGAGGTGGTAAATTTCGCGCTCAGCAGGGTTTCAATGCTTTTCACGAAGTTTTAACAAATGACAGCATTATGGAAATCGCTTTGTTTTCGAGATAAATGTCTGAACCCCGTCAACTATTTTAATATTTTCGCGCTGACTGAGTTGCTGTACATAAAAACCGCTGTATTCCAAAAAGTAATGATATGCTTTTTCTATTTGCCACAATGACAGGGAGGGGACGTTTTAATGTGATTACTCAATTGGCCATAGTTCAAACTACTGCATTTCAATCTTAAACGCGAATGGAGAACTTGTGCATCTATACGTCGGACATGCTGGGTTCTCCAGCTGTCCAATTATTGTAATCTCTGTATAACATTATTGTTTTTTTGAGAATAAACTATTGATTGGTTGATTGATATGCGACACTTATTGTATGTAATAGCAAATAAAATGCGTTGTTGTTGTAATTTGGGGTCTGGAAGCCTGAACACGTCTTTAATCACTTATGCAATGTCCCCGGGCTCAATTTTCAGCAAAAGAATTATGTTGGGTCCCAGTATGATCAATTGGGAAATTTGGTAAAGTTCTGAACAAAAATATGTAATTTTTCGACCAAAAACGGTTTTGGTGGAGGTGTAGCTAAAATCCATTATTTCGCAAATTGTTCTAAATTTCTGTTAACTTCTTTCTGCACATGCTTGGCAGATAACTGCATCACCATAAGAATTAAATATTTGGGCATTATAACAATATCCATTTGAATGATAATGTTCGAAAAATAATATTTTTGTGAAAAAGTGCGATTTTTTAGCAAAAAATAAATATTTTGGCTCCAAATGGCAGGAAAATCTAAATTAGCCGACACTTTTTTTCACATCAGGTAGAAGTATGGTATGATGTAGTAATTTTAACCCCAACAATATGGGCAAATAGGCTAGGACATAGCCACAGGGTTCGCTTTACCAAAATCGTTAATTTCTGGGAAAAGTCACTGGAGGGTATCGCTCATCGTCGATTTGACAATAGCCACCACCTATTCCGTTATTTTTCAATTTCTGTCAAATTATTTCTACTTGTGTTGTCCAGATAACTACTGAGCCATATGTTATATAGTTGGTCACGTTGTTTATAACAAAGGTTTTAGTACTTAACATCGATGTTAATGCATGCAAAATTAACTGTTATCAATAAAATAATTGTTGTTGTTGTAACTGGGGGTATGAAAGCCTTAACACATCTGTAATCGATTAAACGGCATCTCTGGACAACACTTTCAGTACAAGATTCATATTGGGTTCCATTCAGATCAATTCAAAAATGTTTGTAATGTCGTTATCAAAAATATGTATTTGTTTCGACCAAACACGTGTTTGGGGGAGGGGTAGCTAAAATCCAATATCTCGCAAACCGTTCAAAATTGTTGTTAACTTCTTCTTTTATATGCTTGTTAGATAACTACTACACCATATGACCTAAATATTTCAATAGTATTGCAATATACGTTTGAATGATAATGTTCGAAAAATTCAAAAAAATTGAAAAAGAGTGTTTTTTCAATAAAAAATAAATGTTTCGGCTCAAAATGGCACGAAAATCCAAATTAACCAACACTTCTTGTACATATCAGGTACACATATGGTATGATGTAGTCATTTCAATACCAACAATGTGGGCAAATAACTTAGGACATAGCCACAGGGCTCACTTTACCAAAATCGTTAATTTCTGGGAAAAGTCACTGGTGGGTATCGTTCATCGTCAATTTGAGAATAGCCACCACCAATTCCGTTACTTTTCACTATCATTTTCGTAAAGAGTATATATTTCTCCTTTAAATAAAGTTAGTTTTAACTTGTTCTACCTTGGGTAGGGGTATCTCGAAAACTAGAGCTCTTTTTCGATTTGGCCGCTGCACTATTCATGATGTGCATGATGTGGGCGACGAGGCTAGATTATGTCACGAATACTCCCGATGATACATCTCAATTTTTGCAAACGAGCACTTGGAGTAAACACGAATGCATCAAATCACGCTGTACGTGCTGAGTCTGGTAGATACCCCGTTGTTTATGAAGCATTATCTCGTGCTACTAAATATGCCTTACAAATATCGACTGTAGACAAACATTCCCTCGTGCATAAATCAGCCACAATGTCCGATGACAGCATGATCTCAAATAAGTGGTCCTTTAACTTTTACATTCCAAAACTCACGGAAATTATTGATAAAACTGACCGGTATTTGAAGAAAATTCAACAAACAATTTGTGATAGTTTTAAGGTTGACCATGTGTCGTGTTTCAAAAGAGACATATAACGATGAAAAACCATCAGGTAAGAACAAATTGAGGGTGTATAGAGAAATAATAAGGGATTACCGATTGGAGCCATATTTGGCATAGTAAAAAATATCGAAGTAAGAAAGATCTTCAGCAAATTGCGGATTCAGTTAGCATCATACTCTAGAAATTGAAAAAGGGCGCCATAAACAACCGAAGATTCCTGTAGACAAGAGAATATGCAGAAAGTGTGGATTGGAAACGGAAACCGAGGAACATTTTATTTTAAAATGTCCTATTTACAAAAGCATTCGTCTCCGTTTCTTTGACGAAATAAATAAAGTAAATCACAAGTTTACTAATATGACTGATGCACAAAAATTTATTTTCATACTGCGAAATGATAAAACAGAACGTGCAATATCATCTGTAACATGGTCCGTCTCTTTTTTGACAAAAGGTGTGAAACACCAGATTTTGAACAACAAACATGATAAATTTTTAATTTTAATTCTGATTACAATTGTGTATACTTATTGTATCATAATATATATATTTATTGTTATTTATGTTGTGACATCGGTCCCATGCGGGTGTAATTGTCAATAAACTTATCTTATCTTATATCTTATCTAACCGCAGGTGACGAGGCTATATTATGTCCAAACTAATTGTCTATGTCTGGCTCAGTCTATATTGTTCGTATCAATACCGAAAGAATTACCATTATTGCAAACGTTCGGTGGCAAAATAAGATAATAAGTGACTAAATATAGTTCCGACGATATGTAAAAATAGATGTATCGGTCCGCAAAGTACCATCCTTGTGGCTGTCGCTGTAGGGGGTGGCCGAGCCGTGGAGGTGGAATGTGAGTATTCACGGCCGGCAACGCCCTCGATGGTGACTTCGAGTTATTTGCATTATGTTGGCGGCGCGGCTCCCTCTGTGTCGATGGATCTTGCCACAGGCGAGAAGTCAGTTACAATTCCTGCATCGAGTGGACTAAGTTCGCTCAACCCCATACCATGTATGACAGTGGCGACTGGATGCTACGCCACCAGTCATCCACCACCGGTTACATCCACACCTGTTATATGTACTACAATGGTGCACGGAGGTAATGCCACCGGCCCTCCCCATGCACCCCCTCATGTTACCAATACAGCAAGCATGCCCTGTATGGATGGGGCTTCCGGGGGGCATGCCGCCGGTCCGCCACCACCATATAACGCTACAACACACCTATAGGGGTGCGGGGATGAGAGGTTTTCAGGAAGGTTAAACATATGTTCCCTCAATGTTTGTGGCATTACGAACCGGTTGGATGACCCTGAATTTGTCGATTTTGTCTCGAAATTTGACATAATCTGCCTCCAGGAGACGAAAACAGATGATCTAGACAGTATAGATATCCCTGGATTTAATGTTCTAATTAAGAAAAACCGACAATCAGTAATGAGATATATATCTAGTGGTATTTGTGTACTTGTGTAGGAAAATTTGAACAAATTTGTAGAATCACAAAATTGTGGAAATGAATATATCGTCTGGTTCAAAATCAAAACATTATACAATGACTGGTTCATAGGAAATGTTTATGCTCCGCCTGAAGGTTCTAAATATAGCTCAAACACATGTTTTGATGAAATAATGACCTCCCTTGCTACAGTGAAAGGGGTTAGTGATAACATCCTTATGCTTGGCGATTTCAACGCCCGAACGGCCAAGCTCATCGACTTTATACCCGATGATGAAAATGAATTCGGGACCACAACAGTCGATATAGATCGATATACCACAACGCAGCTCGCAGGACAAACGCTCGAACAATTACGGCTACAAGCTCATTGACCTTTGATTAGATTAGGCTCCGATAAGGGCATCGGCCGTCTAACTTGTAAAAATGCGAGTGTCGTTGATTATTTAATCACCAGTAAGTCTATGATGATACATATATTACAGTTCCGTGTACATGACTTTAATAACTTGATCAGTGACGTACATTGTGCATTATCCTTTTGTCTGTTTGCTGGAAATGATAAATCGAACGAGTGCAATACTAGTGTTTGCAGTGCGAATCATAATACTACATGTATATCTTGTGGCGATCGCGAGGAACACATCCCAGTAACTGTTGTCAAGCGATGGAATAAAGAAAAAGAAATTGACTATATACGCAATCTTGATAGGTTGAACCCTAGAGGCAAGGCAGATTTAGTACAACATGATATCACATATATAAATGAACAGTTTAAAGAAATTTATCACGAAGCTGCCGCATCAGCCATGGGTACTCGTATATATGAATCGAAACGAAAATCTGATCGTTCGCGACTAAATAAGCCTTGGTTTTCGAGCGACTGCACAAATTCGCGAAAACATTACCGCATCGCACTCAAGCGTTATATATCAACAAAATCGAAATGATCGAAACAAGTCACGTTTATATTTAGCTAGAAATGCTTACAAACTCAGTATGGTGACCAGTAAGCTAAATTATAATGATATGATCCAAAATGAAATATCGAACGTGAGACATACAGATTCACAAGAGTATTGGAAAATAATTGGGAGCGGCAAGCGCAGAAATAATCCATCATCCGCCCCTACGCTCGATGATTTTCACGACTATTTTGCAGATATGAACAGTTCTCATTCAAATATTGAAAACGAAGTCTACCAACAACCCTCTATAGAGTTGTCGCAACTTGATAAAAACATTGAGCTCGAAGAGATCGTAAATGCCGTCCGCAAACTCAAGTTTGGCAAAGCTAGTGGTATCGATGAAATAAGAAATGAATATATAAAATTAGCCGCGGGCCCCTTATCGAAACACCTGCAGATCTATTTTAATATTATACTCACTCAAAAGTGGTATTGTTCCTGATGAATGGCGAGTAGGCATAATTCAAGCGATCTTCAAATCTAAAAACCCGAAACAACCAGAAAACTACTGACCCATCACCTTAGTCAGCTGCATTACAAAACTATTTACCTCTATTCTGAGTGACCGTATACAAAACTTTCTAGAGGACAATAACCTTCTTTTGGAAAATCAAGCAGGATTTAGAAAAAACTACTCGACAACCGACCACATATTTTCTATGAATTGTCTGATTGATATTGTTAAACCAAGGAAGCAAAGTCTATACTGTGCATTCATAGACCCGTCTAAAGCGTTCGATCGAGTATGGCGGGTAGGCTTATGGCAGAAACTCTTCGATATAGGTGTTCGAGGTAAAATACTTGATGTTATCATGAATATGTATAAGGGCATTAAATCGTGTGTCAAGTTTAATAATACTAAATCTGAATTATTTGCATGTGATAATGGCGTTAGACGGGAGTTAACCTGTCCCCAATCTTGTTTTCTATATACACAAATGATCTGGAACAATTCCTGAGTTCAAGTGAAACTAATGGTATAAACGTTACTCAAAATGGTAACAACCCATCTATAGAGTATCTTAAATTATTCTGTCTTCTGTACGCCGATGATACTGTGAAAAGTCTTGGTGTTCGGAAATAAAAGAAAAACCGATGATGACATTTTTCAATTGGATGGTAAGCCGATTGAGAAAACTAAACATTACAAATACCTAGGCGTTACCTTCAGTAAAATGGTTCATTTGTTGAAGAAAAGAAATTAAGATGCCAATATGCTAAACGAGCTATGTTCAATCTGATATCTAAAATGCGTACAACGGATCTCTCACTGAAAATTATACTTGATCTATACCAGAAGACAGTTATACCGATACTAACTTATGGCTCAAGAGGTATGGGGATGTGGAAACAATGTAATCATACAGCGACTCGAACTATGGTTTCTGAAGTACCTATTTAAACTGAAAAAGTCCACACCAACGGCTTTAATATATGAGGAGCTTGGTATTTTCCCAGTAACGCTGGTTATTAAGCACCGAATTCTGAATTATTGGGGGAAATTGATAAGCGGAGACTGAAACAAGATAGCTTACCTTTTATATTGGACCCTGTGTAGTAGATTCAACTATGATAAATTTGAGAATAACAAATCTAATTGGGTTAATCACGTTTATAAACTACTAAATGGTACTGGTTTGAGTGGCACATGGGAGTCCCATAACGTGACCTCTCTGAAATTATTCTCAGCCACCACGAAAGAACAACTTCAAGATTTGTATATCCAAGAGTGGACACAAACTCTGAACTCGTCGAACAAATATGCATTTTATCGTCAGATAAAACCTTATTTTAAGTAGGAACCTTACTTGACAAAATTACGCAAAAATGAAATCATCACACTTATACGTTTTCGTACAAGGAATCATCATCTTCCGGTAGAGACTGGTGATTGGGCGGGATCTTCATATAATGGGAAAAGATGTAAACTATGCAAACGTGATGTTTTGGGGAACGAATTTCATGTCATGTTAGAATGCGAATCTATGAAAGAAACCAGATATTCGAATATAGCAAAATATTATTATACTTTTCCTACCACACTAAAAATGAGCCAACTCCTCAATAACAGAAACATCGGAGTCATGCGTAGAATATGCAAAGTTATTAAAGAAATAAATTATCTATACCCAAACACCTGATGCACATGTATATTATCCATACGATAACCACTCACCCCACTTACCTTAAACACTCAATGACAACGCCCGCTTATGTATGTACATGACAGGATATACCTTTTCGGCGCATGCACCTATACGTCGGACATGCTGGGTTTCCCAGCTGTCCAAATATTGTAACTCTGTATACCATTATTGGTTTTTTTTGGAGAATAAACTTTTGACTTTGACTTTGGCTATATCGCAGTGCTAACGTAGAGGGCGCTGCATGGAGTTCGTATTATGTCATGAATATCTACTCTCTATTGCGACGCCTTTAGAGATAATACTCCACCAGTTCAAATCATGGGAACGTTTTGATATTTTGACATTACAGGGAAGTTTATAACATTGAAAACATGCACGATTTAAGTGACTCTTTGTGCGATCATTAAGTTCTCACGAGTAATTAATTCAATATTTATTGTGATATCGGCTCAAAAAGTCACAAAAAAGCATGCAGTCGCGAACTGGGACCACTCCCAACTGTGACGCAGATTATTGAGGAACATTAAAGGCACGGGCGGTGTTCGTTGAAGAAATATTCATATTTGTTCAAATCGCCATCAACAGAAGGAATATTTAAATATATATAGTTTTGTTCATATGCCAAACATATCAGCGCGTAAATAGTATATTGCCGTCAAGACGTACGATGGTGTACACAAGAGCCTTCCCGTGTTACAGAAGTTGTGCTTCTGTTTACCTAACACAGCGCAATTCTATTGGTTAATCACACACAAATAATATAAACGCTCTTTATTATTTCCATATCAGGAAAACAGTAACAAATAACACTCTTTATGTATACCATATCCGGATCTAAACAAAAGCCAGGTAACGTAACGTTTTTTTGCTTTTGTTTACATAACAAAGGGAAAAAATTAACAATAACATACTGTTTATGCCATATTTCTGATTGGTATAAGAACAAAGTCTGTCTATATTTTACTATTCTTTCTGTTTCTGGCTGTTTTTGACGGAGGTGAATATTTTAACAGCATACCAACCGCCAAAACGCGCCCGTATCTTTAAGATGGAGATGCACGTTTTGCATAAACACAGCCAAATAAATACAGCGAGAGATTTTCAACAAATAATTTCTCTGGATCTATCTGCCGAAAAACCTTGAATTTCACATATCATCATCTTCATTGTTTGCAGAATCTGTGCAATTATTAAGAGGTGACATAGACAATGGATTATAATACATTTGGGAGGTTGAAAATAATAGTTTCTTTGTTGTCCCTTTCGGTACCAAGAACTGCTAGAATAATTAATAATTTCACACAACACTCCAATCACCAAACAGCTTATTGCCTTGGCTCCACGAGAGGAGGCTTCATTTGTATCATTTTGTGGAGTTAGATATTTAATTGCATAATATAGTGTCATACCCCATATATTATAATGAAGAATAAAGCAGTCACAAATATTCCAGCCCAATGAAAACAATTGTTGATATGTAGTGTAGTCCACTCAAGCAGTGCATAATCCACTGGGAATTAGGCCACAGTGTTAAGAGATATGGTGTCAGCTTAACTTGGTTAGGAAGCCATGACCCAGAACTCATCTCAGCCCAATTTTTCATTGAACAACATGAATGACATGAAAATTCTCAAATATTGAAAATTATTTGTGGGTAGTTGTCTTTCTAAGTGAAAATAATCATAAAATTTCATGAATGGAGAAAAATTAAGTCTCTTCAGATCTTCAGATATGATATCATGGATAAATGAACTGCACTTTTGAAACAAATCTAATTTACAGAAGTTCTTGGTACCTGAAAACGGTGAAATTTAAAATATTTCCCATGCCATAAAAGTGAAGTAAATGAGATTATAATAACCAAATGTTCGATGGTTCTTAAATATTGTATCACAATAATCGCTTGTACCAAATTTCACAAATAAATTCCTGACAGATTTTGAGAAAATCCATTTATAAATATACCAGGAATTTTTGGCCAAACGTGCATCTGACCATTCCCTGCCTTGTTTGTTCAATGTTATAAAATACCCTGTCATAACTGGCCAGAGTATCAAAAAGTTCCCAGGTTTTGTACTGGTGGAATATGATATATACGGGCGTTAGTCATAATAGAGATTCATGGCTTGGTCCAGTGACGAGGCGTGTAATTTTCCCCGAGGGATTCGCGACCAGAAGAATAGGGGGCTCCTTCGCGTCACATCTAAAAATAGAATCTTTGGGTCTAAAATTGGTTGTGGGTGTCTCGTTCGCGTCACATCTAAAAATAGAATCTTTGGGTCTAAAATTGGTTGTGGGTGTCTCGTTCGCCTCACTTCTCAAAATAGAATCTTTGGGTCTAAAAATTGTTTGAGGGTAAAATTGTTCGAGGATAAAATTGGTTGTACTAAAATATTCCAAATTATCAAAAACCCCAAAAAAAAATTTCCAAACTTCCAAATTATCAAAACCCCAAAATTTCAAAACTTCAAATATTTCTAATCTTCCAAAAATTTCAAATCTTCCAAAAATTTCAAATCTTCCAAAAATTTCAAAAATTTCAAATAAAAAATTTATAACGAGTTTTCGGTTTCTGATAATCTCGATATTAAAAAATGTCGAATGTTAAATTATTTGCGTGTAATATCTTTCGTTATTTTTTTTTGTTCAAATATTTTTCATGAAATTATTAATCGATGTTTAGAAATAGCTTTATTGGACATTGTGACCATCGGTATGAATGCATACATTCCAGTGTTTTATCGGACGCAGTTCATATAATTGTCATACCTGAAAATAGACACCATTACTTTTACATAAATAATAAAGAGCGTTTATTCTTTACACTCTCTCTATCCCAGATGAAGTTATTGAGTATATGACAGGTGTGTATTATCGTGAATTATTGGAAGTATTGAGATGTACTATGTTGAATCACTAACGGTCGAAAATGGTAATGTGAAATTACAACCCTCCAGAATGAATTGTCATATTCGATGGAACATATTATGTACACGTAATCACACACGCGACATTGGTGGTAACAATGTGTCTTTCACACCTTTGCTTTACCAAATGAATTCTATTATTTCCCCGGTCACAGTTATATGCTATTCAGAAAACATATCGATTTAATGTCTGAACAAACGGGTTAGTATCAATTAAGGTTGATAAACTGTGTCATTGTTAGCATTAACACGATAATTAGTTATCCAAAACATGCATACATAATACGTCCAGGTCACTCAATTATAGAAATTGCTTCGGTGTCATTGTTATAACAACATTACGTAATAACCACTTATCATTCCATTCACACTTACGCTCATTTTGTATACCAAAAATTTCAATATAATGAAGATGACGAAAAGTTACCTATAATTCTGCTGTGGTTAAGCCACAACAACAACAACAACAACAACAACAACAACAACAACAACAACAGTCACCAAGCGACATAACATCCTGCTTTGATGATCCAATGGCCAATGTCCATGAAGATTTTATTTCCGATGCAAGTCATATTTCCGACTAACTCCTGAAAAGTTACCTATAATTCTGCGGTGGTTAATCAGTCCATTATTTAGGGCATACCTGTATGTAGGCCTACCAGTGGATGAATAGTCTGCCGGAGAAGTACTGTGTAGACAGGTCTTGTCGGTAAGAGAGTCAGACGAGAAGTGAAGGCTCGGCTATTAAAACATAGTAATGCGATAGCGAACATCAAACGAGTCTGCGCACGCATATCTGTCAAAGGATACAATGGCAGTCATTGGTCAATTTATCCCCGGTGTCAGCTCAGTACAATAGCAGTCATTGGTCAATTTATCCCCGGTGTCAGCTCAGTACACAATCGGCACGAAGCCGGAGGTCATAATTACTCTTACGAATGAAGAGCGTTGAACATATACGAAATTATTACACGAATGAACTGAAATTTATATTTCACATCTTACCAACAACAGATACAGACATAGTGTTATACTATCTTACATGTACCCATGCTATGACATCATTCGAAGGGGCAATACACTCAAGGAGTTAAAGTGACACGAAACAAGGGACGTGATGTAATATTGGTGTATGAATCTTAAAGGAACACAAGACACTCTAAAGGGACACTCATTATGAAGGAATGTTAACAATACAAGCGCACGAATGAAGAGCGTTGAACATATACGAAATTACTACACGAATGAACTGAAATTTATATTTCACATCTTACCAACAACAGATACAGACATAGTCATAGTGTTATATTATCTTACATGTACCCATGCTATGACATACTTAAAGGGGGATAATGCACACACGGTGTGTGGAATGTTAAAGTGACACGAGGTAAGGGACGTTATGTAATATTGGTGTGTGAATATTAAAGGAGCATTCTCGCTATACAAACCCCCCTCCCCACTTATAGATATATAACGAAGACGAGAATAACATGTTGATGAAGTTTATTGAAATTTAATCATTGTCTGAATCTTCGACCGTTAGATTTACTTCTAAGAGTTTCTTGAATTTTCTCATCGCTTCATCTGCAGCCCATTCATTATTATATCCGCGTTTGGTCAGTTTGACCATTTTCTTCATGATCGTGTTATGTATGGGTGATGTTTTCAATCGATACTGGTATTCTATTAATCGTCTATAACTTTTGAGAAACAGAACAAACTCTGTGTCGATGGTATCCTCTTTTCCCGACATGCTCTCATCTCCCGAAATGCTCTCTTCTTCTTTCACATCATTGGTGACGCGTTTCATCATACTTTTGAATGTGTCCATCTCGTTGACACATCGCGCAGCTTTCTTAAGACCGAATACCGTTCTACTACCGACGACATTACCATCTTTTGAATCTGATAGCGTTCCTCGTTCATCTTCATCTGTATCTTCTCCGAAGAGAGTTGTTTTTGTCTCGGACATAGCTCCGTGTTCATCCGGGTCCTCAGTTAATTTTCGTTTTAACTTATTTTCTTGACACCAGTTTTTTACGTGTCTCTGAACATCATAATGATCTGCGAACAAAAGCCCGCATTCATTACAAGGGTACGACATGTCTTCTCGAATGTCTATACGTTTCTTCTTATTAATTTCATCGAGCTCACCAGGTGGCCGTATGTCGTTAGTATAGTCATTATGTTGACCCTGGGGCACAATATAATTATATGTTATGCCCTTCTGTTGACCAGGGAGTTCTCTGTCATCGTATTTCATCGCATTCTGTTGACCCTGGGTCTCAGTGTCTTTTGTATGTTTTTTCATCCCATTCTGTTCATCTGGGTGTTCTCTGTCTTTTTGGTGATTATATTTCATGCCATTCCATTCACCCCTATGTTGGTTCGTGTCCTCTTTTAGTACATTCTGTCGCAGACGTAATGTGTCCGGTGTTGCGGCTTTTAAATCCACCAGTAGGTAACCGTACGGTTCACTCGTCGCTTCCGAAAACTCTCGAACCATACGCTGAGGACATTCAGGATACATCTGTCTTGATAATGTTGAAATTAATCCCTTGTCGATTGGGTTATTGAACAATACCAAATATTGACAATTTCGTCGTTGCGTTGGATCTTTGTTGTAGTAGAAATTCTGGTTCAAACTTATCAAAGATAAGTTCAAATGGTGACTTCCTTCGGAATGCAAATCATTAACTCTCTGGTCTTTTGATGAAGTTTGCATCAAGTCATCGAGTATAACTAGATTTTTATACCGGGGGTTGATAAGCGAATCCAAGTTTGCTGGTATTCCTCGTATAAAGTTGACCTGAGGGGTGACGGTATACTTTAATTCGTCATATAGGGGCTGCCAATATTTATAAAACCATATTATTCTGTCAGGTGCGGGTGATATTTTTGAGGCAGACTTTTGTAGTAAGGTTTTCACGAAGTATGTCTTACCGCAAGATGTCGGTCCACTTACACATGCCGTGAATGGATGCTTGAAAATAAAATCTTCATGGACATTGGCCATTGGATCATCAAAGCAGGATGTTATGTCGCTTGGTGGCTGCTGTTGTTGTTGTTGTTGTTGTTGTTGTTGGGGGTGATGATACTGTTGTTGTTGTTGTTGTTGTTGTTGTTGTTGTTGTTGTGGCTGATGATACTGTTGTTGTTGTTGTTGTTGTTGTTCTGAAGGCGTGTGTTTAACTTTGATATGACGCTTCAAACTATCTTGCCAAGCATAGACACTTAAGCACTCTTCACATTGATACTTCATTTAACTAGTTCAGGCTGTCGTTCACAACGTCTCTTAGTGTTGTTTGTACTGGATACAAATTTATCACATTAGCTACAATACAACCTACCTATCCAAATGTCAATGCAATTATGAGTGATTTCAATATGAACACTCTATTATATAGATATGTGTAACCTGGTGACTGACATGATGATACAGTTATGCACTAAATAATGGACTGCTTAACCACAGCAGAATTATAGGTAACTTTTCAAGAGTTAGTCGGAAATATGGCTTGTTGCCATTCATCGGAAAGCTCTCGCCGCAGTCGGCGGCGGCGCCGGCGGCGGCGGCGGCGGCACCGCCGCCGCAGTAAAATACCGCAATGCCGCCGCCGTCGCCGCCGGCGGCGAGAGCTTTCCGATGAATGGCAACAAGCCATATTTCCGACTAACTCTTGAAAAGTTACCTATAATTCTGCTGTGGTTAAGCAGTCCATTATTTAGTGCATAACTGTATCATCATGTCAGTCACCAGGTTACACATATCTATATAATAGAGTGTTCATATTGAAATCACTCATAATTGCATTGACATTTGGATAGGTAGGTTGTATTGTAGCTAATGTGATAAATTTGTATCCAGTACAAACAACACTAAGAGACGTTGTGAACGACAGCCTGAACTAGTTAAATGAAGTATCAATGTGAAGAGTGCTTAAGTGTCTATGCTTGGCAAGATAGTTTGAAGCGTCATATCAAAGTTAAACACACGCCTTCAGAACAACAACAACAACAACAACATTATCATCAGCCACAACAACAACAACAACAACAACAACAGTATCATCACCCCCAACAACAACAACAACAACAACAACAACAACAACAACAACAACAGCCGCCACCAAGCGACATAACATCCTGCTTTGATGATCCAATGGCCAATGTCCATGAAGATTTTATTTTCAAGCATCTATTCACGGCATGTGTAAGTGGACCGACATCTTGCGGTAAGACATACTTCGTGAAAACCTTACTACAAAAGTCTGCCTCAAAAATATCACCCGCACCTGACAGAATAATATGGTTTTATAAATATTGGCAGCCCCTATATGACGAATTAAAGTATACCGTCACCCCTCAGGTCAACTTTATACGAGGAATACCAGCAAACTTGGATTCGCTTATCAACCCCCGGTATAAAAATCTAGTTATACTCGATGACTTGATGCAAACTTCATCAAAAGACCAGAGAGTTAATGATTTGCATTCCGAAGGAAGTCACCATTTGAACTTATCTTTGATAAGTTTGAACCAGAATTTCTACTACAACAAAGATCCAACGCAACGACGAAATTGTCAATATTTGGTATTGTTCAATAACCCAATCGACAAGGGATTAATTTCAACATTATCAAGACAGATGTATCCTGAATGTCCTCAGCGTATGGTTCGAGAGTTTTCGGAAGCGACGAGTGAACCGTACGGTTACCTACTGGTGGATTTAAAAGCCGCAACACCGGACACATTACGTCTGCGACAGAATGTACTAAAAGAGGACACGAACCAACATAGGGGTGAATGGAATGGCATGAAATATAATCTCCAAAAAGACAGAGAACACCCAGATGAACAGAATGGGATGAAAAAACATACAAAAGACACTGAGACCCAGGGTCAACAGAATGCGATGAAATACGATGACAGAGAACTCCCTGGTCAACAGAAGGGCATAACATATAATTATATTGTGCCCCAGGGTCAACATAATGACTATACTAACGACATACGGCCACCTGGTGAGCTCGATGAAATTAATAAGAAGAAACGTATAGACATTCGAGAAGACATGTCGTACCCTTGTAATGAATGCGGGCTTTTGTTCGCAGATCATTATGATGTTCAGAGACACGTAAAAAACTGGTGTCAAGAAAATAAGTTAAAACGAAAATTAACTGAGGACCCGGATGAACACGGAGCTATGTCCGAGACAAAAACAACTCTCTTCGGAGAAGATACAGATGAAGATGAACGAGGAACGCTATCAGATTCAAAAGATGGTAATGTCGTCGGTAGTAGAACGGTATTCGGTCTTAAGAAAGCTGCGCGATGTGTCAACGAGATGGACACATTCAAAAGTATGATGAAACGCGTCACCAATGATGTGAAAGAAGAAGAGAGCATTTCGGGAGATGAGAGCATGTCGGGAAAAGAGGATACCATCGACACAGAGTTTGTTCTGTTTCTCAAAAGTTATAGACGATTAATAGAATACCAGTATCGATTGAAAACATCACCCACACATAACACGATCATGAAGAAAATGGTCAAACTGACCAAACGCGGATATAATAATGAATGGGCTGCAGATGAAGCGATGAGAAAATTCAAGAAACTCTTAGAAGTAAATCTAACGGTCGAAGATTCAGACAATGATTAAATTTCAATAAACTTCATCAACATGTTATTCTCGTCTTCGTTATATATCTATAAGTGGGGAGGGGGGTTTGTATAGCGAGAATGCTCCTTTAATATTCACACACCAATATTACATAACGTCCCTTACCTCGTGTCACTTTAACATTCCACACACCGTGTGTGCATTATCCCCCTTTAAGTATGTCATAGCATGGGTACATGTAAGATAATATAACACTATGACTATGTCTGTATCTGTTGTTGGTAAGATGTGAAATATAAATTTCAGTTCATTCGTGTAGTAATTTCGTATATGTTCAACGCTCTTCATTCGTGCGCTTGTATTGTTAACATTCCTTCATAATGAGTGTCCCTTTAGAGTGTCTTGTGTTCCTTTAAGATTCATACACCAATATTACATCACGTCCCTTGTTTCGTGTCACTTTAACTCCTTGAGTGTATTGCCCCTTCGAATGATGTCATAGCATGGGTACATGTAAGATAGTATAACACTATGTCTGTATCTGTTGTTGGTAAGATGTGAAATATAAATTTCAGTTCATTCGTGTAATAATTTCGTATATGTTCAACGCTCTTCATTCGTAAGAGTAATTATGACCTCCGGCTTCGTGCCGATTGTGTACTGAGCTGACACCGGGGATAAATTGACCAATGACTGCTATTGTACTGAGCTGACACCGGGGATAAATTGACCAATGACTGCCATTGTATCCTTTGACAGATATGCGTGCGCAGACTCGTTTGATGTTCGCTATCGCATTACTATGTTTTAATAGCCGAGCCTTCACTTCTCGTCTGACTCTCTTACCGACAAGACCTGTCTACACAGTACTTCTCCGGCAGACTATTCATCCACTGGTAGGCCTACATACAGGTATGCCCTAAATAATGGACTGCTTAACCACAGCAGAATTATAGGTAACTTTTCAGGAGTTAGTCGGAAATATGACTTGCATCGGAAATAAAATCTTCATGGACATTGGCCATTGGATCATCAAAGCAGGATGTTATGTCGCTTGGTGACTGTTGTTGTTGTTGTTGTTGTTGTTGTTGTTGTTGTTGTTGTGGCTTAACCACAGCAGAATTATAGGTAACTTTTCGTCATCTTCATTATATTGAAATTTTTGGTATACAAAATGAGCGTAAGTGTGAATGGAATGATAAGTGGTTATTACGTAATGTTGTTATAACAATGACACCGAAGCAATTTCTATAATTGAGTGACCTGGACGTATTATGTATGCATGTTTTGGATAACTAATTATCGTGTTAATGCTAACAATGACACAGTTTATCAACCTTAATTGATACTAACCCGTTTGTTCAGACATTAAATCGATATGTTTTCTGAATAGCATATAACTGTGACCGGGGAAATAATAGAATTCATTTGGTAAAGCAAAGGTGTGAAAGACACATTGTTACCACCAATGTCGCGTGTGTGATTACGTGTACATAATATGTTCCATCGAATATGACAATTCATTCTGGAGGGTTGTAATTTCACATTACCATTTTCGACCGTTAGTGATTCAACATAGTACATCTCAATACTTCCAATAATTCACGATAATACACACCTGTCATATACTCAATAACTTCATCTGGGATAGAGAGAGTGTAAAGAATAAACGCTCTTTATTATTTATGTAAAAGTAATGGTGTCTATTTTCAGGTATGACAATTATATGAACTGCGTCCGATAAAACACTGGAATGTATGCATTCATACCGATGGTCACAATGTCCAATAAAGCTATTTCTAAACATCGATTAATAATTTCATGAAAAATATTTGAACAAAAAAAAATAACGAAAGATATTACACGCAAATAATTTAACATTCGACATTTTTTAATATCGAGATTATCAGAAACCGAAAACTCGTTATAAATTTTTTATTTGAAATTTTTGAAATTTTTGGAAGATTTGAAATTTTTGGAAGATTTGAAATTTTTGGAAGATTAGAAATATTTGAAGTTTTGAAATTTTGGGGTTTTGATAATTTGGAAGTTTGGAAATTTTTTTTTGGGGTTTTTGATAATTTGGAATATTTTAGTACAACCAATTTTATCCTCGAACAATTTTACCCTCAAACAATTTTTAGACCCAAAGATTCTATTTTGAGAAGTGAGGCGAACGAGACACCCACAACCAATTTTAGACCCAAAGATTCTATTTTTAGATGTGACGCGAACGAGACACCCACAACCAATTTTAGACCCAAAGATTCTATTTTTAGATGTGACGCGAAGGAGCCCCCTATTCTTCTGCGACCGTGGGCGACGAGGCGTGATCCGGATATGAAATGTCAAACATATTAAAAGTATAATATGGACGATCGGGAGGTCATGCTTCATTGACCCCCCTCACGTGGGTGAATCTGACTCGTGATAATGCAAAGAAACATCACAATGTAATTAACTGTCGTGTGATAATTCGAATTTGTTGATGTTTGGTGGGTGGGTGGGTGGTCGATAGGACATTTTTTTCCGCAACTCAAAAATATTTTTCCTGCAAGTCTTTTAGACTGTTTTTGCAATGAGTTTGGCTTAAAACACATCTATATGTCATATTAACATAAATGAAAATTTCACGATGATCAGACAAACAGTATAGCCTGTAGCCCATGCTAATGGATTGAATTTTGAAATCCAAGATGGATGGCTGCTGGCAGCTAGGTTTTTTTTTGACCGAATGACCCCAAAATGACTTGTTCCTATTTACATGTCAATGTTAACATCCATGATTAATAGTATGCACAGAAATTCACATACAGCTGTTTACAGTGAATTTCCCACCGCAAATCTCTGTTTTAGTTTTAAAAGGGGGGTGGGTGTCCAAAAATGTCAGAAAAAACTGCCGAAAACGGAAAAAAAATTGGACGCGGGGGTGGGTGGGTCCCAAACAAGGGTCGAAAGTCAAAAATCAGCATACGTGCCTGCAAATTTTTTCCGACTCCCCCCTAGGATTTGGAGAAAAAAAACATGATTTATTTGTATACGATCTGATGTGCAATCTAATGGATCCACATGCTCCAGACTTAAATGGCTATATCTCGTTTCGTCACGCGAGTCGCGACTGATTGCCTTGATGTCCTAGGCGGTGGAGTGGTTTTGCTTTCCAGAGTCTTCCTCAGCAAAATAAAAAAAAACTCATCCCGGTACACATACGTGTAAAAACAAATGCGCACTGGTGGGTCAAGCAATGCCGAATCCGTAATTACGGCGTCTGTAGGGTGTATACTGCCAGGCATATCAGGCGCTGTCATATGAACTATGGAGTAAATACAAGAAAACCATAGTCAGAAATGGTAACACTACAAATATAAATTATAATATAAAATATATTCGTTACACGAATTCACCGCCTCAGAATTCCGTTAAAACAACTACTCCTTCAAATTATAAAAAAAAAATACGGCTTATTACTGCAGGTTTCTCATTTACCACACCAGAAAGCTTCTAAATGCGGATAAAAAATCGTAGGTATTGTGTTCCCGCCAAGAGTGCATGGCCCAGCTATTGTTCATACCTAAACGTCGAAAGCAATTAACGCGGTCATAATGGTTCCATACTGCAACTATAAGACATCCAGCGAATACACACCCCACGAAAACCCGAAATGTGTTGTCCTGCGAGAAATCCCATCGCTATAGCTCAATTTGACACGGCCAGATTAGCTTTTCTACAATATCCTGAAACAATAAAGCTTCTCAAATCATCGGCATAGTCAATAGAACTTTCACGAACTTAGACATTCCAACTACAGCTTTTATCGGACTCGGGGTCGCAGTACAACTTTAACGCGTCCCAAAATAACCGCATTCGGGCTAGCACTAGTACAGCTTTTAAAGCGACCCAATCTATTTACAAGAAAACCATAATCAGAAATGGTAACGCCCTCAAGATCATATTATTAGCCATAAATATAAATTATAATGTATACATGAATTCACCCCCTCAGAATTCCGTTAAAACAACTAATCCTTCGAATTATTACAAACAACTACGGCTTATTACTGCAGGTTTCTCATTCACCACACCAGAAAGCTTCTAAATGCGGATCAAAAATCGGAGGTATTTTGTTCCCGCCAAGAGTGCATGGTCCAGCCATTGTTCATACCTAAAGATCGAAAGCAATTAACGCGGTCATAATTATTACATACTGCAACTATAATACCATCACAACACAACCATCAGTGGGCTGCAGAACGAAAAATGTATATAAAAGTTGAAATATAAGACTTACAAATTATCTTTTAAATTTCTTTTATTGGTAATTGACATAGCTTGTCACAAACCAAAAATCAACATTATTGACATAATAATGTAAAGGAAATAAACGAAATTGAAATTCCCAACTACACCTTTTACCGGTGACCGGCGTCCTGATCGCGCAGTTCGACTTTTAAACTAATAAACCGGAAAAACCATAGAACCTGCATGGGGCCACGGAATTTTATAATTTGGCCCACAGTATACACCTGGTGGTGTTAATGATTAAATACGTACTCGCTATCTTCGCGAATGTCGTATTGTTGCAGTATGTAACTTTTATGACCGCGTTAATTGCTTTCGATATTTAGGTGTGAACAATGGCTGGACCACTCTTGAAGATCGCATTGCGGGAACACAATGCATACTATATCAGGTAACATTGCTAAATTATGTCTCAGTTGGAATGTAGACTATAGGTGGTATTGCGAAGTATCCGGGGTGTATTTAATCCGATTAGTACAGTTTTGGTCCGCATTTAGAGGCATTTCTGGTGATAAGCCACATTTGTTGTAATAGTTTGAAGGATTAGTTGTTTTAACGGAATTCTGGGGTGGTGCATTCATGAAACCTTGAAGGAATTATGAATAATTAGTCTCCGAATATCGGAAATCATGGATTATCTCAACCATTTAGTTGTTTTAATAGATGGTGGTGAATGAAACCTTGTCGGAAATTATTGATAATGAATTTCGAGATTGTTTGTAAAATATTCAGTGTTCAGTCGCCGTAGATTCTATTCCAAACAAAAAAACCAGTGCCTCCAACAGTGCCTCCAACAGTGCCTCCAACTCCAACAGTGCCTCCAACAGTGCCTCCAACTCCAACAGTGCCGCGCAAAAAGGCGTAAGATAATGGCCCTCAAGGTTTTAAGCGTGCATGCAGAGTCCAATCATACAACCCGTGACACACGATCCCACAGTGTACCATAATCAGGCTTCGAATTTAAAAACATGAGTTTTAAAAGCCTATATAATTTCTATAATTGGGCTACATAGTAAAGACGACATATTTTCGATAATTGGGATGCATAGCGTGTGAATTATAACACAAGATTTGTTTTAATTATCGAGTAAAAGAACTTTATCTTAGGCTTTACACAGATGTTTAATCAGTTATCAGTAATCGCTGTAGTTATATTAAGAAAAAAATGTCCAGTTTTGTAATTATGCTTCCATGGTGTAACCAAGAAAATATTGTGTTATTCTATTGGGGCCGTTTTCTGTTTAATTGGTAATACTCAGAAACTAATGGCAGTATGAACGCAAAATCTCTAGGGAAACGTAGGCATCTATAAGGGCCGGTTACTGAAAATGGAGGTATCTAGACCAAATTGCATTCTACTATCTCTACTGAATTCATCAACTTTATTAATCTGCGTTTGTAGATCTTCATCGTTCTCTGCATATAACTTAATATCGTCCATATATAGTAAATGGGATATCTTATTTACATCAGTTTTATGTCTTCATCCGATATCCCGCCTGCATTGCATTCAGTTCTGAGCTCAATGGAAAGAGCCTGATGCAGAATAAGAGAGGAGAAAGCGAGTCACCTTGGAATATGCCGATTTTCACATATATGTTCTGAGTTTGAAGGGTACCTTCTTGGTATTTGAGGAATAATCTTGTTTTCCGTTGTCGCATTGAGCTTCTGATGAAATTGACTACGATTGGATTGATTTTATAGATCACCATAGCCTTGATGATCCAGCTATGTGGCACGCCGTCAAACGCCTTTTTGTAGTCAATCCAGGTCATGCTGATGTCACTCTTTGATTTCTTAGAGCTCTCCATCAACATTCGGTTTATTAACAGGTTGGTCCTTGCACCCATATGAACCCATGATGTATCCCTTTTGTTCTTCTGTGATGCTCTTGGTAACCAACAAGTGTTTGTAAATTCTCTCAGTCAAAACAGATGTAAGCATTTTGTACAATGTAGGGAGACACGTAATAGGCCTGTAATTTTTGGGGTTCTCTGTGTCATTTGACTTTGGAAGCAAACTTGTTTTCCCTGTCACTAGCCATTCTGGAAGTAGACTGGGAGTTGCAATTAGGGAAGTAAAATGCGCAGATGTATCACAAAGTCACCCCATGGTTGAACGTAACACCCCGAGGTATTTCAGATCCCTTACTAGCGACTTATGGTTCAAAATACATCAACACTGTTCTGTCAGAAACTAGGAACCCTTTCTTATGGCTTGGAAGAGTTGCTTGAAAAATATGCCAAACGATAATTCCCCCTTAGTGACTCAGACTGTTTGGAACCACGATGAACTCCAAATGAATAAAGCGCAATAAATAGTAGCGAGTGGAAGGGAAAATGTTTTTTTTTTTATAAACGATCTTATCACACAAGGAAATAATCTGCACACACTCGAAAGTTTCACCGCCAAATTTGACATACCCACCACTTTCTTGACATTACAAAGTGTCAATACGCAGCTCCGTATTTTATCAAAGCAGGCGAAGAATGATCTCACTAGCACTGAGACCCCATTCATTCCAAACAATATTCACCTGCTAACAAAAAGTAAACATGGATGTAAGGATTTTTACAACCTTCTTATCTCAGACACTGGTCAATTCCTATTGTGTGTATCAAATTGGAAAAGAGATCTGGGACCTAATATAACCACAAGTTCATGGTCTCATATATTATCATCGCCATTCAATTATCTGCGAGACTCTAGATTACAATGGGTTTAATATCGGATAAATACACGTATTTTGGGAACCAAAAGGTTGCTATTTCTTATGAAGATATATGCAGACGATTACTGTAACTGGTGTAATTCACCTGAGAACATTGCCCACATATTCTATGAATGCTCTGCCGTAATACTATTCATAAATGACACAAAAATGGCTGGACAAACACAAGCTGGACATCTCTATCACTCATATCAACATAATTTTCAGTCTTCCCCGCCAGCAAAGTTTCAGTGTCAAAAATGTATTTCTGACATTGCTTAAATATTACATATACAAAACCAAATTTGACACCGATAACTTATCCATGAAATCATTTTTACATGAACTTGATGAGAGATACCGCTTAGAGAAATATATAGCACTATAAAGAGAGATATCCTTAACGACTTCGAGTTTGAATGGTGTGAGATATACCTTGCCCTGTCAAGTACTTTGATGACAAATAACTATTTGTAATTCTGTTCGTTTTTCACTTGCTGATGATTGTCAAATTAACGCTATATAAATTCCGGGCACGGATAGAGGCAATTTTTGTCACATCGGAGACTATAAATTACATGTATATTTAAAAGCATACTAAAAGATTTCTGGTGACATTCCAGTCATAAACATCGTCTGTGTAATACACAAACACGCATGATGTGTCTTCGATTTTGAACGTGTGTAAGGCATGTGTGAGTTGCGAGCGAAAGTCCCCCTCCCGAAAATACCAGGACATTATTTTTGTTATTGTCATTATGCTGTATTTTAAATATATCAATATGTCCATGTATATAGTGTCAATAAAAAAAAATCAATGGGCCCGTGAGTCCAATCTAATTATTGTTGTGTATGGAAAGCGTAGCGAGTGGTTTTACGGTGTCAAATATGACAGGACATCTTTAAACTGAACAGGTTTTTTTTAACGCATACAGATAGGAGGTGTCACATGTGCAACTGCAAATTTAGTACTATATGTTGTTCTGAAATTACTACCATTATACGAAAAGAACTACTCGTATATACCCGGGTGTAGCGGATTGTACCCGGGTATTCGCACAAAAGCAGGCATCTATACAATATATGGGATATACTGGGGCATTTTCCTTCAAAATCTGTCGTACTAGTCTCCTCAGGTATGAGAAACATGACATGTGTTGTTCTGAAATTACAACTCGTACATATACCCGGGTGCAACTGGAAGTTTAGTACCATAATATGTTATTCTGATATTACTACCGCCACAAGCAAAGAGCTACTGGTATATACCGGTGCAGCGGACTGTACCCGGGTATTCGCATCAAAGTATACGCGTATTTACAATGGGATATACTATAGGGCATTTTCCTTCAAACTATGTCGCATATACACTACTCTCCTTATGTGTTAGAAATATGACAAGTGTTATTGACACATGTATGTATGCACAATATATCGAAATTAATAGAATCCATATTAGCTTCAGTTTTATCTGTATTTTTAATATTATTTTTGCATATGTATAGGAACATCGGCCGTGGATTATGTATACAATATATGCCACTTTAAGCGCAATGTGATTGTGGATTACACATGCAACATCAGAGGACATAATTATGTTGTTTTTCCTGCAGCAGCCCATATATACGTATGTGGCAATGCTAGCACACTAGTTGGTACCGATTTGAGACATATCAGTAGCAATGCATAGGGATTAATATATTCGATCTCCCCAATTAGTCATAACCAATATACGTTATAACGAATCACATAAATGTCTCAAGTTTCTCTAGTTCAGGTGATTTGGTCACATCTTCTATCTTATTATTAATGTCTCGGTAGAACGATTTAGCACGATTTGGTTAAATGTTCTGTTCTATTCGTATTGTTTTGTTTGTTTGTCATACCGCTTTATGCGTTGTGATTTTGCTTGAATTTTTTGCTTCAGATTTTCGATGACATCTTGAAGCTTCTCAGAACTATTGATGACATACTTCTTAAGTATTCTTCTCTTTTTGTTTTCATTTGTTCTGTTTTTCTCAACTTCCGTGAGGATTGACACATCTGCACGCATATTTTGAATCTTTCTCTGTATTCGACCTTTCCATTATGGTTCCTTTTTCTTTCTGACTTTGCTGTTTCTATCTCTAATATTAATATCCAGTCTTTGTACGACTGCTCGTGCTGATGCAAATAGCAGTGTATTTAACTCTGTTATGTTCATATTGCCATCGAGTAAAATTAATTCGATTGCATTATTAGCCAGTTTAAGTTCTTTCTTTGCTCTTTTATTTAAAAAAAATCAAGGATATGTTTTCTCTGTTCTTCATGTCTCTTTGAATTTCATGTTCGTATATTCTCTTAATGTTATCAATATATATACATGTTATATATATTCAGTTGTCCGTCTGTAGCAGGTGGTGTTTCGTCTTGTCTACTTGTATTAAACATGTCTTGAGACTGATCCTCGATATGCATGATACCTACAGACTGACTCATATCTAATTTATTTGAATAAGATTGTGTGCTATCAGGCAGGTCTTGCCCTAATTTATTCCCACCCCCCCCCCCCGATCCAACTGTTTCTGTCACAATCGGTGTCTCTTACTTGTGAGGCAGACGCTGATTGACAATGTTCATGTTGCCACCTTCTTGTTGTGGCGAGTTTATTTGCATCTAGCATTCGTTTTGAATCAGGGTTTCTCGACTTTCATATATCAAATGACTTGCTCGTTATTGGCATGTCTGGGAAATGGTGATTAGCCATGTAATTACAAATGAGTACCCCTTCATACTCCTCAATGGACCAGGCTGTTCTTTCTCCTGGTATACGAGAAGTCGTTCCAGATATATTAGATGGATCACGTCTGACTTGTCGCTCATTGTGATTTCCAGTTGTACTCTGGCGAAAGGTATCGTCAGTACTATGGGAGGCCAAATTCACATTTAATAATTAATTGTGCTTAAGCGCAATTCATGGTTATATGTAACTAAACACCCCTGGTTATAAATATGTTTATCCATAACTTAACCTTAACTCCTATTGACATATCACCTCTTATTTCCATTGGTTTGGATGGGTAGGGAGCTAGCCTGACTTCTTTATCAAAATGGCTGACTCGCAATAGTATTATCTTATGTTTTGGTTGGAGCGACTCCTGATAGCATTATATTATCTTCTGTATATATTAGTTGGGACTACTCGCGATAGAAATTTTGGGACATGGATGCTGATAATATGAAAATAGGGTTTTTTCCCTGATTTAAGTCAATAAGTAAACCATATGAGGCAAGCAAGCCCTCAAGCAGTGACACCACATGCATGCTATGGTATATGACCTAATAGTTGTGGCCCAAATCTGTGATAAAATACATTAAAAAACATCATATAAAAAATTAATAGAGTTCCGGGAAGGAGACATCAATTCTTTGGATATAGGGATGCTGATAATATGTAATTAGGGATTATCATTGTTGAACACATAGTCACAGTTGACTGTTGAGTACTCAGGCTAATTAAAACAGGTTAAAATTAGCCCAATGCTCCTCTTGTGTTGCTAGGTGATACACCAGGTCATGCCAATAGTTTATGGGTAGGTTAGATAGTAGTGACAATTACGCTTAAGCGCAATCAATTCATTACGCTTAAGCGTAAATGCCCTATTTGTGCTTAAGCACAATATGTGCTATTTGCACTTAAGCGCAATTATTTACGCTTAAGCGCAATTCATTATTAAATGTGAATTTGGCCTCCCATACAGTACTCAGATCTGACCCGTCTGGGTGAACTGATAATGTTTGATTGTTACACGATTCTTTAGATTTGTCTGGGATGTGTGCCGTCGTCTGCGTACATGGTGAGGATACAGCAAATTCATCCGGGGTCGTAAGGGAAGAGTCAACGGAGCTCCTTGTTGCCTGACTTATCTCGGTATCAGGAGGAGGGAACATTTTTGGACAGGGCGACGTTCCAGCCTGCATGCATTTTCTTTTTGTGTGTACCATCATGTCTGGTGTGTGAGCGTTTAGTTCAGCGGGTTGGCACCCTCCCATCCAGCCACACCAACGTGCAGGGACACACTCGGGGCCTTATTATTATTAATATTATTGTTATTGTTTCCATAAGGTCACTCTCTTGGAGGTGTATAAATTGTGTATTGGCGGCTGAGCCACAGCCGTAGCATTATTCATTAGACAGAATGCATGCATGGATGTTATTTTGCGCAGTATTCTGGCAGTGCCAAGAAGTGCAGTTTTATGTAAGTGAGCAGCACCTATGGAGGTAGGAAGTAGGACTAGCCATTTGCTAATATTGTTGCTCACTGCCCCAGTTGCACCAATAACTATAGGTATGATGGAAGTTTTCAGTTGCCACATACGACTCACCTCTATTTGTAGGTCAATATACTTCCTAACATTTTCTGTTTCTTTCTGGATGACATTATAGTCACTTGGGATCGAAACATCATTCTATGGGCAGACACGTGTTGTCGTCCCTGTTCTTGACGATTATGTCTGGTCTGCTACACGAGATGGTTCGGCCAGTGTGAACCTGGGTGTCCCAAATGACCGTAATGTTGTCTCTAGACATTGCATTCAACTGTCTCAGGGTGTTGGTGGCATACTCTACACGTAGGATCAATATACATCTTGTTTTGGTAGTAACGGGTAATAATGGCCTGATCTTGAGCAGCAATAAGAAGGGACTCGGTTTGAACATCCAAGCCTGCATTCTGCAACCATCTGAATGTCGCAGTGCTATCATACTCGTTTTCGTTTATTTTCATGGCGTGTTGTCCGTGCATTCGTTTCAGTTCATAACGCTCTGTCCGTTTGTCTTTCATTTTTTTCTTCAGTTCCAGTTTCAACTTTTTGGGCTCCTCTGTTTCTTGTCCATTCTCTACTCGTGTCTCGATACCAAATTCTGTTCTGAACTGCAGTGCCTGTTTAGTTATGGAATATTTCTTTTTGTTATTTTCATGTCGTTGAAGGCATTTTATGTACATATCACTGTTATTCCTGATATACCTATCAAGACCAACCACTGCCACTTTATAGGCACTCGCCAACTCAATTAAACCTCTGCCACCACATTGTCTTGGTAAGTATATCCTGTCCACATCTGCCTTACTGTCGTGCATGCCGTTGGCTGTTAATAACTTTCTTGTTTTCCTGTCTAATTGTGTTATTTAGTTCATCCGCCAGTCTATAACACCGAAGCTGTAACTCATGACTGGGACTGCTAAGCTATTTATAGCCTTGATCTTATGTTTGGCATTCAATTCTGATTTCAAAATCTGTCGGACTCTTATTTTGTATTCTGCTATAATTTGGTTTTCATTTTTGCATTTTCCACTCCATCATATTCGTCAACTCCAAGATATTTATACACTTCCGTTTGGTCTAGTTGCTTTATGGTGCCATTCTCGTCTAATGCAAAGTCACATTTTGTTTCAATTTTACCTTTAACACAAGTAGGTTTGGCACATTTGTCATAGCCGAATTTCATTCTTATATAGTTACTATAAGATCTCACCACGTCGAGTTGTTGCTCCAATTGATTTTTGTTGCACGCATATAGTTTTATATCATCCATATACAGAAGGTGTGATAGTTTTGTTTCACCCTGCTGCCCCATGATGGAGTATCCAGTATTCAACGAGTTAATCTCAGAGCTCATTGGGAAAAGGCTGATGCAAAACAGGAGGGGAGACAAAGAATATCCTTGGAAGATGCCATTTCTAATGCGAATGTCACCTGATACAATCTCACACTCGTGTCAAATGCATTGTTGTTTGTCACTTTTTCATGACATTGTCCAGGAAATTGATGATGGTTGAATTAGCTTTGTAAATCTTGAGAGACTGCACGATCCAGCTATGAGGAACACTGTCAAAAGCCTTTCTAGAGTCGATCCATGCGGTGCTCAATTCTCTCTCTTTGTGTTGCGACAGTGCTCCATCACCATTTTGTTAAGGAGGAGCTGGTCCTTGCAGTCCATGCTCCCTTTACAACAGCCCTTCTGCTCATTTCGCGACCTGATTTTCAGGTTGTCCTAAGCGCATTTTTTATGTTATTGAGATAATCGATTTTTAAAGTTTGAATCTCCGATGCGGGTCAACTATTAAGACTATGGATATACTTCTAACATTGTCCGATTGGAAAATCATTTCTTTATTAGAATAAATAAGCATCATAATTCATAAATTAAATGTAATCCTGTTTTGTGAAGAATACTGCAGGTAGGGTGCATATTTTGGTACTTAGGACATACTGGAACTTAATTATACTATGAGTAGTTCAAATGACATCAATGAACTGAAATTCGTTACATGACCACCTTGTTCTATGTGACAGAAATATTAGGATAATTATCACTTAGAACAAACAAGATAATCTCACAGGTCTTAATCTTAACAGGACATCTTGGAATTCAGAGAGCATATGACATATAATTGTTCTATGTACGCTAACCCAGATGGTATTCTACGATGCATTTTTTCATTTCAACTATGGTATTGTCTAACTTTGGTATGTATGTCGGAGTTTGGTCAACTAGAGCGTTGACATGACACATTGACATGTCCCCTATAAACCTGAAACGGACTAACTTGACACTCGCTCCGAAACGGAGGACACTATATATTCTAGTCGCTTAGACTCGATTTTGAAGTAAACCAAGAACAAATAGGTTCTAAGCTGTTTTTGATATAAAAAGCGCTTTGAGGAAAATTGTCTACAGCTCTTTGATATAGGGTCCTATTTTGTTGTTTGTGAATGTAACTATACCCATACAGTAATGTATCCAAAATCCCCATGCATCCCGGGATGGGAAAATCGTCATTTTTGGGCCAAGCGACAAGAATATGTAAACAAACAAAAAATGGTGAAATTGGAATCTTGTTAGTCAACAAATCTGCCAACTACAAACTTTGAGTCAAGTTCCCTGACTGCAAAATATGACCACACAATAACATATCCTATATTTTGATGCGTTTCATGGATGGAAAGTCGTTATATTTAGGTAAACAAATGCAACAAAAAAAAAAAACAATTGTGAGAAAATTATGAAAATTGGAATTTTATTCCGGGAACAAGGTCCGCCAGGATTATATTTAATCCATTTTATTTGTGTTCGTTAGCATGTCTGCTCAAAACTCTTTCGACTTTGAAAGATGTCCGTGTATGTAACAGGAAATATGGTGGTCAAGATATCCTTATTTTCCAGAGAGTATATACCCGCTGACTTCAATGTTATAACTGTGATAGAAACTGCATCAGTAACGCATTATTCTTGTTGCCATGGCATAACTATGCCTGTCATTTCATGCATAATTTGACTGCAAAAATAAAAAATGGCAAACGGAAGTATAGTAACATAGTATATTTTTTCATTTATATGAAAACTATAGGCGTAAATGGCTATAGTTGTGCCACCATACAATATGTCCGATAATAGTAAGTCATAGCCCGACGATTTGTCAATTCGGTGTTTTAAAATGTTTCAAAATGACGGCGAAAATTGCGATTGGAAGTCAACAATTGAAGTGTGTTTGTTTATTTTTCGCTAAATCTTCACATATCCAATGAATTGAATAAATTGATAGCCAATAAATAGTATTATATGCCATCATACTAGTTTCCAAAACCACTAACTGGTTTCATAATACATCAAATGAGCGTCCCAAACCACACAACGAGTGTACCAACCCATATACTGAGTTACAAATCAACCACGTAGGATGCAAGACTAACATGTGAGTATCCAAATCCATACGAAAGGAGCCCCAAATATTGTCCCAAACATCTGAAAGAGTGTCCCATGCAACCAACCCAAAGAGTTTCCTTAACCAGCCGGCTATAATACGTACAACCGTATGCAAATAATATCCTACCCACACATATAGTACCCCAAACCATGCATCCCAAACACCCAAATGATGTCTCAATCCACCCGGTTAATGCCCCAACCAATTCAAGGAATATTCCAAACCACGGCAGTGCCACAAACTATACAACTGGTGTTCCAAATCACCCAGGTTGTGTCCCAAGCCACCCAACAGGTATCTCAAGCTACCCAAATGAGTGTCCCTATCCATCCAATGAGTGCTCCAAACCATACAACGTCCGCACAACAAGTGTATCAAACCATTGAATGAACGCCCAATGTCACACAAAAAGTTTCACAAACCATACAAACCATGCATCCTTGCATTATGTACCTTATGCCACACATCTAGTTACCAAAGCCATCTGGGTAGAGCTCTATGTTATACAACATGTGTCCAAAACCACCCAAATGTCGTCTCAATCGATTCAACTACATGTAGTGTCCCAAATGGCCCAAATCATTGCCCCAAATCCAACCAATTGGTGTCCCAAACTATCCAACTGGTGTCACAAATCACCAAGCTGGTGAGCCAAACCATAAAACTAGTATCACAAACCATCAAATGAGTTCCCAACCCATCCAACGCGTCACAAAACATCTACTAACTGTCATCTCAAAACTTTAAAATAGTGTACACACCATCCATTATTCCAGACCATCAAATGAGTGTTCCAAAATATCCAATGGGTTTACCAAACCATGAGATACTCGCTGGATGGTTTGAGATATTCGATGGGTGGTTTTCTCATTGTATGGACACTCATTGTATGGGTGGGACATTCAGGGGGTGGTTGGAGACACTACTTGAATATTTTAGACACTCCTGTTTGGTTTGAGGTAATCGTTGTGTGGCTTGAGACATTACTGGGTGGTTATGGATACTCATTTGTTGGTTTGGAACACCAATTGGGTGGTTTGGGGTACTCAATTGATGGTTGGTTTGAGACACTCATTAGGTGGTTTGGTACACCACGTCCATGCATGATTTGGGACACTCTGTGGGTGGCATACACGTACATGTATATATGACAATAAGATGGTATGGAACACTCATTTGGCGGGTTTGGACACGATTTGGATGGTTTAGGACCGCAGTTGGGTAGATTGTGATACTTATTAGGTGGTATGCAACACAATTTGGCTGATTTGGGACGCCATTTCGATGGACTGGGACACTCGTCGGTTGGTTTGGTATACTATTAAGCAGGGGGGTTTGAGACACCAGTTAGCCTGATTAGTCGAAACTTGACCATGCTATGAATCTCTACTCTGCATGGTTAACACCCGTAGAGACCATAATCCACCAATAATCCACTCGGCCACATTTTGTGACAGGGAAGTGTACAGCATTGAAAAACAACATATGTAATATATTTCTTGGTTATTACATGTTCCTTAATAATGCATTTCACTTTTGTTGAAGGTTCTGACTCCAAATTGTAAGCTTTAAGTGATTTTGTGACCGATCTTGCTTTGCATCGAATTACTATTTGCAATGTTTATTACGATATCGGCTCACAAAGGTCAAAAAAAGTGCATGCAATCTCGAGCTGGGATCACCCCCTAATGTGAAGTAGATTATTGATGAACAAGTATTGACAAAGAAATATATTTCCCGTCATGTTTGTTCAATGTTATAAAGTTCCCCGTCAGAACGGGTCAGAACATCTAAAAGTTCCTTGTTTTGTACCGGTGGAATATGATATCTACGGGCGTTAGCCATAGTATAGATCCATTTTTTTAGTCCCAGGTATGTACAACGGTCATTTCTCCCGTGTATTGTTTTCGTCCCAGATATGCACAAAGGGCAACGCTCGGCATGTCTCGGAGACAAGTATATATATAACATGCTGCTGTGCCCTACATCTACCAAATCTCAATATCCACATAATTTCAATACTTTGAAAAATGGGGACCTGGGACGGGTACACACTGGGAAGCTATGACTGGTGGTGCAATAGAAATGTCTTACGTGGGAAGTTGGGAACCCCCTCCCAATTCAGGACACCTTCGCCACACCCCTGCCGACGAACTAAGTTGTATTGTGGGTCCGCTATTATGTAGTTTCGATTCATGTTAAATATGTGGTATGTATCCAATATGTTTGCATATATTAAAATACAATGCAAAATTGTGTATATTTCGGGCGGAAATATGACAAAAATCCTGAAATTTAATACCATAAACCCTCTCCGAATCATACAAATTGCCCGAATGTTTACGTAATTTTCCCGAAAATGCCCGAATTACAAACTTGCAAAATGTCCCAGTCCCTGGCCCGTATGGATAATTTATAATCATGCAGATGCCAATCATACTGCATGTAGATGCTGATATTATATAAATATATACGTTAGTTATAACAACCCAATTTAATTCCATGTTGTTCTATAATTATGAAACAATGTAGATACCCATCACATGAAATTGTGACAATTCTATTTTGTTCCAAGCATATCTTCAATTCCACAATGTCCTATGTCGCTAATACAGTATTCAAAGAATTCCAGTTCAAAGTGGACATAAGGCTATAATGCTTAAAATGAGATGTGACAACCTGGAAGTTAAATACAGTGTGTTTCAATTACAACGGACAAAAAAGATTTGCCTGATATCTTCGCGAGAAGTGAAAATACGAACTTCCCGTTTCCACCATTAGAAGCGTTATGAAATTCTGGTTTCAACGATACCAATATCTCATTTTCACCAAAGAGGTCACTTAGGACAACCTGGAAATCAGGTCGCGATTTGGAATAAGGTTATTATGGGAGCGATGTTTGTACAATCTCTCGGTTAGAACGGATGTGAGAATTTTGTAGAGAGTAGGTAAGCAGGTGATGGGTCGATAATTTTTCGGGTTTGATGTGTCACTGGTTTTGGGGAGCAAAAATGTGACACCTTTTAATAGCCAGTCTGGTGATTCGTCAGGTTTGGTAATCGAGTCACGGAAATATCTTGCAATGTGTGGATGGCAAGTTGTAAACAGCTTCAACCAATTAAATTTGGATATCGTCAACTCCAGCTGCTTTCCAGTTGTGTGTTTTGCTGATAGCATACGATACTTCTTCTTGTGTAATATCATGCCAGTACTGTTCATTGATATCCGCATTTCTCTCAATCTCCTTTGTGATCCATTCAGCTTCAGCATTATGTTTCTCGTTCCTCTCTCATACACCCTTCCAAAATGTTTCTAGTTCTACTTTGTCGGAAGGCATTGTAATTGTTATTTTAGTTTAATCTCTATAAAACTTTTTTGTGTTATTAGCAAATGTCTTGTTGTGTCCAAACTACTTTGACCTTCTTTCGTATCTACGTATTCGATGTGACTTTGCCTGGATTGTTTGTCTGAGTGTTTCAATCACTTCTTCCATTGTTCTGTCGCTATTAATTACATATTTTCTGAGTATCTTCCTCTTTTTACGTTCATTTAATTTCCCATTTTTCAACTCAGTTAGTGTTAATAAATCTGCTCTAAATGCATACAAACAAAATTCTTTATTTGCACCCTCCACTTTGGTTCTTGATTTTGTGTTTGCTTGTGTGGTCGAACCTCTGCGTCCACCTTCTCAGAAATGAGTTGTGCGGCAATGTATAGCACAATATTGATCTTTGTTATGCTCATTTGTTGTCTGTTCAATATTATACCTATTGCTTTGTTTGCCAAATGTATTTGCTTTCTAACAACCATATTCTTATTCAGCTTAGGTAGGGGGTCTCTACCTTGTACACCATTCTGAAGTTGAAAATTAAGTCTTGATTCGATCTCTTGGACATAATTATGTTCATCGGTGTCATCTAATGCGTCCTCTTGGATATACGTGTTGTTCTCAAGTTCACTAATATTGTCATTCATAAGTTATACATCGTGTGTCTGTGGTGCATTTGTTGTTGGTTCTACGGGCTGGTTCTGTGTTTCGTCGTGTTGATTGTGATATGGGTTATGTTGCTGTTGTGGTGTCTCACGCTGTGGTTGTGTGTGCGTTATTACATTTGCTATGTTCTGGCTTTCGTTGTCGATATTTTGTCTAACATTATCTATGTTCTGTATTTGACTTACATGAAGTTGGGATAACGTGCGCCCAGATACAGACTGTTCTAAACTTCTGAGTCCAGCCTGTGATAGCTTGCCAGTACGTATGATCCATCTTCTTTTATCTGCTTTATTAGCTTTCAGATTTGGTCTCAAATCCTGAGCTAACAGGGGTACCCTTGCACCCCTCTGGACTTAACTTCACCCGACTCATTTTGTTCCTTATTATGTCCTCAACTTTTAAGCAATGCAAACAAGAAAAATTGGCCGTGTAGACTCCAGACAAGATGGCGTCCATCGTGGCCGCCGTTTTTCAGACCAGACCCTAAGTCAGTTTTATACAAATTATAGCAGGACAATCTTGTAAAATGTATACAAATATAAATATTTTCTTGAAGCTAAGACATAATGACACTTTTTTGGGGCAAAATTGAAACTGGTTGAGTAAAATGACTTTATTTTCTGTTTTGTATATTAACTGATCATTGGAGCAATTAAATATGCAACTAGTGGGGTCCTAGCCCCTTCCGATCCCTCAAAAATTCGATTTTACAGAACGCGGTATAAAATTTCACAAAAAATTACAATTGGGATTCTAGTCATATTTCAACAAGAAATGAACAGAACTTTGTAATGTAAGTGAGGCATATCGTTACCTATGACTATTCCAACTTGCTGGAACCAAAATATGGAAAATGGTAAATATTTCCCCAGCGTGTCCTGCAATCGCTTACAAGTTGTGGTTGATGTTTAAAATTGGCTATTCTGCCTTCTATACTTTGAATACTAACATGTCTTATGCATCATGGTTAATTGTTACTATTGTCACCACTGACATCACCAAAAATATTGGACTTTGCTCTCAAAAACTTTACATAAATATCGGCAAAAATTCACTTTTCAGGTTTGGACCATTTTTTCAAGTAAAATGTAACTATCTTTGGATTGAAAGGTGTTTATTGTTTTGGTCTATCTTAAATGTGTCACACTACGGTGTTTATAGACCAAATTGCTCAAGATGGCTTCCAAAATGTTAATCAAATTTGTAAAAAGTTAATTTTTTGCATATATCGCGAACATTATTCTCTGCGTTATCCGAAAGATAGCAAATTGTGACTCACTTGGTTGTTATACGTGTTAGTTAATTAACTGACAACTACACGTTCTATTCTGGTTGTGATTCTGGCGATATTATTGAAAGGAAATGGGCAGAACTTTGAGACGGAACTGAGATGAACCATAATCTGTGGCTATTGTGGCGTTATCCGAAAGATAGCAAATTGTGACTCACTTGGTTGTTATACGTGTTAGTTAATTAACTGACAACTGACAACTGACAACTGACAACTCTATTCTTTTGTGATTCTGGCGATATTATTGAAAGGAAATGGGCAGAACTTTGAGACGGAACTGAGATGAACCATAATCTGTGGCTATTGTGGTCCATTATGATAAAAAATATATATGAACTGGATACAGGGTGGATGCCAAGATGGTAGCCAGGGAGTTACTCTATGATCATAGGTATACACGCAGTGACTATATGGTTATGAGTGTGTTGTCCATGGTAAGATGTATAGGTATACAGGGAGAGGTCATGAACCATAATCTGTGGCTATTTCTGACCATGGTGTAAGGTGAATCGGCGTGCATGGATTGACTGTATGGTGTATGGTTGTGTGTATCCAGTACGGATGTATCCGATGTGGCTGTATGGGCATTGATGTGGTGTATGGATATAGCTACATGGTCATCTATGTGTTGATTATGTATATATGGAGTGACTGTAAGGTCATGGATGGGATGTAGATGTGTTGTCTGTATGACCATGGATGGGGTGTGTGGATAAATGGGGATTGATTTTATGGTTACGGGTAATGTGTATAAGTATACATGGAATGACTGTGTGGTCATGATTGAAGTGTATATGCATACCTGGAGTAAACTGGGTGGACATTATCGAGCGTGTGGGTATATAGGGAGTGTCCTTGTGGTAACGGGTGGGATGTATATTTATATATCTCGTGGATGTATTATCATTGGTGGGTGTATATGGATTAGGTGTATGATCATGCATGGCGTGTATGATTATACAGTGAGGTGCTGACTTGTCATGTGTGAGGTGTACATGCAAGTATGGAAGGTGTGAGTGGTCGTGTGTGCAGATTTTTGTATATCTGGAAGAGCTGAATGGCCATTGGTGAGGTGTATATGCATACCTGGAGTGACTGTATGGTCTAGGGCGGGCTGCATATGTATATATCGACTGGTTATATGACTATGTGTGTCGAATAGGTATACAGGTAGTGACTGTATGGTCAATGGTGAGATGAGTAGCTATCAAGGAGTGAATATATGATCATAAATGGAATGGATATGTATACAGGGAGTTACTAAATGGTCATGTGTCAGGTGTATGAGTATACCTGGTGTTCCTGCTTGGTGACTCGTGGCGGTATGGTCATGTGTATGTTATACTGGTATACACACGTGTGGCTGTATGGTCATGGGCGAGGGATATGTGTATATAGCGAGTGGCTATATGGCCACGGATGAGGTGCATATACATACATGGGGTGACTATACTGACATGGTGGCTGGGGTGTATTAGTATATCTTTAGTGGCTATGCGGCTATGGTGTGACAAATATGGATACAGTGAGTGACATGGCCAATGGTGAGGTGAATATGTGTACAAGGATTGACCATGATCATGTATGAATGTGTTGAATATGTACACACGAGGTGACTATATGGCCATAGGTCAGGTGAGGGAGTATACCAGGTGTCATAGGTGAGTGTATGTGTATGAAGCGAGTGGCTATATGACAATTGGTGAGGTGCATATGTATACCTGGAGTGACTCTATGGAATTGTTGTGGTGTTGATGTATATATTGAATATCTATTTGACCATGTGTGTGGAGAATAGGTATACAGGGAATGACCGTATGGCCAATGGTGAGGTGAATGTGTATACAAGGAGTGACTATATGGTTATGGGTCATGTTTAGGAGTATACCCGGTGTGCCTGCATTGTGACTCGTGGCTGTATGGTCATATGTGGTATGTACGTGTATAACCAAGTATGACTGTATAGTCATGGGTCAGGTGTACGTGTATACAGTGGGTGACTATTTTGTTATGTCTGTGGTATTTATGTATATATGGAATGACTGCGATAATGGGTGGCTATCGCTTCCCATGATTAACGTTTCCCCCATTGTACTAAACACCATCAAGATGGAGAACTCTCTGACATGACCTCTCTATTGATTAACATATCATTGTGTTATTGTGGAAAGCGATAGCCACCCAAGGTACACATGTGCAACACACCCATTACCTCAGTCACTCCATATGTACATAAACACCACACAAATGACAATATAGTCACCCACTTTATACACGTACACCTGACCATACAGTCATACTTGGTTATACCCGTACATACCACAAATGACGATACAACCACGAGTCACCATGAATGAACACCAGGTATACTCCTACACCTGACACATGACCATATAGTTACTATATGTATACATATTCACCACATTCACGATCATACAGTCACTCATTGTATACCTATTCACCTCACCATTGACCATACAGCCACTACATGCATACATATTCGCCATACACACGACCATAGAGTCAATCCAGGTATACATATATACCTCACTAATGGTGAGCCCTTCCAGATATACAAATACCCGCACACACGACCACTCATAAGTTCCATACTTGCATATACACCTCACACATGACAATTCAGCAACTCATTGTATACTCATACACGCCATCCATGATCATACAGCTACTCCATATACACCACCAATGATACATATATTATATCTCACTTGACTTTCTCGCATTCTGATTGGCTGCACACTGCTATACTATTTTACGATAGTACCCCAGTAGGATTCCTACATGCCTACTATTCTTTTTCTATTTATAGTAACAAATTCATTTCGCGAAATCGGGTTGCCGCCTGAAGGCACGGCCAAACTTAAACTATACATTGTACATACGTGTTGCAATATCGGTATATCATCTGATTTATTGGTGAATTGTAATGATCTTACAAATGTGCGATCATAGCTAGCCAACGTATTTAATAGTTTGTCCGTTTAGTTGGCAAGCGGCCAGTCCTAATTTTGTAATGACAGTGAACGTTATTTATAATTCCCTTTTCCACTTTAATCGATGTTAAGCAAGTTATCTTCTAAAATGTCGCCAAAATATATTTGCTAATGACGTATTTATAGAAATAACTGCATGAATCACGAAGAGATGTTGTTAGATGTAACTAATATGATTACGTCAGTACGTATGGACAACCCAAAACACGTACGTCCATCTATAAAATGATAAATGTATGTTTCATAGGAGTGCGGCGACATGTCACTAGGACGGCGACATGTCACTCTATGTCCAAAGGTTCGCTATTCCCAACAACAACAACAACAACAACTATTCCCAAGGTTCATTATATCGAAGTTTCGCTATTCCCAAGGTTCTCTATATTCCTCAATATTCAGAAGGTTTTTATAACTTGTTATTTTGAAGTTTCATTCTATTATCTATATTCTAAAGTATTGAGATGGTTCTTTATCATAAGACTCTTTTTATGAAGGAAATAACTTAAAGGTACTCAATCCGATAACACGCTGCTAAATTACTCTTTCTTTGGCTTCGGTGGGAAAAAAATATTTGATTAGTGTCGAACCCACCCATCAAAGCTCATAGTAATTAGATATCGATCTTTGCAGTTTGCTATTTTTATTGTTTCTGGGCCTAATCGTGCCAGGACGAGGTCAAACGGGCGGTCTTCCAGATAAAGATGGATAACTGTAAAATCGTGGTAATAATAACTACTTGGTATTAGAGTTGTCCATCTTTTCTGGTTAAATACGCCCAGAATAGCATACCTTGTTGTGAATAACATAGTTATGCTCCCCTACCAACGTCAAAAGATTGCCGTAAATTGTAAAATCTGAGACTGATTTCCAAAATTCAAGGTAAACAAAAACGTGACAAAATCAGACAGAAATTGTGTGAGAATTTGCACCAAAGTTCGATATAATATAATAAATAATGAATGACTTGTCGTTGACTATGCCAAAAAATCCTTATATTCCTATATATCTCACCATGGACACCCCACTCATAGCCATATAGTCACTATTTGTATACCTATTCACATCATTCATGACCATACAATAACTCCCTATATATATATATATATATATATATATATATATATATATTCACCTCACCTATGATCATACAGTAACCCCCTGGATGCCGTCTTGGCATCCACCCTTTAACCAGTTGATAAAGTTTTATCATAATGGGCCAGAATAGCCACATATCATGGTTCATCTCAGTTCCGTCTCAAAGTTCTGCCCATTTCCTTTCAATAATATGGCCAGAATCACAAAAGAGGTTCTCGGCAAAATCCCATACTGCAACTTTTAAATGAATTTGTCATGCCCCATACGGAACTGGGACAAACAGAATAGAACGTAGTTGTCAGTTAAATGACTAACACGTATAATAACCAATTGAGTCACAATTTGCTACCTTTTCGGATAACGCAGATAATATTGTTCGGGATATATGTAAAAAGTAACTTCTTACAAATTTGGTTGTCATTTTGGAAGCCATGTTGAGCAATTTGGTTTATAAACACCGTAGTGTGACACATTTAAGATAGACCAAAACAATAAATACATTTGATACGAAAGTTATTGCATTTTACTTAAAAACATTGTCCAAACCTGAAAGTGAATTTTTGCCGATATTTATGTCAAGTTTGTGAGAGAAAAATCCAACATTTGTTTGATGTCAGTGGTGACAATAGTAACAATGATCCATGGTGCATCAGACATGTTAGTAATCAATGTATAGAATGCAGAATAGCCAATTTTATACATCAACCACAACTTGTAAGCGATTGCAAGACACGCTGGGGAAATATTTACCATTTTCCATATTTTGGCAGCCATTTTGAGCCAAAGTAAGAATTTTGGTTCCAGTGAGTTGGAATATTCATAGGTAATGATATGCCTCACTTATATTACAAAGTTCTATTAATTTCTTGTTGAAATATGACTAGAATCCCAATTGTGATTATTTGTAAAATTTTATACCGCGTTCTGTAAAATCGAATTTTTGAGGGATCGGACGGGGCTATGACCCCAATAATTGCATATTTAATTGCTCCAATGATCAGTTAATATACAAAACACAAAATAAATCATTTTACTCAACCAGTTCCAAACAACATGAACTGATCTAGAAGATATTTGTGAAAAAATGTTATATTTTCAATTTCCGGCGGCCATTTTGGTGGCCATCTTGGATGGTGAGTTTCAATTTTGCCCCAAAAAAGGGTCATTATGTCTTAGCTTCACGAAAATATACACATTTGTATACATTTTACTAGATTTTCCAGCTATAATTTGCATAAAACTGACTTAGGGTTTGGTCTGAAAAACGGCGGTCATGATGGACGCCATCTGTTAACATTGCTTAAAAGTTGAAGGACATAATAAGGAACAAAATGAGTCGGGTGAAGTTAAGTCCCATGGGGGGATGCAAGGGTACCCCTATTAGTGTCGATAGCTGACAATCAAAGTCTAATGTAAATTGCCTAACGGGTTCGATTGAATGGGGAAAAATCTGGAAACGATCTTTATTTCTGTTCTCAAACACCTGCAACCTATAAGATGGAGCAAAAAAAACAACAATAGTAAAACCAATAGAACAAAAAACTTGTCCATTTGGCATTTGTCATAATAGATGGCGACGCTGATAAATCCAGCGTGATGTCGCTACTAACCCATTGTAATATAATTCTAAATGTTAGCGCGTTGACCTTTATTGATAGATTTGATCGAAGAAGCTTCTAATACAAGCCAGTTCCGAAGAACCATAGCTTACAAATCTCCAATTAAGTATCGGAGAGTCAATAGCACAAAAACATAATTGCGGATAACGGCACGAGTCGAAATGAATGATAATGACACCAAGCCACTGGTAAAGTACGCATAATTGAATGTTGTAGCAATGTACAAAGAATGTGCTGATGGGTCAAATACTTCCCTTATAAGGCGCACTATAGCATCGTTATGACGTTATCTGATATACACAACTCACCCAGGAGAATTGTCACGAAAAACCGAACGTCTACTCTTAAAACTATCATGACACATATAGCATTTATTAAAGGTACTCAATCCGATCAGACGGTCCCCATACCATCAAGATACAACAACAATATTTCTTAAAAATACGCTTTAGTTATCAGAATCGATTTATTGCAACAAAATAATGCTAACCGTGCACTGTCAAAAATGGTATCAAATTTCCAAAAACTTGTTATTTATCAACATTTTGTTCAACAAAATATGGCCGTATTATCACTCAAGTTTCACGAAATTTGACCGTATTACCACTTGATTTTTGAGTTATCCATCTTCATCCGCAATTTTGTCCGAGTGCTTCCGTTTGACCAGGCGTTTCTATGCCACATATCATTACACATCTCGAGAAATAACAAACTTCAAAAATCGATATCTGATCACTCTCAACTTTGACGGGTGGGTTCCTCGACTCGAATCAAATATTTTTTACACCCGAGGCCAAAGAAATAGTAATTTAGGAGCGTCTGATCGGATTAAGTATCTTTAAAAACAATGTCAGCAATACGAAGAAGACAATAATAAACAAATGCATCTGGTTCTTCGTATTTGGCCCTTAGTCGATGTTCAGCTTACCAGGCAAAAGAACATTGTACAAGAATCTCCGTGAGCTACGATATGTCCACCCCCCTATAGACCATGAACTACGATATGTCCACCACTATAGACCGTGAGCTACGATATGTCCACCACTATAGACCGTGAGCTACGATATGTCCACTACTATAGACCGTGAGCTACGATATGTCCACCACTATAGACCGTGAGCTACGATATGTCCACCGCTATATACCGTGAGCTACGATATGTCCACCGCTATAGACCGTGAGCTACGATATGTCCACCACTATAGACCGTGAGCTACGATATGTCCACCGCTATAGACCGTGAGCTACGATATGTCCACCACTATAGACCGTGAGCTACGATATGTCCACCACTATAGACCGTGAGCTACGATATGTCCACCACTATAGACCGTGAGCTACGATATGTCCACCGCTATATACCGTGAGCTACGATATGTCCACCGCTATAGACCGTGAACTACGATATGTCCACCCTACCCCCTATAGACCATGAACTACGATATGTCCACCCCCTACAGCCCGTGAGCTACGATATGTCCACCGCTATAGACCGTGATCTACGATATGTCCACCGCTATAGACCATGAACTACGATATGTCCACCCCTACAGACCGTGAGCTACGATATGTCCACCGCTATAGACCATGAACTACGATATGTCCACCCCATACAGACCGTGAGCTAGGATATGTCCACCCCCTACAGACCGTGAGCTACGATATGTCCACCGCTATATACCGTGAGCAACGATATGTCCACCAAACCCACTATAGACCGTGAGCTACGATATGTCCACCGCTATAGACCGTGAGCTACGATATGTCCACCATACACCCTATACAGACCGTGAGCTACGATATGTCCATCCTACCCATATATACCGTGAGCTACGATGTCCACCCTACCCCATATAGACCGTGAGCTACGATATGTCCACCCTACCCCATATAGACCGTGAACTACGATATGTCCACCCTACACCATATAGACCGTGAGCTACGATGCCCACCTTACCCCATATAGACCGTGAGCTACGATATGACCACCCTACCACATATAGACCGTAAGCTACGGTGTCAAACCTACCCCCTATAGACCGTGAGATACGATATGTCCACTTTACCACAAATAGACCTGAGCTACGGTGTCAACCCTACCCCTATAGACCGTGAGCTACAATATGTCCACCCTACCCCTATAGACCGTGAGCTACTATATGTCCACCCTACCCCATATATACCGTGAGCTACGATATGTCCACTCTACCCCCTATATACCGTGAGCTACGTTGTCAACCATACCCCTATATACCGTGAACTACCATATGTCCACCTTACCCCTATATACCGTGAGCTACTATATGTCAACTCTACCCCAAATAGACCTGAGCTACGGTGTCAACCCTACCCCTATAGACCGTGAGCTACAATATGTCCACCCTACCCCTATATACCATGAGCTACTATATGTCCACCCTTCCCCATATAGACCTGAGCTACGGTGTCAACCCTACCCCTATAGACCGTGAGATACGATATGACCACACTATACCCCCTATAGACCGTGAGCTACGATATGTCCACCCTACCCCTTATAGACCGTGAGCTACTATATGTCCACCCTACCCCTATAGACCGTGAGCTACGATATGTCCACCCTACCACCTATAGACCGTGAGCTACGTTGTCAACCATACCCCTATATACCGTGAACTACCATATGTCCACCCTACCCCATATAGACCGTGAGCTACGATATGTCAACCGTACCCCTATATACCGTGAGCTACGATGTCCCCCTACCCCCTATTGACCGTGAGCCACGATGTCCACCATACCCCTATATACCGTGAACTACCATATGTCCACCCTACCCCATATAGACCGTGAGCTACGATATGTCAACCGTACCCCTATATACCGTGAGCTACGTTGTCCCCCTACCCCCTATAGACCGTGAGCCACGATGTCCCCCCTACCCCCTATAGACCGTGAGCCACGGTGTCCACACTATACCCCATATAGACCGTGAGCTACCATCTGTCAATCCTACCCTATATAGACCGTGAGCTACGATATGTCCATCCTACAACCTATAGACCGTGAGCTACGATGTCCACCCTACCACATATAGACCGTGAGCTACGATGTCCACCCTACCACCTATATACCGTGAGCTACGATATGTCCACCCTACCCCAATATAGACCGTGAGCTACCATCTGTCAACCCTACCCCTATATACCATGAGCTACCATCTGTCAACCCTACCCCCTATAGACCGTGAGCCACCATCTGTCAACCCTACCCCCTATAGACCGTTAGCTACGATATGACCACCCTACCCTTATAGACCTTGAGCTACCATATGTCCGCCATTCCCCATATAGACCGTGAGCTACGATATGTCAACCCTACCCCATATATACCGTGAGCTACCATATGCCCACCCTACCCTATATACCGTGAGCTACGATATGTCCGCCCTACCGCTGTAGATCGTGAGCTACAATATGTATACCCTACCCCCTATAGACCGTGAACTACGGTGTCAACCCTACCCCCTATATACCGTGAGCTACGATGTGTACACCCTACCACCTTTATACCGTGAGCTACGATGTCCACCCTACCACATATGGATCGTGAGCTACGATCGATGTCCACCCTACCACCTATAGACCGTGAGCTACCATATGTCCACCCTACCCCTATAGACCGTGAGCTACCATATGTCCACCTACCCCTATAGACCGTGAGGTACCATATGTCCACCCTACCCCCTATACACCGTTAGCTACGATGTCCACCCTATGCCCTATATACCGTGAGCTACCATGTGTCCACCGTACCCCCTATACACCGTTAGCTACGATGTCCACCCTATCCCCTATAGCCCGTGAGCGACCATATTTCCACCCTACCCCTATAGACCGTGAGCGACCATATTTCCACCCTACCCCATATAGACCGTGAGCGACCAGATTTTCACCCTACCCCTATAGACCGTGAGCTACGATGTCCACCCTATCCCCTATAGACCGTGAGCTACCATATCTCCACACTATACCCCCTATAGACCGTGAGCGACCATATGTCCACCTACCCTATAGACCATGAGCTACCATATGTCCACCATTCCCCCTATATACCGTGAGCTACGATGTCCACCCTATCCCCTATAGACCGTGAGCTACCATGTTTCCACCCTACCCCCTATAGACCGTTTGCTACGATGTCCACCCTATCCCCTATAGACCGTGAGCTACCATATTTCCACCCTACCCCTATAGACCGTGAGCTACCATATTTCCACCCTACCCCCCTATAGACCGTGACCTACGATGTCCACCCTACGCCCTATAGACCGCGAGCTACGATATGTCCACCCTACCCCATATAGACCGTGAGCTACGATATGTCCACCCTACCTCATATAGACCGTGAACTACGATATGTCCACCCTACCCTTATAGACCGTGAGCTACGATATGTCCACCCTACCCCTATAGACCGTGAGCTTCGATGTCCAACCTACCCCCTATAGACCGTGAGCTACGGTGTCAGCCCTACCCCCTATAGACCGTGAGCTACGATATGTCGACCCTACCCCTATAGACCGTGAGGTACGATATGTCCAACTACCCCTATAGACCGTAAGCTATGGTGTCAAACCTACCCCCTATAGACCGTGAGCTACGATATCTCCAATCTACCGCATATAGACAGTGAGCTACGATATGACCACCCTACCCCATATAGACCTGAGCTACGGTGTCATCCCTACCCCTATAGACCGTGAGCTACGATATGTCCACCCTGCCCATATATACCGTGAGCTACTATACGTCCACCCTACCCCATATATGCCTGAGCTACGGTGTCAACCCTACCCCATATAGACCGTGAGCTACGATATGTCCACCTACCCCCTTATAGACCGTGAGCCACGATGTAGAACATACCCCCTATAGACCGTGAGCTACCATCTGTCAACCCTACCCCCTATAGACCGTGAGCTACCATATGTCCACCCTACCCCTATAGACCGTGAGCTACGATATGTCAATCCTACACCCTATAGACCGTGAGCTACCATATGTCCGCTATACCCCTATAGACCGTGAGCTACGATGTCCACCCTACCACATATACCGTGAGCTACGATATGTCAACCCTGCCCCCTATATAACGTGAGCTACCATATGCCCAACCTACGCCTGTATACAGTGAGGTACCATATGTCCACCCTACCCCTATATGCCGTGAGATACCATTGTCCACCATACCGCTGTAGATCGTGAGCTACAATATGTCCACCCTACCCCATATAGACCGTGAACTACGGTGTCAACCCTACCCATATAGACTGTGAGCTACGATGTGTCCACTCTACCCCCTTTATACCGTGAGCTACGATGTCCACCCTACCACATATGGATCTTGAGCTACGATCGATGTCCACCCTACCACCTATATACCGTGAGCTACCATATGTCCACCCTACCCCAATATAGACCGTGAGCTACGATGTCCACCCTACCCTCTACAGACCGCGAGCTACGATGTCCACCCTATCCCCTATATACCGTGAGCTACGATATGTCCACCCTACCCCTATAGACCGTGAGCTACCATATGTCCACCTACCCCTATATACCGTGAGCTACCATATGTCCACCCTACCCCCATTAGACCGCGAGCTACGATATCCACCCTACCCCCTATAGACCGTGAGCTACGATGTCCACCCTACCACCTATATACCGTGAGCTATGATGTCCACCCTATCCCCTATAGACCTTGAGCTACGATATATCCACACTATACCCCCTATAGACTGTGAGCGACCATATGTCCACCTACCCCTATAGACCGTGAGCGACCATATGTCCACCTACCCCTATAGACCATGAGCTACCATATGTCCACCCTACCCCCTATAGACCGTGAGCTACGATGTCCAACTACCCCTATAGACCATGAGCTATCATATTTCCACCCTACCCATATATACCATGAGCTACGATGTCCACCCTACCCCTATATAACGTGAACTACGATGTCCACCCTACCCCTATATACCGTGAGCTACCATATGTCCACCTACCCCTATAGACCGTGAGCTACGATGTCCACCTACCCCATATAGATCGTGAGCTACGATGTCCACCCTATCCCCTATAGACCGTGAGCGACCATGTCCACATACCCCTATAGACCGTGAGCGACCATATGTCCACCTACCCCTATAGACCGCGAGCTACGATGTCCACCTACCCCATATAGACCGTGAGCTACGGTGTCAACCCTACCCCCTATAGACCGCGAGCTACGGTGTAAACCCTACCCCTATAGACCGCGAGCTACGGTGTCAACCCTAGCCACTATAGACCGTGAGCTACGATGTCCACCCTAGCCACTATAGACCGTGAGCTACGATGTCCACCCTACCCCATATAGACCGCGAGCGACCATATGTCCACCCTACCACCTATTGATGTCCACCCTACCCAATATAGACCGTGAGCTACGATGTCCACCCTACCCTCTACAGACCGCGAGCTACGATGTCCACCCTATCCCCTATAGACCGCGATCTACCATATGTCCACCTACCCCTATAGACCGTGAGCGACCATATGTCCACCTACCCCTATAGACCGTGAGCTACCATATGTCCACCCTACCCCCTATAAACCGTGAGCAACCATATGTCCACCTACCCCTATAGACCGTGAGCTACGATGTCCACCCTACCCCCTATAGACCTTGAGCTACCATACCTACACACTGTACCCCCTATAGACTGTGAGCGACCATATGTCCACCTACCCCTATAGACCATGAGCTAACATATGTCCAACCTACCCCCTATAGACCGTGAGCTACGGTGTCAGCCCTACCCCCTATAGACCGTGAGCTACGATATGTCGACCCTACCCCTATAGACCGTGAGGTACGATATGTCCAACTACCCCTATAGACCGTAAGCTATGGTGTCAAACCTACCCCCTATAGACCGTGAGCTACGATATCTCCAATCTACCGCATATAGACAGTGAGCTACGATATGACCACCCTACCCCATATAGACCTGAGCTACGGTGTCATCCCTACCCCTATAGACCGTGAGCTACGATATGTCCACCCTGCCCATATATACCGTGAGCTACTATACGTCCACCCTACCCCATATATACCTGAGCTACGGTGTCAACCCTACCCCATATAGACCGTGAGCTACGATATGTCCACCTACCCCCTTATAGACCGTGAGCCACGATGTAGAACATACCCCCTATAGACCGTGAGCTACCATCTGTCAACCCTACCCCCTATAGACCGTGAGCTACCATATGTCCACCCTACCCCTATAGACTGTGAGCTACGATATGTCAATCCTACACCCTATAGACCGTGAGCTACCATATGTCCGCTATACCCCTATAGACCGTGAGCTACGATGTCCACCCTACCACATATACCGTGAGCTACGATATGTCAACCCTGCCCCCTATATAACGTGAGCTACCATATGCCCAACCTACGCCTGTATACAGTGAGGTACCATATGTCCACCCTACCCCTATATGCCGTGAGATACCATTGTCCACCCTACCGCTGTAGATCGTGAGCTACAATATGTCCACCCTACCCCATATAGACCGTGAACTACGGTGTCAACCCTACCCATATAGACTGTGAGCTACGATGTGTCCACTCTACCCCCTTTATACCGTGAGCTACGATGTCCACCCTACCACATATGGATCTTGAGCTACGATCGATGTCCACCCTACCACCTATATACCGTGAGCTACCATATGTCCACCCTACCCCAATATAGACCGTGAGCTACGATGTCCACCCTACCCTCTACAGACCGCGAGCTACGATGTCCACCCTATCCCCTATATACCGTGAGCTACGATATGTCCACCCTACCCCTATAGACCGTGAGCTACCATATGTCCACCTACCCCTATATACCGTGAGCTACCATATGTCCACCCTACCCCCATTAGACCGCGAGCTACGATGTCCACCCTACCCCCTATAGACCGTGAGCTACGATGTCCACCCTACCACCTATATACCGTGAGCTATGATGTCCACCCTATCCCCTATAGACCTTGAGCTACGATATATCCACACTATACCCCCTATAGACTGTGGGCGACCATATGTCCACCTACCCCTATAGACCGTGAGCGACCATATGTCCACCTACCCCTATAGACCATGAGCTACCATATGTCCACCCTACCCCCTATAGACCGTGAGCTACGATGTCCAACTACCCCTATAGACCATGAGCTATCATATTTCCACCCTACCCCTATATACCATGAGCTACGATGTCCACCCTACCCCTATATAACGTGAACTACGATGTCCACCCTACCCCTATATACCGTGAGCTACCATATGTCCACCTACCCCTATAGACCGTGAGCTACGATGTCCACCTACCCCATATAGATCGTGAGCTACGATGTCCACCCTATCCCCTATAGACCGTGAGCGACCATGTCCACATACCCCTATAGACCGCGAGCGACCATATCTCCACCTACCCCTATAGACCGCGAGCTACGATGTCCACCTACCCCATATAGACCGTGAGCTACGGTGTCAACCCTACCCCCAATAGACCGTGAGCTACGGTGTAAACCCTACCCCTATAGACCGCGAGCTACGGTGTCAACCCTAGCCACTATAGACCGTGAGCTACGATGTCCACCCTAGCCACTATAGACCGTGAGCTACGATGTCCACCCTACCCCATATAGACCGCGAGCGACCATATGTCCACCCTACCACCTATTGATGTCCACCCTACCCAATATAGACCGTGAGCTACGATGTCCACCCTACCCTCTACAGACCGCGAGCTACGATGTCCACCCTATCCCCTATAGACCGCGATCTACCATATGTCCACCTACCCCTATAGACCGTGAGCGACCATATGTCCACCTACCCCTATAGACCGTGAGCTACCATATGTCCACCCTACCCCCTATAAACCGTGAGCAACCATATGTCCACCTACCCCTATAGACCGTGAGCTACGATGTCCACCCTACCCCCTATAGACCTTGAGCTACCATACCTACACACTGTACCCCCTATAGACTGTGAGCGACCATATGTCCATCTACCCCTATAGACCATGAGCTAACATATGTCCACCCTACCCCCGATTGACCTTGAGCTACGATGTCCACCCTATCCCCTATAGACAGTGAGCTACGATGTCCACCTACCCCTATAGACCATGAGCTATCATATGTCCACTCTACCCCCTATATACCATGAGCTACGATGTCCACCCTACCTCTATATAACGTGAACTACGATGTCCACCCTACCCCTATATACCGTGAGCTACCATATGTCCACCTACCCCTATAGACCGTGAGCGACCATATGTCCACCTACCCCTATAGACCGTGAGCGACCATAAGTCCACCTACCCCTATAGACCGTGACCGACCATATGTCCACCTACCCCTATAGACCGTGAGCTACGATGTCCACCTACCCCATATAGACCGTGAGCTACGGTGTCAATCCTACCACTATAGACCGTGAGCTACGGTGTCAGCCCTACCCCCTATAGACCGTGAGCTACGATGTCCACCCCACCCCCTATAGACCGTGAGCTACGGTGTCAACCCAACCCCTATAGACCGTGAGCTACGGTGTCAACCCTACCCCTATAGACCGCGAGCTACGATGTCCACCCTACCCCTATAGACCGTGAGCTACGATGTCCACACTACCCCATATAGACCGTGAGCGACCATATGTCCACCCTACCACCTATAGATCGTGAGCTACGATGTCCACCCTATACCCGATATAGACCGTGAGCGACCATATGTCCACCTACCCCTATAGACCGTGGGCTACCATATGTCCACCCTACCACATATAGATCGTGAGCTACGATGTCCACCCTACCCCCTATAGACCGTGAGCGACAATATGTCCACCCTACTACATATAGATCGTGAGATACGATGTCCACCCTATCCCCCATAGACCGTGAACTACCATATGTCCGCCCTACCCCTATATACCGTGAGCTACCATATGTCCACCCTACCCCTATATGCCATGAGCTACGATGTCCACCCTAACACATATAGATCGTGAGCTACGATGTCCACCATATCCCCTATAGACCGTGAGCTACCATCTGTCCACCCTACCAACTATAGATCGTGAGCTAAGATGTCCACCCTATCCACTATAGACCGTGAGCTACCATATGTCCACCCTATACCCCCTGTAGACCGTGAGCTACCATATGTCCACCTACCCCTATAGACCATGAGTTACCGTATGTCCACCCTACCCCATATAGACCGTGAGCTGCCATGTGTCCGCCCTACCCACTATATACCGTGAGATACCATGTGTCCGCCCTACCCACTATATACCGTGAGCTACGTTGTCAACCATACCCCTATATACCGTGAGCTACAATATGTCCACCCTACCCCATATAGAACGTGAGCTACGATATGTCCACCGTACCCCTATAGACCGTGAGCTACGATGTCCACCCTACCCCATATAGACCGTGAGCTACGATGTCCACCCTACCCCTTATAGACCGTGAGCAACGATATGTCCACCCTACCCCATATAGACAGTGAGCTACCATCTGTCAACCCTACCCCCTATATACCGTGAGATACGATATGACCACCCTACCCCTATAGACCGTGAGCTACCATATGTCCGCTATACCCCATATAGACCGTGAGCTACGATGTCCACCCTACCCCTATAGACCGTAAGCTACGATGTCCACCCTACCCCATATAGACCGTGAGCTACGATGTCCACCCTACCCCCTATAGACCGTGAGCTACGATATGTCTATCCTACACCCTGTATACCGTGAGCTACGATGTGACCACCCTGCCCCTATAGACCGTGAGCTACCATATGTCCGCCATACCCCCTATAGACCGTGAGCTACGATATGACCACCCTACCCCATATAGACCGTGAGCTACGATGTGTCCACCCTACCCCTATAGACCGTGAGCTACGATGTCCACCCTACCCCATATAGACCGTGAGCTACGATGTCCACTCTACCACCTATATACCGTGAGCTAACATATGTCCACCCTACCCTATATACCGTGAGCTACGATATGTCCACCCTACCGCTGTAGATCGTGATCTACAATATGTCCACCCTACCCCCTATAGACAGTGAGCTACGGTGTCAACCCTACCTCATATAGACCGTGAGCTACGATGTGTCCACCCTACCCCTATAAACCGTGAGCTATAATATGTCCACCCTACCCCTATAGACCGTGAGCTACAATATGTCCACCCTACCCCAATATAGACCATGAGCTACGGTGTCCACCCTACCCCCTATATACCGTGAGCTACGATGTCCACCCTATACCCTATAGACCGCGAGCGACCATATGTCCACCCTACCACATATAGATCGTGAGATACGATGTCCACCCTATCCCCTATAGACTGTGAACTACCATTATCCACCCTACCGCCTATAGATCGTGAGCTACGATGTCCACCATATCCCCTATAGACCATGAGCTACCATATGTCCACACTATACCCATATAGACCGTCAGCGACCATATGTCCACCTACCCCTATATACCATGAGCTACCATATGTCCACCCTACCCCCTATATACCGTGAGCTACGATGTCCACCCTACCCCTATATACCATGAGCTACGATGTCCACCCTACCACATATAGATCGTGAGCTACGATGTCCACCCTATCCCCTATAGACCGTGAGCGACCATATGTCCACCTACCCCTATAGACCGCGAGCTACGATGTCCACCTACCCCTATAGACCGTGAACTACGGTGTCAACCCTACCCCTATAGACCGTGAGCTACGGTGTCCACCCAATACCCCATATAGACTGTGGGCGACCATATGTCCACCTACCCCTATAGACCGTGAGCTACCATTTGTCCACCCTACCACCTATTGATCGTGAGCTACGATTTCCACCCTATCCCCTATAGACCGTGAGCTCCCATCTGTCCACCCTACCACCTATAGATCGTGAGCTACGATGTTCACCCTATCCCATATAGACCGTGAGCTACCATATGTCCACCCTATACCCCCTATAGACCGTCAGCTACCATATGTCCACCCTACCCCCTATATACCGTGAGCTACGATGTCCACCCTAACACATATAGATCGTGAGCTACGATTTCCACCCTATCCCTATAGACCGTGAGCTCCCATCTGTCCACCCTACCCCTTATATACCGTGAGCTACGATGTCCACCCTACCACATATAGACCGTGAGCTACGATGTCCACCCTACCATCTATAAACCGTGAGCTACCATATGTCCACCATACCCCTATAGACCGTGTACTACGATGTCCACCCACCACCTATAGACCATGAGTTACCGTATGTCCACCCTACCCATATAGACCGTGAGCTACCATGTGTCCGCCCTACCCACTATATACCGTGAGCTACCATATGTCCACTCTACCCATATATACCGTGATCTACCATATGTCCACCCTACCACATATAGACCGTGAGCTACCATGTGTCCACCCTACCACATATAGACCGTGAGCTACCATGTGTCCGCCGTACCCACTATATACCGCGAGCTACCATGTGTCCACCCAACCCCTATATACCGTGAGCTACGATATGTCCACCCAACCCCTATAGTCCATGAGCTACGATATGTCCACCCAACCCCCTATAGATCATGAACTACCATATGTCCACCCTACCCATATACATCGTGGGCTACAATATGTCCATCCTACCCCTATAGACCGTGAGATACCATATGTCCACCCTACTCCTTATATACCATGAGCTATGATATGGCCACCCTACCCCTATAGACCATGAGCTATGATATGACCACCCTACCTCCTATAGACCATGAGATACGATATGTCCACCCTACCCCTATAGACCATGAGCTATGATATGACAACCCTACCCCATATGGACCGTGAGCTACGATATGTCGAACCTACCCCATATAGACCATGAGCTACTATATGACTACCCTACCCTATATACCGTGAGCTACGATATGTCCACCCTACCCCTATATACCGTGAGCTACCACATATGCACCCTACCCCTATATGCCGTGAGATACGGTGTCCACCCTACCCCCTATAGACCGTGAGCTACGATATGTCCACCCTACCCTATATAGACCGTGAGCTACGGTGTCCACCCTACCCCATATAGACCGTGAGCTACGATATTTCCACCCTACCCCATATAGACCGTGAGCTACGATATGTCCACCCTACCTCCTATAGACCGTGAACTACAATATGTCCATCCTACCCCCTATAGTCCGTGAGCTGCTATATGTCCACCCTACCCCATATTTACGGCGAGTTACCATGTGTCCACCCTACCCCCTATAGACTATGAGATACCATGTGTCCACCCTACCCCATATAGACCGTGAGCTACCATATGTCACCATATACCCCCTATGTGGATTTTTGCCAGCTATGTTTTTTCCGATAGACTGATGTATTTCACACATTTTTTTGCTGGTTTGCCAGTCGGGCGTGTGGTGCTTTTTCATTTTATAGGCATAGCGATTTTCAACAAAGTACTGTGATTTTTTTTTGCGATAAAATCCCTATTGGAGGTAGTGGAACTATTTCTCTCAAAATTAATACTCAAACTATATGTAAATTTTCAAACTCTGTTTCATTCGAACGGTATATAATAAGTATCCGCGTCGATAGCGTTACATGGGCACCTGACTCGATATTTTTCTTCACTGACTATAAGGTTTTTTCATTTATTTAGTAGATATATCTGAAAAAGTACAGTGTGTGAACCAGTGTTCGCGCTGTCGGTGGCCAATGTGAACGTGCGGATGCATAACGTAATCAAAGCATGCATAATGTAATTCAACTATGAACAATACAGATGTTTCCATGATTTTCCACGAGGTCATAGGCCATGACACATTTCTATAACAACACACGAGTACTTGGATGCATATAGGTAACACGGTGGGGAATCACTTGGTTTCGAGTTGATGAGTATCAGGCTCTCAACATGGCCTAGAAATCGTAAACGCGACCAGAAACGAGGAAAAAGTTAATAAACTATAGGATATGACATCTTACATTGTATTTTGCCAGCTTACGAGCAGATGCTATATATTTTTTTCAAACAATTTGATATCCCATTTGTGTCCAAATTCACATTTGTTTGCTCTAACATTCTGACCAAAGTGGCCAGTCTAAGGATTCTCCAAGATGTATGGACTGGTGTGTTCCACGCACCTCCGACTGGCAACTTTGGTCAGAATGTTATAGAAAACCACTTAGTATTTCCAAACAAATAAGGTATCAACTTGTTTCAAAACTGGCATTATTATGCTCGTAACAGTCAACATGCTATGTTTTGAGTCAGTTCCACATATATTATGTTTTGTGGGTTTGCACTAGCCTCGGCCATTTTGTATGCGTGGTACTCACCAACCTCTAAACCACGTGATTCCAAACGTGGGTAATCAATGCTCACATGTTTCGAGACCGACTTTTTTATACAATTTTTCAAGATGGCCGCCAATATTGAATATCTGACATGGTAAATTTGAATTCGCAATTACTCAGGAAGTTTATGATGTATTAAGTCGTGCGGTATGTCAATCTATTGATAATTTAATACTCCTTATTCATTTGTATGAATAAATTTCATATATAGAAAATAGCCGCCAAAATGGCCACCGGAAGTGAAAAATATGACGATGTATCACTAATATCTTCTAGATCAGTGTCTACTGTTTGGAACTGGTTGAGAATTGTGACTTTATTTTGTATTTTTTATTTTAACTGATCATTGGGGCAATGAAATAAGCAACTCTTTCGGTCCTGGCCCCTTCCAGTCCATCAAAAAATAAAAAAGATCACAATTTGGTTTCAACAAGAAATGAGCAGAACTGTGGAATGTAAGTGCGTTACTTGTAACTGGCTCATACACAACACTGCTGAGGAATTCTGAAATATCAAATTTTACACGCATTTTACCGAATGTAAACAAAATTTAATTGATATTTCTTCAAGTTTTCGCGATAAAAATTCACACAAAAAAACAACGAATTAAGAGATATAATCAGTGTTCATGCTGGGCCGAAATACCTTTTGCCCAATTGTTTGACCAAATCTTTTTTTTTTTTTGGCCAAATTAAAAAAAATTGGCCAAATTAAACCCTCAATTTCTTATCACAATTAATGAATATTTTGGTTTTATTTAGCATTTAACATTCTATAGTGTTATGTCCATACCTTCAAATACCGCGTCTATATTTCTTTAATTCCATCATTGCTACTTGGCGATATACCACTACCCAACATCTACCATCCAGCCTTATGACAGACAAAGTATTTATTAGTGTTAATCATCAGTACTGTTTCATTGCATTTGATGGCCCATTGTTTGGTCGTGCACAGGCAAGTAAGTTAACTGTTACCCGTTAAGGCTAAGCTGTACCACATAATCAATTAGCAGATGATCATACTATATATTTGTTTCTCTAGTCGCCAAAATTTGGCAACAGTTTTGTTTTGCCATTTTCTAAAGCCATTGGCCAATTTGGTCTATGATATCATGAACGCTGGTCGTAACTACGCCCAAAATACGCGGACCTGGTCAGTTTTCGAACTTGATCAAGACATTTTGCTGGGTAGGTGTTATATACCGAATATCAACAAATCAGTGGACATTTGTTCAAATTATCGCCCTATATCGCCATACAAATTCGCGAAAAATGAACTAATTAAAGGCTCTACCGAAGGTAGGCGGACCTGGTCGGTTTCGAAATAGATCAAGATATCATTGAGCAAGTCTCGTCGACCTGGTCGTTTTCGAACTCGATCCAGACATTGTTGATCTAGTCTTATATACCGACTATCAACACAATAAGTCGATATTTGTTCAAATTATCACTCAATCGTGATAAAAATCACGAAAATTAAGGGACGTAACACCGCACCAACGTAGGGGACCTGGTCGGTGATCGAAGTCGATCAAGACATTTTTGAGCAAGTCTCATATACAGAATACCAACAAAATCAGTAGATATGTGTTCAAGTTATTGCGCTTTCTTGATAAAAATTCACGAAAATTAACTCATCATAGAGCCGTAACAACACCCATATGCGGATCTTGACGGTTTTCGAACTCAATCAAGACATTATTAGCAAGTCTCATATATATGCAAGATATAAACGAGAGGCCGATCACGATCGGCAGATGTTTAACCCATACCTTGGCGATAGCGATCTTTTTATGAGTGCAAGAATTTCAACAATTCACAGCGTACTATTATTTATTAGTTTCATAGTGGAATCAGACATATTGAGCAACTTGCTCATTTAAACACAATAGGAAGATGGATATGACATTCGATTTCAACTCGGTCACTCCAACAGAGATACATGTATGTGTGATAGATTGATAAAGATAATTATACCCAAACACAGTCAGACAGATGCACCATAGCTGTTAAAGATATAATTGTTACAATATTAACATCATAATAACTCTATTTATTTAATTCTTACAATGGAACCTGAGTCATAACAGATTATGTTGTTGTGTTAGCTGCATAGTAAAAGTTATGGGATGATTGAGATTAGAGACCAACAAACACCTGAACATCTATATAAGTGAGGGGTGTATAGACCTTGATATTAAATATGATTGATAATGGTTGGATATAAAATATTTTAATACAGAATTATCAGATAACTAAAGGAGAGATATGAGAAGGGTCAAATTGAAAATATTAGAGTTATAACATTGGATCGCGTACAGTATACATGTACCTATGGTTAATTTTATTCTAAGCTGATCATTGGAAAGATACAATGTCTGTAACAGCAGAAATATTATTAAATATTGGGTTAATATTCTCAAAACCATTCAATCAATACCAAAATCTATACGCATGAATTCACACAAAAAAACAACGAATTAAGAGATATAATCAGTGTTCATGCTGGGCCGAAATACCTTTTGCCCAATTGTTTGACCAAATATTTTTTTTTTTTTGGCCAAATTAAAAAAAATTGGCCAAATTAAACCCTCAATTTCTTATCACAATTAATGAATATTTTGGTTTTATTTAGCATTTAACATTCTATAGTGTTATGTCCATACCTTCAAATACCGCGTCTATATTTCTTTAATTCCATCATTGCTACTTGGCGATATACCACTACCCAACATCTACCATCCAGCCTTATGACAGACAAAGTATTTATTAGTGTTAATCATCAGTACTGTTTCATTGCATTTGATGGCCCATTGTTTGGTCGTGCACAGGCAAGTAAGTTAACTGTTACCCGTTAAGGCTAAGCTGTACCACATTATCAATTAGCAGATGATCATACTATATATTTGTTTCTCTAGTCGCCAAAATTTGGCAACAGTTTTGTTTTGCCATTTTCTAAAGCCATTGGCCAATTTGGTCTATGATATCATGAACGCTGGTCGTAACTACGCCCAAAATACGCGGACCTGGTCAGTTTTCGAACTTGATCAAGACATTTTGCTGGGTAGGTGTTATATACCGAATATCAACAAATCAGTGGACATTTGTTCAAATTATCGCCCTATATCGCCATACAAATTCGCGAAAAATGAACTAATTAAAGGCTCTACCGAAGGTAGGCGGACCTGGTCGGTTTCGAAATAGATCAAGATATCATTGAGCAAGTCTCGTCGACCTGGTCGTTTTCGAACTCGATCCAGACATTGTTGATCTAGTCTTATATACCGACTATCAACACAATAAGTCGATATTTGTTCAAATTATCACTCAATCGTGATAAAAATCACGAAAATTAAGGGACGTAACACCGCACCAACGTAGGGGACCTGGTCGGTGATCGAAGTCGATCAAGACATTTTTGAGCAAGTCTCATATACAGAATACCAACAAAATCAGTAGATATGTGTTCAAGTTATTGCGCTTTCTTGATAAAAATTCACGAAAATTAACTCATCATAGAGCCGTAACAACACCCATATGCGGATCTTGACGGTTTTCGAACTCAATCAAGACATTATTAGCAAGTCTCATATATATGCAAGATATAAACGAGAGGCCGATCACGATCGGCAGATGTTTAACCCATACCTTGGCGATAGCGATCTTTTTATGAGTGCAAGAATTTCAACAATTCACAGCGTACTATTATTTATTAGTTTCATAGTGGAATCAGACATATTGAGCAACTTGCTCATTTAAACACAATAGGAAGATGGATATGACATTCGATTTCAATTCGGTCACTCCAACAGAGATACATGTATGTGTGATAGATTGATAAAGATAATTATACCCAAACACAGTCAGACAGATGCACCATAGCTGTTAAAGATATAATTGTTACAATATTAACATCATAATAACTCTATTTATTTAATTCTTACAATGGAACCTGAGTCATAACAGATTATGTTGTTGTGTTAGCTGCATAGTAAAAGTTATGGGATGATTGAGATTAGAGACCAACAAACACCTGAACATCTATATAAGTGAGGGGTGTATAGACCTTGATATTAAATATGATTGATAATGGTTGGATATAAAATATTTTAATACAGAATTATCAGATAACTAAAGGAGAGATATGAGAAGGGTCAAATTGAAAATATTAGAGTTATAACATTGGATCGCGTACAGTATACATGTACCTATGGTTAATTTTATTCTAAGCTGATCATTGGAAAGATACAATGTCTGTAACAGCAGAAATATTATTAAATATTGGGTTAATATTCTCAAAACCATTCAATCAATACCAAAATCTATACGCATGAAGAATGTATCACAATCAACCTGAATGAGATTATAAAAGTGATTGGGTGAAAAATATTTGATCAAAAAGTCAGCTTCAAGAATACCAGAACCATTATTATTATCCTGCAGCCCAAATGCAATAGAGGGAATTTCAAAATAAGATATATCCTCAAATGATGAATATTCAATTGGTGGCTTATAATTAATAGAAATTATTAGTGAACCTGGCCTAAGGCGAAAGAGATAATTTAAAATCTGCGTATCAGATATTATGTGTCTATGGAATAGGTTAATTTTAATCCTGAAATACATGCAAGTGAAAAGTGGATCACGATCAACCTGGACATAGAATAGGAGAATGAACATATGATGTGTGGAGAGTGTTAATCATTTTCAATGACATCATATGATGGAACTAATGTGTGGATAAATTGTTTTCTCAAGATAAGACAACAGTGTCTCTGTAAACAACAATTCTCTAAACAGCCATGCTCCAGAACATCCTTCACATGGACAACGGACTATTTGTATTAATGCCATGAACATGTTTCAACAGGTTGGGTTAAATTACTATTGCACACAAACTGGAGTAAAGTATCATCAATCACTTAAATTTGACAGCTCTGGGAGCAGCAGTGGTTTAGCAAAGAGTATCCAGTGTCATTTTCTGATCCCAATAAAGCAGATTACTGTGTAAAGTTGTTTGTCTTAAATTCTCACAGGGCATATACAATAGGTAGTAAATTACTTGAATTATAAAGGGCCATAACTCTGTTAAAATATATCGGATCAAACCCAAATTTGAACTTGATCTGTATTTCGGGGTGAGGACCACATGTACCAAATTTGGTGTAGATCAGATGAAAAATGTTTTGAGTTCTAAGTAAAAATAAGTTTGAAAAGGGTTAATTAAACGATACCAAAAACCATACAGATAAAGAACGTGCTAAGAAAAACCTTGGTAAGAAATATGAGGCATATCAGAAGAAAACAGTTTGACTTAGATGAATCAGATAGCATTTGTGTGCAGGGTTAATTATTTTCTAAACCGATCAACCGATCGATACCAAAAACTAAACAGGTGAGGGGTGTGTCATTATAAACCTACATATCAAATATGAAAACAATCGGACAAAAAATAATTTGGTTACAGCATCGGATAGCTCATGCCTATGTGCGGATGCAAAGTGTTAATAATTTCTAAACCGATCAACCGATCGATACCAAAAACTATACAGGTGAGGAGTGTGTCATCATAAACATGGGAGTAAAAAATAACTCTAATTCCCATAATACTGATTTACTGATCTCAGAGCTAAACTGATACCACTGGTAATTAATTGTAGACTGCTATGGTTATCTGTTCAATTCTTAGTTGAAAAAGGGCCATAACTCTGGCATAAAATGTTGGATATAACCCATATTCAAACTCGATCTGTATTTTGAGTTGAGAAACTCGCATACCAAATTTGGTTCCGATCAGATAAAAAAAAATTGAGTTATGGCAGCATGCATGAATTCTAAGTCGAAAAAGGGCCATAACTCCATTGAAAAATATTGGATCAAACCCATATTCGAACTCGATCTGTATTTTGGTCCGAGAAACTTGCATACCAAATTTGATTCTGATCAGATCAAATTTTTTTGAGTTATGGTAACATGCATGAATTCTAAGTCGAAAAAGGGCCATAACTCCGTGAAAAAAACTCGGATCGAACCCATATTCGAACTCGATCTGTATTTGGTGCTGACAAATTCATATACATAATTTGGTTCCGATCAGATATAAAATGTTCGAGTTATCGCACCATGCGTAAAGTGTCTACAGACAGACAGACAGACAGACAGACAGACAGACAGACGGACGGACGGACGGACGGACTAACGACGAGTGGTCAATCCGGGCAACGACACTATGTTTACCATACTATGGTATGGGTAAACATAAAAAAGATTCAGTTGTTATTTGTTCAGGTTATCGAGCTATAGAAAGAAGGCGTTAACGGCTACTGAAATCAGTTTATGTGACAAGTACGATCAGTCGAAGATGACTGTTTCTACAAAGATGTGTTTAACATTACAACATGTAAAATCTTCATTCAATGCAAAGCTTATATATCGTATGTGGTGTCAAGACGAGTTCATGCCCAGCAAACAAGAAGTTGAGTTCAAATAATTCAGTTGAACAAATCGAACTGGTAAATATTGATACATGTTCTGATAACTCTAAAGAACCTATAATCAATCACCGGAAAATCAAATACACCAAGTTCCATAAATGTTGTTCACCGTAACAGCCTCTGACACCAATGTGAGTGATCATATTGCTTCCAATATTGTTACAAGCAAACAAACATGTGGTAATACTGGCACGTCAGAGTTGAATCAACCACTAACTGCACTTGAAACCGAAAATGTGGCAAAATAAAAAAAGTGAAAACATGTTACAGATCGCCGACAGTGACAACAATCTCCACCAAGATGAACAAATTCATAAAATTCCGAGAACGAAAATAAAGAGGAAAGTAACAATAAAGCTTTGAACAGAATAGAACAAAGTTGAGGGTATATTAACAATAGGTTGAGTGTATTTGAAGATATGTTAACTGCCATTATAAGGAGCATATCTTCTCGAAAGGCCACTCTGAAATAAACACAATTACTAAAGAGAAGGAACACATTAAACAAACTAACGAAATGTCAAATATCGTGCTGAAGGAACAAGGACAAAGGAATACAAAAACTGTCTAATGCACTCGTTTAACAGCAACGTAGAAATGAGAAACCAATCCATAGAAGTTCAAAAACTCCCTAACACGCGCTAAGTGACAACGAGGTGGAACTTAGGACACATTAAAGGATAGCACTGATGACTCAGAAATAGATTTAACTAACGAGAAGCTCGAAATGAAGTTATAACTACAGCTAAGTGATTTATAAATGACAAATTCTCTGTTGGAATGAGACGTGACAGCGAAAAAGACCAAAATGAAGAAAATGATCGGGAGGAACTTCAAAATGCGCTAAGAGGCAAAATGACATGGAAGAAAAGAAGTGTTTCATATTACTCATGAAGATCGAACATCTGTAATCTCATCTGTTCGGCAGTTTTCCGCAAACAAGTGAATCGGCTCAATTTAGAATATATAATGTTAATTTATCAATACATAGAATATATGATGTTAATTTATCAATACATAGAATATATGATGTTAATTTATCAATACATAGAATATATGATGTTAATTTATCAATATATAGAATATATTATGTTAATTTATCAATACATAGAATATATAATGTTAATTTATCAATACATAGAATATATAATGTTAATTTATCAATACATAGAATATATAATGTTAATTTATCAATACATAGTTGTCTTGATTTGTGTTAAAATGACTTTATATAACTGCCCGAGTGGGTGTATTTCGTCAGTAAATATTGTGCTACAAATAGTAGTATATATTTCACGATAAAGGGCACAGGTTCCCAAAATCGTGAATTTCCGACATCCACAGATCGACAATGCATGCAAATTCCACAACTCCAAACAATATATGGACGTCGATGTAGTATTGTCATTTTCTAAAATCACCTGAAATCAAGGTATGTGCATGTATACATGTATTAGAGCATATTCACTCGGGCATCGAATTGGACATTTTTCGAATTTCGTTCTGGATTCTACGATAAGATCGGGACAAGACAACCCCCAGTACAAACATGACAAATTTATATACTTACACAGAATTGGACAGTACAAACATGACAAATTGATACACTTACACAGAATTGGACAGTAAACAAGACAGTAAACATGACAAATTTCGCAATTATAAACAACGGGCATCTCGCAGTTACAGCTTATGTGATTTGCTCACCGATGTGAAAACTATAATAATTTCGAATAATTCGTTTAATTTAAATCAGTAGAGCGAACTGTTGAATTTTCATATATGTACTCGTATTTTAATTTATTTTTCAAATTTTTAAAAACTATTAATATTTCTTATATCTTTTTCGACCATAAATCTTGAAACCATATGTCCACAACTCATTTTGCAACTAAAGCAACCACAAATCGTCGTTTTGGATGAATATATTAATAAGCGTTGACAGCTACCACAGTCGTCTTATATATAACTAGCTGAAAAAGGCTCCCTTCGTGAACCTTTATTCAGCGTCGGAGGGGCCTGCTGCCACGGGCTTTATGCCCTTCGCGCATATTTTGATCTTAGACAGATCCTTTATTCATCGACAGCCACTGTGTGCTCTGGGCGCACACTTTGGTCGTTCAAACATGTTACAGAGCTTCACGAAAGACAACATTTGGGTTTGCTGAATTGTGCAGATCCTACTTTTATTTTGAGAGGCTGACATACAACTGTCCATGTGTAAATACCGGGCTGCTCAGATCCAAACCAACTCAAAGTCTGTCCTTGACTCTTGTTGATATAGTCATGGCAAAATATAAAGCTACATGAAATAAATTGTAGCCGCTTGAATTGGAATGGTATCGTGGTCGACTGATTGGAGATTAAAGGTATTCGAGATATAATTACCAACTCATTCTTGAAATGTCCAGTTGTGATCTATGCCTCAATGACATTTGGCTTAAGTCTCTTGACAATGCAGCGTGTTCCATTTGTTATTCGAGGTGGATCCAGGCTTCTGAGGATCATGATCGGAGTTCCTTCTTTAGGTGCCCGAATGTGGTGGAGCATGCCATCTGCCCGCAGAGTATTCACGTATTACACTGGTAGATGTACCGAATGTGGTGGAGCATGCCATCTGCCCGCAGAGTATTCACGTATTACACTGGTAGATGTACCTGTTGATTGTCATCCATGGGCAAATCTACTGACATGCAGAAGACCTGTACTGTTCCAGTGAGAGAATTCAGAAGACTTTGTTGATGTTGTCACCATTGCACTTAAGGAGTGCCAAAATTCATCTTCTCGCCAGCCATGAATGATCTTTTGTGTTCTCTTCGAGGTTTGGGTTATGCAGAATGTGTTAACCAAAATATTGTCTAAATCGATTGACTGTGCATCATCTATCACATGATATTGCCCATTAAAAATGCGTCGTAGTAGGGTAGAAAAACTATTCAGCATCTTGATCCCCAGCATCTAAGCTCTCGTGTTGATGTGCAGATGTACCACTTGAATATCATATGTCTTGATGGATGCATTGACAATGTTAGATCTTGTCCCTCTAGGAATCACTGGTAAGATCTGCCTCAAACCACCACAAACCAGAAGCTTTATTCCTCCCATTGGCTGCTGGTTATCTCTGAAGTCTTGAAAAGTCTCTTGTGGTTCATTGGTGCTTCACCAATGATGATGGCAGAACATCTAGTGATGGTATTGATGCTGCAAATTAGTGTGTCTGTTCGGTCTATTGTGAATAGTACAATGGAATTAACACATATCAAGATAATAATACAGTCTATTGATGGGGGTAACATAGTCCTGCCGAGCTGTCTTCCTGTCCCCCCCCCCCCAAATTCAGATGGCGTGAAAATATTAATATTCATGTCCACGTACACATACAGACTAATCGTATATACAAAGAAAAAATATAGAACAAAATGTTAAGGTATTGTACTGGTCTGATATTCTAAACTATGAAAAGTTTCTGTCTGAGTTTCAAACGAAAATTGAGAGAATAATATTCAGTATATAGAGAAGATCCCATGAAATCTCAGAACTCAAGCGCAACACGGGGTTTCCTCCGACTCAGATTTATTAATTCAATCCACAAGTAACCGGGGAGAGATTGTGCATATTTAGTAAAAATAAAAAGATAGGAAATATATGATTCGCCGGAAGGGCTTTTTGTTGAGGGGAGGTTTTGGAAGAATGTCAGTTAACAGTGGTAGGTGAATATACTATCATAGTTATGGAGGCGCGGACTTACTCTGAGTGTCCATTGCTTCAAATAGCTTAGTCACATTTGTACTGTCGATATTATGGCTTGCGATATATTAATCATCGCAGTATTGGGTAGCCTTTCATATGAACGAAACGAGATGGTGGAAAGAAAATTATGGTCGAATACAACTACGTGTACAGGTTGTTTTATACCTCAATCTCAGTATTTTGTTTCGCGATAAAGACTCACATGGTTTCAATACAAAACTAAACACTTATATAGAGTAAGGGGAAAACAGAAAGAGAGAAAGCGCACGATGGCGAGAGAGAGAGCGAGAGAGAGATAGATAGAGAGAGAGAGAGAGAGAGAGAGAGAGAGAGAGAGAGAGAGAGAGAGTGCCACGCTGCCACTTCCGATTAAGATCTCATTCTGACAGCCTCCCGCTGCCATCATAGAATACCCCCGGTCCGTTGTGACAAAGGTGATCCGGGGATGTATACCGGTGTAACACGTCATCTCCCTCCGGATATCTTTCCCTCAAATATGACTAAAAAATAATTTCACTCATTTGATATCGTTTGACCCTGAAATAGCCAGAACATTTTGTTTAGATTTTTTTTTCCAAGAAAAAGTTGTTTGAGTCATGGATTGGGATGGGGGATGTCCAGACCAGGATATCTATCCCACCCAGCACCTACATGACAAAAAAATCATCTTATTGTTGTATTGCTAATTTTGATTTATATAGTCATGAAACGGCGAGAAATTAACTTCTTCCGAGAAAGAAGTTGATTGAGTCAGGGTTTGGGGTAGGGGTAATATGTACAGGCCAGGATATCTCCTCCACCCAGCAGCTACATGACAAAAAAACCATCTTATGGTTTTATTCCTTATTTTGCTTTATATAGTCATGAAACCAGGGGTTTCGGCCCATATAGAGAGTATTTGAAAAAAAGACGCTCATATGGGTGTAAAACGCAGCGTTCAATATAAGCACGATATGGGCTTATTTCAATAACGCACACTAAGAATCCACAATCATTATGTAGACCCGTGCCTGTTGTGGTTATATATGTCCACAGAGGCGATTTAGCAACAAACAAATTACACATTACTCAGCCATACGTGAACTTTGAACATGCAGCTGCATGTGTGTACATGATCTTCTTTGTGGTGTTTAGAGGGACTACTAGTATATGATTGCAGGCACAATAATAATCGACGTGGATAGCACCGTGGTTGTATTGGGTATGCATACAGAGGCGATTTAGTAACGAAAAATGATTTCGCCCAATTTGTGAACAGATGAAAGGGCATAAATGACCAGTTTGTAGATGGAACAATGGCATTTATAACAAGATTCCATAAGGATAACCCCGTTGTTGCTGTGGTTGTTCAGGCTGTTCTGCCATAAACCGCACATTAACAGCTTAGAATAGAACATATTTTAGGCAGATAATCTGCTTATAGTTGCCTCATTTTGAGCCGAAAATGTGCTGAAAATGGGAGCATTTTAGTCATATTATCGACTCACAATGAGGCACTTCTAGGCAGATTATGTGCGGACAATGCCAAAGTAAGCCAACTCACGACTTTTCATGTGTTTGCTCTTTAACAGATGTTTTCACTATGGCCCGTGCCATAAAATGAAATAACGGGTATGAGTTCATTACCTGATTATTTTAGAATCAAATAATCACATTATGTACTCATTTCACATTATAGGTCGAATATGATAAATGTTTGAACAGCTCTATGGGCATATATGACCTAGTTCGGGATTTTTCGATGAACTAGTGGCGGCACAAGAAAAATCCACAAGGAGAGCTTCGTGGCTGCTATGGTTCCGCGTAAAAGTGCGCTTATGCAACGAAAAATTGCATTTTCCCCCAGTATTTTGAGCCAACGAACGACTTACGACCAATGTTTTAAACAGCTGGACGGGCACACATAATATTTTTTGTAATTTTCAAAATATTTTCGTACAAATGGGTTCACATTGGACCGAATTAATCACATAGGTTTATTTCGAACTTATTTGATTCTCAAATTATACCGTTGAATGGCACGGGCCACAGTGAACGCGCAATAAAACGAACGTACACCTAGTAAGTCGTGAGTTGGCTTATAGTGTTATTTTCCAACGTGTTCTCGTGAAAACAAGCACACTACGGACTTATTTCATATTGAAATAGTCCAATATACTGCTGTTTTAATAATCAGAGTAATTAGGCCCATATAGGGTGTATTTCAGCTTTTCAAATAATGCAAATATGAGCTTATTTTGCGCAATTATAAAATAAGTCCGAATTGTGCTAATTTTTGCAAAAAACAGTCTGCTCTCGTGAAAAGAAGCACAATACGAGCTTATTTTTAATGTTGCGTTTAGTCCCATATATAGAGCGTATATAATTGTGAAAAATATGCTCTATATCCTGTCTATATTCGGGCACCAACGCGGCGTTCAACATAAGCATGGTATGCTTATCTTTCAATACGAATTAAGCCCATATTGGTACTATTTAATCTACTTTTTCATCGATACGACTTTTGCTCGCTCTTCATATCATGTATTTTCAGAGAGACCCGCCCCATTCAACGGGTATAAGTTTTATATAGGCTTATTTCATAAAAATAAGTCCACTATCAACCTATGTGAATAGATAGGCCCAATTTGAACATATTGACACGAGGACAGATTTTAGATGGAGCAAATGCAACCCTTTTCCCGAAATCCTGCACATTATCTGCTTATAATGTAATTGGTCTTAGTTAGATATTCTGCTTAGAATCACCTCATTTTGAGTCGATAATAAACTGAAAATGAGAGTATTTTAGTCACATTATCGACTCATAATTATTCGGTCAATCGAGTGGATGAAAACAAGTAGATTAAATAGTGTCAGTATGGGCTTATTTTCGTATTGAAATAAGCATAACCGTTCTTTTTCTGAACGCCGCGTTTTACGCACATAGCGTATTTTTGTACTCAAATACGCTCTAAATGGTCCTAAAACATAGAAAAATATAAGCCCGTATTGTGCTTCTTTTCACGAGAGAATCAAAAATGAGCACAATACGGACTTATTTTATAATTGCAGCAAAATAAGCTCATATTATGATGCCATTTTGCAACTCTTCGGGTACGTGCTAAAACTATCAAAAGTAGATGACCATAATATCTTATCCGCATGCTACAAAGAATCTCTGAATTGTAAATTGTCTTTAACATGGCTCACCCAATTGTCGCGTTATAACATTGTAATCAATAGCGCAGGCCAACTATCAGGGCAGCGTGAACAGATGCTGACTAAGACATTGAAATCAGAACACATGGAAGTATTTCGCAATGATATATTCAATGACGATAGACCGACAGGGAAAAATAAACTACGAACCTATAGGATATTTAAAGATGAATACAAAACTGAGCCATATGTCATTCACACACGATCACAAATTGCTCTCGAAATGTTTTCTAGATTGCGCGTGAGCAACCACATATTGGCAATATAAAAAGGGATGCACAGGCAACCAGTAATACCATTAGAAAATCGGCTGTGGTCCATGTGTGACAAACAATGTGTCGAATCTGAAATGCATTTTATCATTGAACGTCCGGCTATTCTTCGTCGGTGGACTAATAAAACTTGAAGAAATTGTTGAGTATGGAATCCTATTACGGCCACTTGCTAATGGCGCTTTCGGCGCACTTTTTGTCGCTTTCGGCGCTTTCGGCGCGCGCGCCGAAAGCGACAAAAAGTACGCCATTAGCGTTGTTTCGGCGCGCGCCGAAAGCGCCGAAAGCGACAAAATGTGCGCCGATCGGCGCACTTTTTGTCGCTTTCGGCGCTTTCGGCGCGCGCGCCGAAAGCGACAAAAAGTGCGCCATTAGCGTTGTTTCGGCGCGCGCCGAAAGCGCCGAAAGCGCCGAAAGCGACAAAATGTGCGACAAAATGTGCGACAGAAAGTGCGCCATTAGCGCGGTGCGCCATTAGGGCATTCGGCGCGGTGCGCCATTAGCGCATGTATACAATTAAGTATGTGATCAGCCCAGCAGGGGTGCCGGAAGAGGGGGCAGCTGATCCCCTGCCCTTGACCAAGGGGGCAGGACTTGCCCTTTTTCTGGAGACAGAAAATGCTGTGTTTAATCTCGTGTTTTTATAGCAAAATGTAACTTTTTGGGTCCAAATACCACCAATTTCACAAGGAATATTAATTTTTTGTCAAAAACGGCCATAAAAACCGACAAATACCTTTAAAATAGGGATTTTTGCCACAATGAATTTATGGTTGTTTTTTCCGAGTTTGCGGAGAAAATTCCCTTTTTTGGGCAGAAAAGTGCCATTTTTGTAGGCTCTCCCCCCCCCCGATGCCCTTGGATGCTCCCGGCACCTCAGTGCAGATCGGACATGGCCATATGTGTACAATGTATAGGCCTATGTATCAATTTTAAAAGGGAGGGGCTGAATTTTGCTGTAGATACACCTCTAAATGCTATAATTTGTCATTATTCAGATTTAAAATTATTTATTAATATGGTACTTAACACATGTATGAATTTTCACTATAAATGAGTCTAAATATAGTCAAGTGATTAGTATGCATACATTTGAGCAACTTTTTAAGTGAGTGTTGCCGCATGTAATTAAATGTAATATAATGAAAAAGTCTGTTAATAATTGAACACCACAACTGTCACTAGCTGTGATAGACTTGCAGTGAATATATTGATTGAGTAATTGGCAATCATGAATATTTTTGTGGGACAAACCCCAGCTTCTGGCATGATTCAGGGTACGTTCATACGCTGGCAAGTTTGCAAGGTACATTTTTGTGGGCATTTCGTCATAGAAAACCACATGGTGCCAGAATATGAACGGAAATATGCACCTAACATGCATCTTTACCAGAGCGAAAGACATCGGAAGTAACATTTATATAGTTCCACTTGTACTACCAGTGCTACCTCCAAATACCTGTATGATTTATTCTTGTGAGATAATTTGCATGATATTTACAGGCAAATTCCGGTAGCATCGTTACCAGTGGAACTACAGAGATTTATTTCGCACGTATACTAGTAGTTAGCCCCCCAACTTTGGTCAAAAGTATAACAGTTGGAAATTTCATACTTGCCAAAACATTAGTTGGAAATTTCACACCAACAATAGGTGAAATATGTTCTTGTAGTTTGATTATAAAACAATTTATTGGGGGGGGGGGGGGAAATGTTCCTATGTTTGGTAAAAACTTTGGACAGAAATGGTCATCAGTTGGAAATTTTCCAACCTTAGGGGGGGTAACAGATTGGAAATTTCCAACACTTGGAAAGCTTGTGTCCTGGTCCCTCCCCCGTGGCCAGTCAAAAACTTCTAGTTAATTTAAGAAAACAATATTGTCATACATTTGGTCAACATTGTCATTGGAATTGTCATCAGTTGGAAATTTTCCAACCTAAGTGGGGGGTGTAGGGTTTAAATTTACAACGGTAGGAAGGCTTGAGGCTAGTGTAGATGTTACGATTTCAAAATTTTCTTGTTAAGATTTCTAAATTTTCGCACACCGGATCGAACCATGGTCGGCCCGGTGTGTCATTGCCCCACATCCACATGGCCAATACAAAACTGCTAATTAGTTTAGCAAAACAATATTTTACTACATTTGGTCAAATTTGTGGACAGAAATGGTCATCACTTGAAGAATTTTCCAACCTGAGGGGAGTATGAGGTTTGAAATTTTCAAATAACTAATAAATGTTCAGGTTAAAATATCTGTCAATGTTCTCATACCAGGAATATAGAAATATAAAACCATGGCTTATGAATATATTAGAAATTAGGCCTGACTGAGGTTCAAGGGGGGGGGGGGGGTGCAAATGGAATTATTCAAAAACTTGTGTTGGTCTGATTCTGACTAAAGGGGGGATGCAGTTGGAATTTCCCAAGGTGGACACCCCCCCCCCAAACATGTAGTTGAAATTGAAGTCAGAAGAACCCCTCCCCCCAGATTGTGCCATGAAACTTTACTCTGCATAGTGCTTGTAGAGATATTATTCCATCAGTGCAAAACATGGGAACTTTTTTTATGTTCTAACATGGAACTTTATAACATTGAACAAACAAGGCAGAGAACATGTTGGACTCTCCGTTACCACATCCCTGCATCCATGCGAATGGGGGGGGGGGTTCAGGAGCTGTGGCTTTTGAAGTTCACTCACCTAATTGTAATTCCATATTTCTGATAAAACTTATAGATAATTTCACGGTGTGTAAAATTTAGAAAAAAATTGTCAACAATAAACGCCTCCATTTTAATGGCATACAGAAGTTACACCTCGTTACGCATGCCGGAAACGCTGCACTTTTTGTCGCTTTCGGCGCTTTCGGCGCGTTACTAACGGCGCATATTTTGTCGCTTTCGGCGCGGTGCGCCGAAAGCGCCGAAAGCGACAAAAAGTGCGCCGTAACGGCGCATATTTTGTCGCTTTCGGCGCTTTCGGCGCTTTCGGCGCGCGCCGAAATAACGCTAATGGCGCACATTTTGTCGCTTTCGGCGCACCGCGCCGAAAGCGCCGAAAGCGCCGAAAGCGACAAATAGTGCGCCGTTACGGCGTACTTTTTGTCGCTTTCGGCGCTTTCGGCGCTTTCGGCGCTTTCGGCGCGTTACTAATGGCGCACTTTTTGTCGCTTTCGGCGCTTTCGGCGCATCGCGCCGAAAGCGCCGAAAGCGCCATTAGCAAGTGGCCGTAATAGGATTCCATAGTTGAGGGAATGTTGATAAGAACTGTGTTTGTTATAATAATTTTATGTATTGCTTATTCATGTATATGATACTCATCAGTATCTTGCAACTGCCTATTGAGGTGTTTTACAATAAATTCTTGTATCTTGTATCTTCAATCTTGTATTTGGATTAGTTGACAGCCGGCTTATTTTGTCTAGTACATAGGCGATTTAGCAACTGACTTATGATAAATGTTTGAACAGCTCTATAGGCATATATGACCTAGTTCGGGATTTGTCGATGAACTAGTGGCGGCACAAGAAAAATCCACAAGGAGAGTTTCGTGGCTGCTATGGTTCCGCGTAAAAGTGTTCTTATGCAATGAAAAATTGCATTTTTCCTCAGTATTTTGACCCAACGAACGACTTATACGACCAATGTTTTAAACAGCTGGACGGACAACAAAATTGTATATATATGTACAAGAGAAGTCCCTTTACTGGAATTTACTAGAACTCCGGGGTGGAGACACATTCGTGTGGCACGGATGCTGATATGCATTTGGAAGTATGTTTTGCATTCAAATTTCGAGTCTATATAGGCCCACCATATGCGGGAAGCAGTCCACCAATAACTCATAATTCCCTTTTTATTACCATGGAAATGCTATATATATCTGTGTAGGAGATTAAAATTTACTAGAACTCCGGGTGGAGACACACATTCGTGGGGCAGAGATGCTGATAACATGAAAATAGGGTTGTTTTTTTTTACCAAATTTTAAGTCAATAAGCAAACCATATGAGGGAAGCAAGCCCCCAGGGACCCCTAATTCCATTTTTATGACCGTGGATATGTATATATCTGTGCAGGAGATGTCTCGTTAATCAAATATACTTGAGATCCGGGATGGAGACACACATTCATGGGACATGATTGCTGATGACATGAACTTATAGGGGTGTCAGACCGGTTTTCCGAAGACCTATTACTACGAAGGCCCACAACTCCGAAGACCCGATTCTCCGACGGCCCATAACTCCGAAGACCCGATTCTCCGACGGCCCATAACTCCGAAGATCCGATTCTCCGAAAGCCCATAACTCCGAAGGGCCAATTATCCGAAGACCTATAATTCCGAAGACATATATCTCCGAAGGGCCGATTCTCCGAAGACCTATCACTCCGAAGGCCCGATTCTCCGACGGCCCATAACTCCGAAGGTCCGATTCTCCGAAGGTCCGATTCTCCGAAGATTTTGTTTTATCGGGGTATTATCGTTTACTAAATAGTGTACAGTCCAGTGGCGAAGCCAAGGGGTCCCAAAATTCCCACTGCCCCCATTAAACCTCTACTTGCTATTTCAGACAATATGCATGGGCCCCTACCAAAACATGTCCAATGTCATGTAAACGCCCGGAAATCGTTCATGGGGCATCAAAATATTCAAACTTTTCCTACTGCCCCCACCTAAATGGGAATCCTGGCCCGCCACTGACTATACACCAGATACTATAACGTTACGTTGGCCCATGAGATGCCAGAGTAAAATGTACAGGGGTGAACGGGGAAGAACTTGTCGCCCCTGTGCATGTTAGGCTACTCTGACATTCTCGCAGCGTTTCTTTATAATATACCCGGTGCACACCAGTGGCGGAGCCAGAGTTCCCATTTAGGGGTGCACATTAATTAGCATATGTGGGGGATATGTGGGGGATATATCATGCATATGATATGCCGAAAGCATATCACGAAGGCCTGATTTTGGGAGCGCATACATGGGAGGGGTCGCCCCCAATCGTTGGTCCGAGGGCTCCCCTGGGCAGGAACACTGTGAATATTTGAATGCCTAGGAGGGATTTCCTGACGTTTACATGACATTTGACATGTTTTTTGGGGGCGGTCTTCCATAGGGCCCCATTGACCCCGCCACTGGACTGTACACTATTTAATAAGCGATAAAACATGTGCTTCGGAGAATCGGACCTTCGGAGAATCGGACCTTCGGAGAATCGGCCATTCGGAGTTATAGACCTTCGGAGTTATGGGCGTTCGGAGTTATAGGCCTTCGGAGTTATGGGCTTTCGGAGTTATGGGTCTTCGGAGTTATGAGATTTCGGAGAATCGGGACTTCGGAGTTATGGGCTTTCGGAGAATCGGGGCGTCGGAGAATCTGACCTTCGGAGAATCGGACCTTCGGAGTTATGTGTCTTCGGAAAAACGCTACGTAACCCAGATAGGTGTTTTTGGGCCAATTTCAAGTAAATAAGTTCGGGTACATCAATTATGAGTGAAGCAAGCCCCTGGCGATACCCAATTTTTATGACACAAGCGCCAAAACATGCGCCATTAGTCGCACATTTCGTCGCTTGTGTCGCTTTCGGCGCGCGCCGAAAACATGCGCCAATGGCGCACTTTTTGTCGCTTTCGGTGCGCGCCGAAAGCGCTATTAGCAAGTGGCCCTAACAGGATTCCATACTTATCCCATATTTGGCACTTTTAAATGCTTTTTCACTAATTTTTTAATTGGGAATACCATCCCAAATGTATTCCTTGTTCACTCTTGTTTCCAATCCTGTTCCACTATCTATTTTACAAGTCACTAAAATTGACTAAATATATGTGCCATCCTACCATACCAATTAGTCTTCGCCATTATTATTGACTATATATATATATTGATAAAAAATAAATGGCGTGAAACAATTCTATCCCATTCTGCTTCAATTATATAGAGGATCTACAACGAGTCCCCAGTTTATAGCGGAATTTACAAAACGAGTCCAGTAAATTAGGTCTGGACCGAGCCTTTGGCGAGGTCCAGACCTAATTTACTGGACGAGTTTTGTAATTTCCGCTATAAACTGGGGACGAGTTGTAGATTCTATTTATTAAATGATCCAAAACATCGACAAAACATACTTAAATCAACAAATGGAACGAGAAACTAACATCGGCTTCTATAAGACATGCGATGACGTTTCACGTAACTATTCGTTGTTTGCCCGCGTAAAGAAATAGTCCCAGATAAATAAAGACTATTTGGCGCTTTTAATGGCGTATATTTAATAACATAACTTTTCAAATTCTTCAGTCATGATAGTTTGTTGGAAAAATATTGGAAGTCATAGTATTTTTGAGACGTATAGCGTACGGAATGTTAAAAGACGGTAAACCGGAAGTCAAAGGTCACCTGGCACTATTTCCTGTTATTAAACGAACGTTTAATATCACAATTTATAGAATGGGTTTATTGAATGGAATAATGGTAGGATCGTGTAATAAATTAATATAGGTAATGTACTTTATTCTCTGAAACAAACAATATGCTTAAACCTGCCAAAACACCAAATTTAACCCCATGCAACATATTTTGAGCGTGATATTGTTGTAAAATCCAGTGTTAAAACCAGGTGACTTCTAGGTCTGTAGCAATGTGGTGACTGATCGGGGTCCAGAGCCATTCAGTATGCAGGAAAATATGGTTTGATGTCTGGAAGGATGAGTTGTCACTACATGGGTTAAATTTTGTGTAGTAAGCATTCCATGCAGTGTTCGCGCTGGACCGAAAAAAACTTTAGCCAAAAGTTTAGCCAAATGAAAATTTTATTAGCCAAATGAAAAAATCTTTAGCCAAATGTTTTTTGGCCAAATTAAAAAAAACTATGGCCAAATTAAATCATCGTTTTCTGGTCGGTTCACAATTAATGACTAAAACGTCAAATCTAACAGACACGGGTAAAATACACATTAATTTAACTAATTTTGATGAACTAGAAATATTTGTATATATATATCATTTATTTAAAAAATATTAATCTCTATGTGAAAGAGTGATTTGGGGGGGGGGGGGTGACCCGGGATTGTCCTTCTTAATGTCATTATGTTTTTGTTTTATATCAATATCTTTTTATTGATTAAATCATGAAATATTAATTATCCTTGCGAAAATATCTAAGTGACATCTGGAAACTAATAAGTTAATATTGTTACGCCATTATCAAATTACAATCTGTCATAAAAGCATGCATATTATTTTGAATGTATCGGTTTTGACAAATAGCCACAAAATATCTGTCGTGATTCACATTTGGCTGATTAAGCTATTGTCTTACACTTGGTGCTCATAAACCTTGACCGTCATAAATACAATGTCATCATAAACATGCATTGTGCAGGAGCCCCGTGAGTGACCAGACAGACAATGGGGGATTAGCGGATTAAATTTAAAATAAAGACTTTTGCTGTTTCGTGCATAGTTAGTGGTTTCCCTTTGTACTGTCCGCGATCGGGTTTCCCTTTGTACAGTCGTCGATATATTCCCACTTACGATGTTTTTGGACTAGATCGTTCACATCACAGAATTGAAAACCCACTTGCCAAAAATTCATGCCTTCATTCTCCATTTGGGGTCCACAAAAAGTTTAGCCAAAAGTTTAGCCAAATGAAATTTTTATTAGCCAAATTCGAAAAAGATTAGCCATTGGCTAATTTGGCTACCGACAGCGCGAACACTGATTCCATGACAATGACAACTGAGTCATGCATAATTATGCCTTTATTATTAATTTAAAAAAACATTATATCGCCACTTAAAAATATAAAATAAAACGTTAGGAAACCTTATGAAACCTATCTATTATACAGGCATCACTTCGAATCATGAATCGTTCGTAGCCAAATATTGAGTATTAATATTGAGTTTTAATGAGGTAAATTATCCAATTAACCCTGAAACAGGTTTGACGCGTTGTCATGGGCTCCATGCATATAAAGGTACATGGCCTGACTGTAATCTTATTATTATAAATAGGGTATAAAAAATATAATATAATTATTTTGTAATCATTGAGTCCAACGACTGATAACAACATACCTACCATATTGACACGTGACGATCATGTCGACATAATATATATTGCTTTAGTCCCACATAAGAATTAGCTCGTGTTCTTAACAGTTGTAGTCACGTACACTAACAAAATAATGCAAAAATATAGTCGTTTTTGTTTTGGGAGATTCAGTTTTATAGGCAAACATACTTTATCACAGGTGATTTAGCAAACACAAACTTGGCTACTTCGAGTTATGTCTGCCAGAAAGCCTGCAGTTGGACCGGTATTGGAACATAAAACCATATATAGACCCCCTACAGGGATATGTATGTAGATAAGAGTCTATATAACGTTAATAGTGGACAAACATTCCAGTGTAGGAAAAAAATTGCATTACTCAGAATTACTCATTTTTTTCCAGCCTCGACATACCCACCCACCCCCGCCTTGTGTCTGGAAATAAATTTGCAGACCCCCCCCCCCCCCCGATGAAACTTAATTAATATCTTCCGAGAAAAGTTGTGTTAAATTTTAGTATCAACGATAAGAACGAGGAATAGGGATTGCTTAGCATTGTTGTACAACAGAAGAGCAAATATGGTATATAAGCGGAACAAAACAATTGTCATTCTAAAATCTAGATCGTTGTATCTCGTAATTGTTTGCTTTTGTCACGTTGCGAATAGGTCCCACCATCTAATCAGGGACGTGGCTAGATGGTCTCCGTTGGGGGGGGGCACCTTGGGGAAATTCATTCTCCACCCCACCTTGAACCAGAATCAGACCAAACACAAGTTTTGCATAATTCCATTTGCACCCACTTGCACATCAGTGCTCAGGTCTAATATCCTATATATTCATAACATTCCCGGTATGAGAACATTCAGATATTTTAATCTGAAAATGTGCATAAATCCTAACATCTAGTGGTCTAACTCCAGACAAATGCACACGGCTACGGGCAAGAGACCAGGACACACCGGGCTTACCATGGTTGTTCGACCCGGTGTGGGAACATTTTTAAAACTATACAAGAATATCGCAAATCCTAGTATCTAGACTGGCCTCAACTGAAACTTTCCTATAGTGTTGGAAATTCCCCCCATCAGGTTGGAAATTTTTCCAATTGATGACCATTTCAGTCCACAAGTTTCACCAAATGTAGTAAAATATTGTTTTGTTAAACTAATTAGCAGTTTTGTATTGGTCACGGAGGAGGGACAATGATACACCGGGCGGACTATGGTTCGGCCCGGAGTGGGAAATTTTTTTATCTGAACAAGAAAATCGCAAAATCCTAGCTTCTAGACTAGCCTCAAGCCTTCCTAGAGTTGGAAATTTCAAACTTGACAGCCCCACTTAGGTTGGAAAATTTCCAACTGATGACAATTCCAATGAAAATGTTGACCAAATGTCTGACAATATTGTTTTCTTAAATTAACTAGCAGTTTTTGACTGGCCACGGGGGAGGGAACCAGGACACAAGCTTTCCAAGTGTTGGAAATTTCCAACCTGTCACCCCCCCCCCCCCATAAGGTTGGAAAATTTCCAACTGATGACCATTTCAGTCCAAAAGTTTGACAAAAAATAGGAAAATATGCAAATATTGGTCCATAAACAATTAGCCCCTATAAATTGTTTGAAAATCCAACTACAAAAACATTTTCAACCTATTGTTGGTGTGAAATTTCCAACTAATGTTTTGGCAGGTACGAAATTTCCAACTGTTGAAAATTTTGACCAAAGTTTGGCGGGGGTGAGACACACCCAAACCACCTGTCGCCACGTCTCTGCATCTAATTAGGAAGCACATCCACGTGCAACAGATTCCAAATAGCGCATCATTATTAACAAGTGCATCATATTGGAACTGTACCAGGTACTCGTTTACCGCATGGAACCGTACCTGGCGTACCACTACCAGGTACTCGTTTACAGCATGGAATCGTACCACTACCAGGTACTCGTTTACAGCATGGAATCGTACCACTACCAGGTACTCGTTTACCGCATGGAACCGTACCTGGCGTACCACTACCAGGTACTCGTTTACAGCATGGAATCGTACCACTACCAGGTACTCGTTTACCACATGGAACCGTACCACTACCAGGTACTCGTTTGCCGCATGGACCATCACGGCTTATATGTCCTTATTCACAGATCATCGCGTGGGTGCATATTAACCATATACTGTCAGGTTTGTTACACCGGCGAACATGTCGTTGAAAGAGATATTCTAAATTGACATTAGACGACCACCCACTGGAGACCGGGCTCGAAAATTTCTTAACTTCCACGATATAATAAGAACCACAAACAAACGCATGTGTCCGCTATATCTTTCTTGTGATTGTCATCCGCTGTCTTGGTTCGCGGATTCCATATTTCAGATTCCCTAAAGTGTTTTTTTTATGCGAACATGGAATCTGTCGTGTTCCTTTGCCAGATGTATACAAATGTCAAACAGGCAGTTTATTTGCTTATCAATTTTACCATGCGTCATCTGTGACACGCAGATAATTTAAGATAGTCTCGAGACGATGCTCCGTAGTCCCCGGTGGCTCAGTCGGTAAGGTGTGAAATTGCGAATGGCGTCAAGCTGTCACAAGTCAACGTTCATGTGATATTATAGCATGCTATATAGGCGACAAAATTATATAGAATGTCATGATATGTTCTGCAGGATATAGATTCACCTATTCTAAATTCAAATGAAATAAAAATGGTTAAATTTCGTTTTTGTTCCGAAAACGACCACCATGTACATGTGTTTATACACCGTGGATATTACAAATGAGATTTCGTTACACAAGCAAGGGCATACCGACCTATACAATGCTTAATTTTCCTCGAATATACTAAGATGAACTCTCCATTCCAGAGCATTTCGTATCACTGCGCCAACAGTCTTCCGGACGAACAAAGGTTATCATGTGGCCTTTTAGAATTCTGGAAACATTTGAAAACACACCCAGTGACACACCTGTTAAAAATTGCATACGAACATCATATGACCAACTGTTTTACTGTTTATATAGCTTCTAATTGAACCTCCATATTTATCACAGATGAACTCAAATTTGTGAAATGGGCGTTCTAATGTAAATAATAAAATAATAATGAATTATATTAACAGCGGTAAGTTGGTACCGGTACGTTTGATCCAAACCTGAAGCTTTCGGGTCGCTTCGGAGTTATGTGCATGTATCTGAAAGAAACTACATTATCTGGGTAATGTTGGGAAATGCAGATAATCCGAGCGCCTGTCAGGGTTACTGTTCGAGCTACTGGACATTCGCAATCTAGATGGCCAAGGCCGTAGACCGAGGCCATTTTGTTTATTAGTGACTAGTCGCGAGTCGATTAACAGACTTAAAACACAATTTTATAATATACAAGGATAAATTACGTTTATACATATGACAATTTCGATAAATCTCGATAAATGAGACGCTTACGAACGCTTTGAAAAAGTAGTCCTTGGCAGACAGCAAAATTACGCTCTTTAACTTGGCTCGTGTGAGTCGAAATTGAATGTGGATTTTGTCGTGAACACAATACCACGCGGTACAACTTTGTTCGGAAAATAAATGTCGTATATACGCAAACATGATAGAATATTTGTGTTGTACTGTACGTAGCATATTATATATACGTACTATATACTGTCGATGCAACTATATCTATCTATATTGTGGGCACGTATGCATTTTATGATATTTTTGACTCAATCTCATTGTTGTTACCAGAAGAATAGTAACTCTATTAGTGGAGTCTCGAATGCTTCATTGTGCCACATACCCCCTGGTATGTACATTAGCAGAACACCTATACCGAGAAGGGATGCATTATGTTCGGTTCATTACGCCCTCATATTGTGTATGCTGTGAAGGTGATTTGACCTGTGGTAGGAGCTATGGGGATATATTGCAGAGCAACACATTTCGGGTTTCACGCGATGCGAGTTATTTTACGAAATTGTAGTAGAACGAAGAGTAATGTCCTATTCCCACAATATAACACAAAATGGTGACATCCAATGTTTTTGGTTTCTGGGAATATCTTACAAGATTAATAATATAACCAAGACATCAGGTATCATTGCAGAAGAAGTAATGTAATTTCGATAAATATATATACAACAAAACATTTTAAAAAAGCGGAACGACGGTAACCAGATAACGGAAACAACTTCGATAAGACAGAATTAGTCAACAGTATTTGACGCATATATGATATACACCGTATACTAATTTATAATAATCAAACAGTAACATATATAATAAATGTATGGTATTTGCACTGTATTTTTATGATTTTTTTTCTGTTGATATATTCGTTACTTGTGTTATTTTTGACGAATAAAATTTATATATAAAAAAAATAGCAGCTATGGGGTAACTTTGATCAATAACTTACTCACTATATTCACAATAGAATGTTTGCAAGATGTCTGTATTCGCGGATGTATCTTCGTGGATATCTCATTGTTGCACTATGTAACTTTTATGACCGCGTTAATCTCTTTCGATATTTAGGTGTGAACAATGGCTGGGCCACTCTTGAAGATTTTATTGCAGGAACATAATGCATAATATAACAGCTAACATTGCTGATGGAGTTGATAAGATAAGATAAGATAAATTTATTGACAGATATGCCCACTCGAGGCCGATGTCAAAAGAGTTACATAAATAAAATGTTATTATAAGTATAGTAACATAAATATATTAATGTCTAAATATGTCTCAGTTGGAATGTAGACTAAAGGTCGTATTGTGAAGTATCGGGGGCGTATTCAATCCAATTAGTAGTTTTTGGTCCGCATTTAGAGACTTTCTGGTGCGGTGAATGGGGAAACATTCAATGATAATCCGTATTTGTTGTAATAATTTGAAGGATTAGTTGTTTTAACGGAATTCTAGGGTGGTGCATTCACGAAACCAGTATATTAAATATTTTATATATGCCTAATAATATGATTTTGAGGGCGTTACCATTTCTGGTTTTCTTGTAAGTACTATGCAGCTGTTTGTTATCGTGGGGGGGGGCAGAAGCGAACTATATTTCTCTGATAGAGGTCCCCGTGTGAGCTCGTTGTGCATAAATTGGGATACATGACAATTCAATATTACGACTGTCGACTTGCACGTGGTATATACATGTATATGGTATAAAGCACAGTATAAAGTGCCCATTCGGAGAAATAGAAGGTCGAGGTAGAACAAAGGAGCTGGGTTTTAAATTATGGATATTAGTGACAACCAACTTTATATATCGCACAAACATATATGTGCGTATATATCGTATTATTACCCATCCCTTGACTAACACTATTACCGATTGTGCAAAAGCCGCCACATGATAATTCGGGGAAAAGTCATATTGGACTCCCGAATGTCATATTGGACTCCCAAGTGTGCAATATGACTATTTTATCGGCACTCTGTTGCGTCACGAATGAACTATATTGCGAAATGAATCGGTGAAATTGTGATGTGCGCGCAACTCTGGTGGATTTAGCAGACGTTTCACTTCCGCATGGAGTTTTTTTTTTTTCACTTCCGTGTTTACTGTTCCAAATCATGCTTTCTGGTGATCAAATACAGGCTTTTATAGAGAATTAAGTGGCGACAATTACCAAACATTACCACAAAAGTTTTATTCCCAAACTTTGGATAAACATACAGATGGATAATAAAAATGTCATTATACAATGTTGTGTACAGTATGTGTTTTTATTGTACTCGTCCAGGTTGTGGTGAAAAAGTCAATATGACTTTTCACCACAACCTCGACTAGTGCAAGAAAAACACATACTGTACACAACATTGTGTAATAACTTTATAATATAAAAACATTTATTATCAATCCCTTAACTAACACTATTTATGATTGGGCACAAGCCGTCACGTGATAATCCGGGAAAAGTCATATTGGATTCCCGAAAGTCATATTGGACTCCCGAGTGTTCAATATGCCTTTTTTTATCGGGACTCTGTGACGTCACGAAGTAACTCTGCCAAATGTATCGGTGAAATTGTGATGCGCGCGCAATACTGTGGTGGATTAACAGACGTTTCACTTCCACATTGAGTTTTGTTTCACTTCCGTGTTTACTGTTCCAAATCATGCTTTCTGGTGATCAAATACAGACTTTTATAGAGAATTAAGTGGCGACAATTACCAAACATTACCACAAAAGTTTTATTCCCAAAATTTGGATAAACGGATAATAAAAATATCATTATACAATGTTGTGTACAGTATGTGTTTTCTTGTACTCGTCCAAGTTGTGGTGAAAAGTCATATTGGACTCGACACTGCGTGTCTCTTCCAATATGACTTTTCACCACAACTTGGACAACATTGTCCAATAGCTTGATATTAACTCACTATGATGAAACTGAATCGTGGGTGTTTTGTTGAAAATAATTATGGTGTCGAATGCCGAGTGAAATATTTAGCGGATTTACCACCGAAAGCGCGAACACTGTGTGTCATCAGGGGACATAATAAGGAATGATATCATATATCCATCAAACACAAGAGCGAATATCAAGTCATCTGTATTATAAGCGGCGTGGCTCACGATCAAACCGTTACTGATTATAAGACAGATAATTCCCAGCATCAGATTGTCTGTTAGTGACAATGGTGCCTTTTATCGACGAAGAAATTAATCTACTGCTAAGTTGGTAGCAACACGAAAACATGGCATGGTTTCCATTGTCTAACTGCGTTCGAAATCAGTTCCGAACTAAAACGTCGTAAATGGCGATACGTTATTGCATTCTGCTGCAAAACCTCTTGGGACCTGGTCACGTTTCAGAAATGCTCCTGATACGCGCAATGTAAGTCGATTATCGCTGTTGACATCTAGGCAGGTGAGTACCTTACTTAAAGCTTAGTGTTTATGTTCACTTTGACAGCATTGACATCACATTTCAACGAAATTGAAGAACATATACATTGGTTGTATTTAACTAGCTAACTTGAGTTTCCTCAAACTAACAAACGACACTGTCAGTTTGACAAGCCATGCGCGGGCACTAGCGAATGACGTATATTATCAATAATAAACTAACGATCTTCTCTCCTAAAGTCACAACAGTTGACAGAAATCCACACTGCATGTATTCTCGTGGAATGAACAGACAGACGAAGCTGTTCTTCGATACGTTTTCCTCAAAACGACTCGTGCCTGATGTTCAGCATTTAGTTCAGGCCAATAAAGCGATCGCTTTCGTCTCATACCGGTGATGAAAACAATCGATAAGAACATATGGTATGTTATAACCTAACGTCAGCCCTAACCCTAATACATATGGAGAATGGAGGGGTGGTTTCGTTTATTCTTATATGAAGGATATATCGAACATGTACATGAAATAGCCATATACGCCGTTCGAGTGTTTCAGAACAAGACATGAAAATCATAGAATACCGGTACGTAACTTCATTTTTGTCTTCTACCAACTAAAAGATGTGGTGGGAAAGACTATTTGATCCATAATTTACGCATAATCCGAGTCAAAAAATCATACAACGAAAATCCAGATGTCAAAACTACGACCGATTTAACACGATACCTAAAACACAATGATTTATCATGACACATAAAACTCAGAACTGTTTTAGCACGATGCATATAGCACAACGATTTATCACAATACATTAAACAGAGAATGATTTAACAAGATACATAAAACAAAGAACGATTTCGCCCGATGCATTAAACACAGCACGACTTAGCCTAATATCTAAAACACAGAACGATTTAGCAAGATACATAAAACACAGAACGATTTAGCACGATTCCATTAAACACAGCACGATTTATCCCGATATATAAATCACATAACGATTTAAAATGATGCATTAAACACAGAACGATTTAACATGATGCATTAAACAATAAACACAGAACAATTTAGCACGATCCATTAAACACAGAACGATTTAGCACGATCCGTTAAACACAGAACGATTCAGCACGATCCATTAAACACAGATCGATTCATCCCGATATATAAATCACATAACGATTTAAAATGATGCATTAAACACATAACGATTTATCCCGATATATAAATCACATAACGATTTAACATGATGCATTAAACACAGAACGATTTAACATGATGCATTAAACAATAAACACAGAACAATTTAGCACGATCCATTAAACACATAACGATTTAGCACGATCCGTTAAACACATAACGGTTCAGCACGATCCATTAAACACAGAACGATTCAGCACGATGCATTAAACACAGAACGATTCATCCCGATATATAAATCACATAACGATTTAACATGATGCACTAAATACAGAACGATTTAACATCATGCATTAAACACAGAACGATTCAGCACGATACGTAAAACACAGAACGATTTAGCACGATCCATTAAACACATAACGATTTATCCCGATATATAAAACACATAACGATTTAAAATGATGCATTAAACACATAACGATTTAGCACGATCCGTTAAACACAGAACGATTTATCCCGATATATAAATCACATAACGATTTAAAATGATGCATTAAACACATAACGATTCAGCACGATCCGTTAAACACAGAACGATTTATCCCGATATATAAATCACATAACGATTTAAAATGATGCATTAAACACATAACGATTCAGCACGATATATAAATCACATAACGAGTTAACATGATGCATTAAACACAGAACGATTTAACATCATGCATTAAACACAGAACGATTCAGCACGATACGTAAAACACAGAACGATTTAGCACGATCCATTAAACACATAACGATTTATCCCGATATATAAAACACATAACGATTTAAAATGATGCATTAAACACATAACGATTTAGCACGATCCGTTAAACACAGAACGATTTATCCCGATATATAAATCACATAACGATTTAAAATGATGCATTAAACACATAACGATTTAGCACGATCCATTAAACACAGAACGATTTATCCCGATATATAAATCACATAACGATTTAAAATGATGCATTAAACACATAACGATTTAGCACGATCCATTAAACACAGAACGATTTATCCCGATATATAAATCACATAACGATTTAAAATGATGCATTAAACACATAACGATTCAGCACGATCCGTTAAACACAGAACGATTTATCCCGATATATAAATCACATAACGATTTAAAATGATGCATTAAACACATAACGATTCAGCACGATATATAAATCACATAACGAGTTAACATGATGCATTAAACACAGAACGATTTAACATCATGCATTAAACACAGAACGATTCAGCACGATACGTAAAACACAGAACGATTTAGCACGATCCATTAAACACATAACGATTTATCCCGATATATAAAACACATAACGATTTAACATGATCCATTAAACACAGAACGATTTAGCACGATAGTATATAGTAAAATCTCGAGATTCTTGTGATTTGGTATAGGTGGGATATGATCCAAAGATATATTCTTCATTGAATAGTATTTAAGTGCGTAATTTGTTTGTTTTTTTCGCTCAATTTTTCATCGTAGAATATATCACGTTTAAACTGCGAGATGTGTTCCTGTTCCAACACTCATCCGCTTAATATAACATCCAATTTCGACATGTTGTTGCCCAAGATGAAGGTTTACAATTTACAGTATATTCAAAGGATTCGGATAAAATAGTGTCGTCTCCTGTTTATACCTGGTCTATATACACCGCTAGTGCCAAACCACATATCTAGTTTAAACCTGGTCCAGTCAGTCGTGTCTCTATCGTAGAGCTAAATAATCATTATTGTCTTATGCGGACCGCCGCTTTCTATCGATAGAGAAAATATATAATCTCCATATTTTGATTTTGGATTTATAAGCAAGAAGTGCTCACACATATATACAGTGCATGGGGATAAGATTTTTGTCAATTGCGATAATTTTTTGCGTTTTATTACCTTAAACCGGCAACTAAACCAGAGCACTCGACGACCTTACCCCATACCAATCTTGAACATTCCATATTGTATTTGTGTATTTTGTCAGATTTCTTTTTGTTTTGTGGTCAACATTTATGTACTTACAATTTTCATATGTGCATCACCATCTTTTTCCCGGGGAGAGGAGCTCCACCTAAGTTGTTATAACTTGTGATCCAATCCCTATTCGCTCATCCTACATTAATGTGTTATAAACAACTTTTGCTTGAAATGTTAATATGGGATGATCAATAAAATATGAAACAACTCGACGGCCCATCAAAACGGGGTTTAGAGAGACCAGACCTAAGACGACGAATCCGACTTTTCTGGACCGTGGTTAACATGGGTGGATATGTACATAATCTGGATTGACGTCGTGTCTATAATGTGAGAGTGGTGGCTTGGTAATGATCGTGCCAGACTAAATTAATTCTCACACGCTGGTTTTTATAATCATGAGCTGGTGTGCGACTGTGCGTTAATTAATGGAGTGATTATAGTCATTCTACCGGCCTGATGGTGGTCCGCATTTAACTTGGTAGGTTGATTGGATGCTCATATTACCGAATCAGCTAGCTTTTACAAACGCCGCATTAGACCCGGGTCGGCTGGACAGTAAATGTAGGTTTAAACCAGGTTTACATTCGGCGGTTTCACCGGGAAGCAATAAAAGTAAAACACCACTAGGTATACTTTAATGCACGAGTATTACTATACTATTATTACTCTTATTATTATTGCCATAATTATGTGTCTTTTTCAACTTATTTGGGTGTTCTTGGTTTCCGTATAACTCCACCAAACATGGTTGTAGCTCGATATGTACAATTATCTCGGTCAGTGCGTGTTATTGTGTAAATTTAATAATCAAGCAAATCCGTTGTAGCCACGTTACTTTTTCTGAAGGTCCGCATCGACCACTTTATATGTCATGTATTTCTTCGTATTTCGTATTTTGTTTACTCTTTCTTTTTTCTTTCCATCTTTCTATCTCTCCATCTCCCTAACTATCTTTTGCATCACGAATCCCACAAACAGGTATATCTGCATGTGGTAGCCAACGAGTGGATATCGTAGACGACCTCGCACTGTCAGTGTTATTATGCGACTGCCCACCCGTCACTGTCTGTCAGATACTTTAGTTTTCTGATATTTAACTTTTGTGCTGATGTGTCCATTAAATAATTACAAGTGCCGGTATGCTCATTCTACGGCCGCGCGAATCGAACACTCAAATGAAACCGCTGCGACAACTTGGCCTAAAAAAATATGGTTAATTGTGTAAACTTGTGTTACTTGCATTATAATGTATACTATGTTGCAAACTTGCTACGTTAACTTTTAATTTTCAGTGGAAATGTACACAAGGTAAGTGTCACTCAACAACAGATGATATAGCTATTCTGCATGCTCTGATAAACGTATACAATGTACATGCAGAGCGGACGAAATATATATTGTACTTGTATTGACTTCCGCAATCAGTTGACACTGTATATGGACAGATGCCCTATGTTATATCCCGAAATTCGTTTTAAAATAAATATGGCCGCCAGAAGCCATCTTGGCTTTCAAATTTAAGTCCATCGGCACACACTGCAGTCAGCATTTGTCGGAGAAATGTTTTGAAAAGTTAATGTAATCTTTAGGATCACCTCTAGATGGGAGCTATTGAATTTGAACGATTTCCGATGAGAAAAATGGCCGCCGACAGCCATCTTGTCTCACCATCTCAAAAACAAATCGCTTTGAGGAACCACATCTAACATTGAACATTATATACTTTACAACGCATTTCAGTGCCATGTTGCATGACCAACTGCAAAACAAAGGGATGGGACCATACTTTATACGACTTTTATCGCTCGCAATATTCCTTTCTGCTTTGAAAATTGGAAGTCAACAAGGCACGGTGGAAGACGCATGTGAGACCATTCCTACCACGGTTAATATCGTCAAACAGCTCTCGCTTGAAGTCATGGGGCAGTCGAGGACGGTTGAGTGCGTGGCTAGAGTGAGACTCAACAAATGTGAAGGGGAGTGTCACTCCTTCGTGCGGCCAATGGGATCACGTGGCGACACGAGAACGGTGAGAATATATACCTCTATTTCTCCATTTTGGCGAGAACATTTATAATAAAATGAAAACAGAAACAGACACTACAGAACTAATACCCGTGACATGCAGTGAACGGTCCCAGACGATATAACCCAATTGTTCTGAAAACAACGGACTCCCAGGAAATTCTGTATTTTAAGTTATACATTGCTTGTCAACACAACATCCACATCGATCGGAATACATCACCAACGTAGGTCAAGCATTGTCGATCTGAGGCGCAATCCAATGTACATGTCGGCAAATCACGCAATCCATTGTACATGTCGGCAAATCACGCAATCCAATGTACATGTCGGCAAATCACGCAATCCAATGTACATGTCGGCAAATCACGCAATCCAATGTACATGTCACCGCCTCGCAGTTTTCAACCGTTTCATATAAATAATTGTTGAATATAGACTACCAGCATCTAGTCCAGGAGATAGTGATCAATGTTTGCAACCCCACCAGGACTCAAATTCGCCCGACAAAATGGTATCCATCATGGCGGCCATTTTGCTTGAAATTGACCAGGTCTATTGGCTAAACGACCACAACCTGTGTTCAAAATAGCCTAGAATTTTACTCACCATATGTGCTTGTGCAATCTCGGTGCGAGAAGTTCACTCGACGTATCTTCCTGGTTCGCTGGCACTGAATAGCGACGCTTTGTGTTTTATGTCGGATATTTCAATCAAAGAGGGGGCAATTTGTTTGAAATGAGAAATTAGTCTACCCGAAGCAGATCGTGATTTAATCAGACAAACTCGACAGCGGGCAAACCCGGAGCGAAGTCGGTCACACCCTCAGTGCGAAATGACGCACACGCACCAACACCCTGGCACAAGAAGTTCACACCACCACTCGGATATGACCATATGTAGATATATAGGTGGTACCATGAGATATGGGTGGTAGGTTTATTTGGAGTAAATAATATTTATTCCTACTACAAAAAAGGCTAATATTTTAACAAAATGCTAATGAATGAATATGGGTGAATGCAATGCTATGAGACAACAAGCCTATTGTGCTAGTATGACATGCACCGATATTTAAACCTGGTGATACCAGTCTTGTGAACAACTATCGACCAATTTATCTCTTGAGCTGCGTATCAAACGTATTCGAGAAATGCACTTACAAATATTTCTCGGAATGTTTTAAATAAAATATATCCTTGATACATATCTGTTGTCTGTATGGAGGGTGATGGTATCCTTGATACATATCTATTGTCTGTATGGAGGGTGCAGGTATCCTTGATACATATCTGTTGTCTGTATGGAGGGTGCTGGTATCCTTGCTGCATATATGTTGTATGTATGGAGGGTGCTGGTATCCTTGCTACATATATGTTGTCTGTGTGGAGGAGGCTGGTATCCTTGATACATATATGTTGTCTGTATGGAGGGTGCTGGTATACTTGATACATATATGTTGTCTGTATGGAGGGTGCTGGTATCCTTGATACATATATGTTGTATGTATGGGGGGTGCTGGTATCCTTGCTACATATATGTTGTCTGTGTGGAGGGGGCTGGTATCCTTGATACATATATGTTGTCTGTATGGAGGGGGCTGGTATCCTTGATACATATATGTTGTCTGTATGGAGGGGGCTGGTATCCTTGATACATATATGTTGTCTGTATGGAGGGTGCTGGTATCCTTGATACATATATGTTGTCTGTATGGAGGGTGCTTGTATCCTTGCTACATATATGTTGTCTGTGTGGAGGGGGCTGGTATCTTTGATACGTATGTGTTGTCTGTATGGAGGGTGCTGGTATCCTTGATACATATATGTTGTCTGTATGGAGGGTGCTGGTATCCTTGATACATATATGTTGTCTGTATGGAGGGTGCTGGTATCATTGATACATATCTGTTGTCTGGTTGTCTGTATGGAATCTATATAAAATTTGCTGGGAAGAGAAAGATCATCTCCGAACAATAATCTATAGCATGTGTTTCTTTTTTCTGTTTGTCGAATATATATGGTCTTAGAGTCACTGTCAAGTCGAACGGTCGAAAATCAAGTTTTAATGAATTTACGTGGATAAAAACATATGTTATTTTATCAGTTGATATGCACATTGTGTACACATGTTAGAACAGTATATCCTGATATATGTGGCGACAATAACATGGTATGCCCATTTTGTATACGGTTGAGAAATAATGTAGAGATGAAAACTCGTGTTCGTCTATGTGCAAGCTTATATATTTTAAATCAGCTCTAGGTTTTCTAATTGTCAGTCTCGTGCAGTGCTGTCTGTTTTATCATATTATTTAAAGTGAAATGTAAACTCAATTGAATGCTAAATAACATGCACATAATGGTCCATGACTCTTTGTGCAAGCGTATTTATCTTAATCAGTTCAACTTCTGCTTTTTTCGAAAACAATATCAGTCAGCAATATAAACATTGACAGTGTTCTCAGGGAAACAACTCTATTTAAAAAAATATAAAAAAAATAACGTCAGCCTTCAAAATATCGCGAGTTATTACGCCCTGTGTGTGCATGCTTACTCCTATACTGATCTGGCCATGTCAATGGAGTTATGGGGATATATCGCAGAAAAACACATTTCGGGTATAACGAAGATTATGTCCTATTCCCACAATATATAGTCCGTGGGTCAAGCAAGATATTTTTTTCAAATTGGCTGCACCACCCCCCTCCAACAAAGGTTTCTATATATCAAATTAAAGGTAATCATATGGCGCATCAGATTGTGCATGTTGCCCGTTTCAGAAAGTGTCCCAAAATAGATTTTTCTGGGAATACAACTCTTACCCCTAAAATAAAATGAAAAATTTCTCGAGTACAAATGTCAGAGCATAAACAAAATATTGCAGTTAAAAACTGCACAATATATCGTTTATATTAATAAGAAATTATCATAAAATGACACGAGATACAAAACTAGACTAATTTATGAGCTAGTTAGAAACAAATGCCATAAATATTTTGAAATCGCGAAAAATTACTTGGATTTTGAAAATCAATGTCACTTATAAATGGCTATAACTTGTGAACAGCAGGGGCTATTGATCCGCAACATGGCTAAAAAATTGCCCCAATGACATACCAAAACGATTTTAATAATGGACTGCCAAGAATATTGATGTGAAAATGTGATATGAGTGTAAACTTAACCCCACCCCCTAAATATATAACTTTTGCAGGAAAACGAATTATGTAGTTTACACTTAGAATGCTGGATGTCAAGTTGGTATTAGAAGCATAAACTGAAACAGTATAGAGAGTGATGAAGGGAATTATAAATAACGGTGTCTGAACGTGATCTAAGATTAAAATTTGAAAAAAAATTGTGAAAAATGAGAAATCTTACAAATTTATGTAAAACTTACAACATTGTGATTAAATTTTGAAAGGCTATGGTATAACCTCGCGATAACACTGGTCTAGAATTAATAAGTTCATAAAACCTCATACGATCACCTTTCTGGCACCTATTTCGTATATGTTTCAAGTTTTACTTGATATATATATATATATCAACTGAACACATATGGCTACAACGGCTTATGAGTGAGACTTACGTTATACATAATGGTATTTTCTTATATGTGCCGCGCATGTCGGGACAGTGATCACAACTGACAATAGATATGGCATTACCATATTTGACAATAAGTTTAGGATGGCATCCAAAACGGCCAACAAAATCGAAGTTTCTCACACTTTCCGCCACAGACGTGACTGAGTTCGTTATCTGGGGACAAGGGAATTGTTAATCATGAGTTCACTGGTAACCATAAACAACCCGAAGAACCCTACTATTGTATCATTTAATTTAACCTAATGAGTAAATGATTGTCTTAAGGACTATAATACTCTTTTATTGGGGGAATACTTGATACAAGTCAATGTATAGAAATATTAAAACAATCATCACTGACATGTGCCTTTTGGGTCAGTTTAGATAAGTAATATCAAAATATAAAAAATTCTGAAGAAATTGAAATTGTATGCCCAAATTACCGGCCTCCAATTTCAAGTTGCCTATCTCTGATGTAAACATGTGTCCAGGTGAAATATTTTATATTAACGAAATTAGTTGTTATACAGAGGATTTTTTGCCAATAAAGAAATGACTTTTGCAGTATATAATATTGTGTTGCCAAACAGTTTTCAAGGCATGCTACTACTTCCTATTCTATAAGTTGAGTTCTCTCACTCTGCTCATCATATGAGTCGTCAACATTTACACTATTTCGGCTATTGTAGACATTCTCACATACATCATTACATGGTTAGTCTGTAGTCAAGATCATTTGTTAGATTCATATGAATCTTTACAGTCAAGGTTCAGTAGTCACAGTTGATCGGGAGGAAGTATAATCCGACCTTGTTTGTATGACCCAATCAAAGAGCGACCAGCCATGGCTGTCAGGACATGGTACACCAGGCTGGGGAGTTAGTATGATGTGCCAATCACTGGTATAGTTCACACGAAGATGTGTTAATGTGATTTCTTAAGGAGTCTGTGGCTGCTGGCGGTAGAAGGTGTGTTCCAGTGTTCGGTTATACAAAATAAGAATGTGTGGGTTAATTTATCACTATAATAGAGCCCACATGCAAACTTGGTAGGATATATAGTGTCATCGTCAACATTAATAGATAGCACAAATTGGTACAAAATTCGCATAATATTTTACTGCTTTTGATTATTAAGTTAAACGGCTTTTTTTATAGGAGTTTGTGAATGTCGTAGCCCGTCAACGAGTGAATTAGAGGCAAGGTTTCACACACATCTTGGACAATACTGTCCGATATGTCGTTCACGGAAATGACACATGACCTATTTTTGTTTTCAGTATTTCGACATGTATGTCAGGGGAATAAAAAATAATACCTTGATTCCGACCGAAGCGTGCTGCATTGTCTGAATGTAACATCATACCTGTATCCGCTTCCTAGTGGTAACATACTAGCAAGATATCAGGAACTAACTCTAAACGAACGTCGACATTCACGGACCGTATCACGTGACATTCGACCCAATGGCAAACATAATTCAGTGTTTTTGAAACAGCATGTAGATTCTGCACTCGACCATTCACGAAAAGATAGAAGGATGTCAAGGAGTCTTTGTTATCACCACCTGATAAATATTGGCACTGTCTGGAACTGTGTCGTGGACACAGACTATGTGAAGCCTTGCATGAATACCAGGAATGTATTATCCGGTTGCAGGAAAAAGGTAGCATAATGACTTATTCTGAAAAAGAAGTGCAACGTATCATACTACGCAACAACTTCAACAATCTACTAATATCGATGATGACCCACTTACATCCTGCTAAGAATTTGTATGTGCTTTATGTGACAAGCCGACATGTATTCAAGTCGATGAATTACGATAATTTTCTCCTGTTGTAAAACGAGAACAATAACACCAAATGCAGACTTCTGAAGCAACACTAGGCATAGCGATATGTGTTGTCCCTAAAGTGTGTCCCTTTACCTATTGCCCGTCTGAATGTCATGTAAATAATGATATACCCTGGACGCAGAGCGGAAATGGTCAGCACCAAGATGTACACGCATAAGAACAAATCTATAACCAATGATGAAGCAAGATTCAGGCGTAATCATGATCGGCCAGTCCACTCTCATTGTTGCTTTCATGCCCGTCGGGTTCGTAGCATATATGTACGCCAACAACAAATCGGTTAGCCACTCGAGTTAAAGTGATGTAAAACACCCCGGTAGGGTGATCGATTAAAAATGGAGGATATTCTTGATCAAAGTAGTTATTTATTACGAATATTAATACAAATTTACAGTGCTCACACCATCATTTTGATATATTAATTAAATACAATGACACTCGATGGCGAAATAATTTGCGTTAGTTAATCGCCGATTGTCGCGTCCCGAATCGAGTGGTAAATATTTACCGCGCCAGCCGACTCACGATGGAACCCCATCACCAAACCATCATTATGTCTTATCACCTTCATGTTTTCATCTATGCACTTATCGTATCATGTTGCTTGCATGTTTTGTACACTCCAGGGGTGCTATTCACCGGCTGGGTTTATAATATAGTCCAGGTAGTTTTACGAGGCGACGCTCAATGCGAAGCTATCGGTGGACATATCGATGGGAAGACATCGCCGCGCGGTATAGGATTATCCAATCAAGGTGATTGGCGTCAATCATAGATTGACCATCGGTCACATAAACATGCTGCGTGTAACAGTACACGTTTGGTTCATTTCAACAATGAGCAACCGAGGAAAATTATGTGGGGGGAAATATACCACCGACGACATGGGGGTCTACAAAAAAAATGGGTGGGTGGGTGGTCCAGAGGCCGAAACAATCGTGCTTGTAATTGTTTTTCCAAAATGGGTTTTTTTTTCAAACAATTTACAAGTACTGACCATGTAATGTTGTTTGTAAGCATGTTAGTATCGTGTGTGTTGGCATATGGCTATATAGACAGCTATAGTGACTATATAGCCTAAGATTTAGCAACCTTCTGGATTTCACAGGATCCCGCCCCACTTCACAGTGGAAAACCGTAATTTAGTAAAAAAAATATATATATATTACCCAGTTGTATTACCCGAATAAAAGTAATAAAATAAAAAAAAACTGTATCACAAATACTACATGGTGAATACTCAATGATGACTAGATATCATTAACCCGACTGTTGCATAACATGAAATTGAAAAGGGTATCTCATAAATTTCTAATGTCGGAAATACTGTCTTGTTCTGGCATGCAATCAAATTCATTCCTTCTGGTTATTTCTCATCTTTAATGATTGCAAGTAATGTTAATTTGTAACACTTATCCAAATAAAACTGAATTGGTTATGATGAATGACCGTTACTGTTTATTGTTCAGACAATCCCAACTGAAGGCGACGCTATTCTCCTTGAATTTACGAACTTAATCTTGAAGCTTAAATACTGCTCAACAAGACTAAACTAAAATATTAATTGTATACTGTTATCGCTTACAAATAGATGAACTGAAATAATGTGATGCATTCAGATGCTTTGAGAAATAACATTCTTCAATGTCTTCAAAGTTCAAACTAAAATCAAGAATAAAATCTGACTGCGACTATACTGCAGACTCTAGTGCACAAATATACATACAAATGGTTTAGTTATAATAATGCAAAATGTGTTTACGGATGGGACCAGGTTGGTAGCTCTGGTATGCATCGACAGGCGAAACCTGTGATATGCAGTAATATCTGCATACATCCTTCCCCTATCATTCAGGTCTATCACCATACCAAACCACTTCAAAATTCGACAACCGACACTTCAACTTATATTGCAAAAACTTTGTACGGACTGAATTTCATAAACAGGGCCCTTGGATAACTCTGTTATGCATTGGTGCTCACAATCCGTGATATTATGCATATTCGTTCCCCATTTCTGGTCCGTCACATGTCATAGAGCATAAAAATATGACAACCGACTCTTGAGTTATAACGCAAAAATGTTTGTATGGACGCACTGGCCAGAGTATACTTGTGGGGTGACCGCACATACCTATGAATACTTGTGGGATGCGATCATTTGTTTGAGTAACTTGTGGGGTGCAACCCACAATCGACGATTTTTTAAAGAGCGTATTTTTAAAGAGCCCTATATGTGCAATTGTTTTCCAGACCCCCCCCCCCCCCCCCCCCACTGCCGACGAGCGTAAAACGTTTTTGGGCATTGTGGAGAGAAGAATCAAAATATTAAAGAACAAAGAAACCGGCACCATTCACCAGCGCCGGAAAAAATATACATGGAAAAAAAATTCTTTGGAAATGGCAAGGAAATATCCAAACAGAACCAAAACACAAACAAAACTCAACTAACAACTCAATGTAATCAAGAAACCGCCACTTTTTTTTTTTAATTTCATTCATTTCTTTAATTTTTTCCTACTTTCTACGAATATAATATCACGTTGGTGTAATATGTTCAGCCATACGCTTGTGACATTCGTGAAAATGTTGTTCATTAAATACTCTCCTGTTTTTTATTTGTTTTTTTTATTATTTATTTTTATATCCCACCTATTTTTCTTTAAATTTGATTGTTTTTTTTTATAATAATATCACATATTGGTATACAATCTGTTCAACCACATGCTTGTGACATGCTATCTGTATTTGTAAATAATGTTGTATATAATATACTCTCCCCCGATGGAGGCAATAAAAAAATATATAATTAAAAAACCTCATTAATATCATTGAAACTCATTCTGCAGATGTATAATGCGAGCATGAGTCTCCACACAATTATACCAAAAAAAAATACCGCTATAGATGCCGATTGTGGCCGGTGAGTGAGACGGTGTCAATTGACAAGTGACAAATCTGATAGATTGGACCAATCACACCATCGACAGCGTGTGTCGTTTGCACTAAAGCAAAGATACCTTTGCGTTCAGCCGCTACCAAATAAACTACCTGGTTTATAAAATAGTCTCGCTTGGTGAATAGCACCCCAGGGGTTCCATCAACCGACCACATTTACACAGAACTATTCCCTCCCACACAGCAACGTAACCTACGGGTGTCAGGTGCCAACACCAAATCAAGGGGATTATACGACGGATCTTCCACAAGACCAGGACTCAATCGTTCCCCTATACTCATATCGAATCACAGACTAAAACACTGTTATGACTTGTTCAACACAGCAGTATAGGGCAGCGATTGGAGTCTTCCACTTAAGGAAGAAAACTCACAAACCTCGAGATCAGGCGGCAAAAAATGTTGGACTCTTAAAATGCAACTTCCGAATACTCAATCTGAAGATATGTTTTATTCTGATCTGTCTAATCCTTATGTTATCCGATATAACATAATGTTATCGGCGACATCGAAAAGAACACAGGCCCTACTACCTCACCTGTAAATTCAATCTCCATATTTCATTACAATATCCGAAGTATTCGCAATAAGCTCGAAAAGATAGTCGATATCATTAACGAGTAATGAGTATGATATCCTGTGTTTTAGTGAGACCCATCTTGAACCTTCATTTCCCCCCGATCAATTAATTATTCCTGGGTACTACCCACCTGTCCGCAAGGACCGTGATTCCAAAGGGGGAATATGCGTAATGTTTGCAAATCATATCGTCCATTGACGAAGACATGATTTAGAATTCGATTCCTCGGTATTATGGTTTGCTATATTCTCGAAGAAAACTCACATTCTCTTAGGAATGTCCTATAGATCAGAACAATACTGTCATTAATCCAGGAGTATCAGACCACAGTGGTGTATATGTAACATTAGAATACGGTTACTCCCCCAACACCTCTTTCCAGAGAACGGTTTGGAATTATACCAGAGCAAATTTTGAAAGAGAAAATAGCCTGCTTAGTAACACAAACTGGGATGATCTGCTATCTGCGCCCGACATAGAAACTACAGTTAACAATTTTCAGAATAAATTTATCTCCATCATGAATCAAACGATCCCGCAGTCAAAAGTGACAAACGCCACACAAGACAAAATTTGGTTTAATTCCGACATTAGAAAAGAAATCCGCAAAAGAGAAAAATTACGAAACAAAGCGCTAAAAAACAATCGCCCTGATACGTGGCAACAGTATAAGAATACCAGAAACAAAAATAATAACATGAAAAAGTTCGCAAAAGCAAAATTTGAAGAGAAACTGGAAAATCCCCCCGCGATTTTTGGCAATTAATAAATTTCTTACTATGTAAAAAGAAAACAAATTGTATTCCGCCCCTATCTACTCCAAGCTCCTTCCCCAACACGAGTAACACTATTGATGTAAATGGAAAACTCTATACGTAACAGACGATCTGGACAAGGCCAACCTGCTGAATAAAAGTTTCATTTCCAATTCTTCGATTAACGATTCATCCCATAAATTACCATCATTCAAATCGCGTTGTGAAAAAGAGCTAACGGAATTGGAATTTACGCAGGATGAGATAATTTCTGTATTAACATCGCTCAAACTGAATAAAGCCCATGGTCATGACGGAGTAAGTGCGAAATGTTAAATTCAACTGCTGAATCAATAGCATATCCACTGTCAATAATTTTCAATAAATCCTTCAACAACGCAAAGTTTCCATCTACCTGGAAAAATGCTAACGTAGTCCCAATTTTCAAAAAAGATGGCCCAGCCGACACAAAAAACTATCGACATATCTCCCTTCTTCCTTGTCTTGGGAAAGTGTTTGAAAAAATTGTACTAAAACAAATAAGTCCGTTCTTTGACGACAATAAATTACTTTATTCCAACCAATCGGGTTTCATAACTGGTCACAGCACATCTCACCAACTCATATAGACCTCTACAATCACCTATGTCAATCGGTTACGTAGCATTTTTCCGAAGACCCATAACTCCGAAGGTCCGATTCTCCGAAGGTCAGATTCTCCGACGCCCCGATTCCCCGAAAGCCCATAACTCCGAAGTCCCGATTCTCCGAAATCCCATAACTCCGAAGACCCATAACTCCGAAAGCCCATAACTCCGAAGACCCATAACTCCGAAAGCCCATAACTCCGAAGGCCTATATATAACTCCGAACGCCCATAACTCCGAAGGTCTATAACTCCGAAGGGCCGATTCTCCGAAAGTCCGATTCTCCGAAGATCATTTTTTATCGCTTATTAAATAGTGTACAGTCCAGTGGCGGGGTCAATGGGGCCCTAGGGAAGACCGCCCCCCCAAACCACATGTCAAGTGTCATGTAAACGTCCGGAAATCCCTCCTAGGCATTCAAATATTCAGTGTTCCTGCACAGGGGAGCCCCCGGACCAACGATTGGGGGCGACCCCTCCCATGCATGCGCTCCCCAAATCAGGCATTCGTGATATGCTTTCGGCATATCATATGCATGATATATCCCCCACATATCCCCCACATATGCTAATTAATGTGCACCCCTAAATGGGAAATCTGGCTCCGCCACTGGTGTGCACCGGGTATATCATAACGAAACGCTGCAAGAATGTCAGAGTAGCCTAACATGCACAGGGGCGAACGGGGGCCAAAGGGGCAGAACTCGCCCTTTTTCTGGCGACTGAAAATACTTCAATGGTTATATTTTGTATAGAACATGTACATGTAGATAATATAGCCCCCCCCCCCCCCTGGAATCCGGAATCCAGCTTCAAATTTACCATGGAATCCGGCGTCCAGCTTCAAATTGACGTCTGGAATCCGGCGTACGGGTACAAAATGGGTGGAATCCGGCGTACGGAAAGGGCCCTCATATATTGGAAACGTTAACTATGTATTATAATAAGGTGATATCTACACCATCAGTAGTGTGCGACAAGCCTTAATTTTCCACAGAATGCTTAAATTTATGAAAGAAATACAATTATTTTGCCACAATGTACGTCTTAATACAATTAACATGATTAAACTGTGCACATCTGACTGCATTGGGGTGATTTGATGCAATCAGGTTCATTTTACTATATGAAAAAGGACAAGTTCTTCCCCGTTCACCCCTGTACATTTTATTCTGGCATCTCATAGGCCAACGTAATGTTATAGTATATGGTGTATAGTCAGTGGCGGGCCAGGATTCCCATTTAGGTGGGGGGGGGGGGGTAGGAAAATTTTGAATATTTTGATGCCCGATGAACGATTTCCGGGCGTTTACATGACATTGCATGGACATGTTTTGGTAGGGGCCCATATTGTCTGAAATAGCAAGTAGAGGTTTAATAGGGGCAGTAGGAATTTTGGGACCCCTTGGCTTCGCCACTGGCCTGTACACTATTTAGAAAACGATAATACCCTGATAAAACAAAATCTTCGGAGAATCGGACCTTCGGAGAATCGGACCTTCGGAGTTATGGGCCGTCGGAGAATCGGAGTTATAGATCTTCGGAGAATCGGCCCTTCGGAGTTATAGGTCTTTGGAGTTATAGGTCTTCGGAAAATCGGCCCTTCGGAGTTATGGGCTTTCGGAGAATCGGCCCTTCAGAGTTATGGGCTTTCGGAGAATCGGATCTTCGGAGTTATGGGCCGTCGGAGAATCGGATCTTCGGAGTTATGGGCCGTCGGAGAATCGGGTCTTCGGAGTTGTGGGCCTTCGTGGTAATAGGTCTTCGGAAAATCGGTCTGACACCATGCAATCTCTCGATAAAGGACTATATACATGCTCTGTTGACTGTGATATTTCCAAAGCCTTCGAGAGAGTTATATAAGCTATATACAATTATGGAGTTCGCGGGAGAACTTTGAGATGGATAGAGGACTACCTTCATAAACGGCAACAAAGTGTTTTAGTAAATAACACATTTTCTGAATACGAGATCATCACAGCTGGTGTACAACAGGGCTTAATTTTATGACTTTTCCTCTTCCTTGTCTATATCAACGACTTACCAGTCAATATACTTTCTTTTACGAGAATGTACGCCGACGACACATGTCTAACGAATAGTCACTATGACCTAAATGAATTATAGGCCGCGTCATGAATAGTGACCTCCAAAGCATAGCACAATGGTCTGGAAACTGGTTAGTAAACTTTAATCCTTCTGAAACAATTAGTATGTCCTATGCACTAACGGGAACTTCTGAGGAAGCTCCAGACTTAACCTTTAAACAGGATCCAATCTCATTTGTTGAAATACATAAACACCTCGGTCTGGAACTCCAAGCTAACTTAAATTGGAATAATCACCTAAATGGAATACAAAAACAGAATAGCCTCACGCTTACAAGTTAGCACAGCTCCGAAGATTTAAGTATCAGCTTGACCGAAGATGGCTTGAAAGCAGTTATAAAACTTTTATCCTACCACTATTTTATTACTCCGATGTAGTCTGGGATTGTGCCCCCCAAATACCTAACCGAGAAGCTCGACCGATTACATTGCGATGCCGCCGGAACAGGTAGTGGCCTCACACGATCGGTGTCCAATATAAACCTCCTAAATGAAGTTGGCTGGCCAACACTGAGAGATCCATAAACTGCAAGCAATGTACAAAATAGTAAATGCTGATGCCCCCGAATACCTGCAGAATCTTCTAACACCTAGATCATCTGAAGTCTCTGGATATAACTTGAGAAAACCGGGAAAATTCTATTCATACTTCTGTAACACCGAGCACTTTAAAAAATCATTCATCCCCGCTACTTTAAAGGGGCACTTTGATTATTGCGACATAACGAAGAAGCGGGCCCCGTTGGTTCAGAGTGCCCGGATGAAGATAATTAATCGAGTGTGCTTCTCACAGTACGAGCTAACTGCATGGCCTCCTATAGCCTGATACCGGAGTACGCTGTGTATGTCTCTTTGGAAAGCAGACGAAATTCCTAAACGATGTACATCTGTTAGTAATTTCGTCGGCTTTTCTAAGACAGGCTATTTGGCCATGCGTTTGTCACAACAGACCTGTTTCTTACGTGCATGCATAATTCCTGTTTATTGATAGTAATGATGAAAAGAGTAACGGCTTGTATTAATCGAATAATATAAATGAAGTTAGTTTGCCGCGTATCGTAATCAGGATGGACTTTATTTTACCTATAGACCATTTTACAGATAACCATTTTGACTGTTGCATTGTGGGCCAGAAAGTATCCAAATAAAGCCACGTGCTTTACGGTCGCATGCATTTACTATGGGGCATTTAGGGTGGGTCTATAAAACTAATTATAACTTTGGTATCTGTCATAGTTTACGCGATAAATTTTAAACATATATCAGGGACATGTACCCCTTCTAGAATGTTCAAAAACATTTCCAGTTGCTTGTCGTATTTTAAATGATTTTATGCGATGAAATAATGCGAAAATTTAGAAAATTGCACTATAATTTCTCAATACTTTGCGGTTTTAGTAAACGCCTGATAAAAGTATTTCTATTGGGAATTTTTACACCAAATTTTCAGAGAATATAGAGTAAACACAGTACTATCGGAATATCGTAAAGGAGTTCTGTGCATTTGGGATTGATTAACCCTCAGACTGCCGAAGCTGTCGTCAATAAATTCGCTTTTTCGTGTTCGACGAAAATGAAACTTGTCTGTTTAAAGGTCCCATTTCGTGTCGAATGGTGAATTTGGCTGCAACAACACCCGTGATGTTTTACTTCAACTTTCAAAAGAGGAAGTTTGAACACATTTTGTATTGTTTTTTTTTTTTTTGCCTAGAACAATATCCAATGATTGCGTCCATTAAAAACCTTCTTGCGCAAAAGCGCCGCTACACGATAAAGAGCGTTTTCATTTACAATCGTTTTTACTCGTTTTCAAAACTGATGTATATTGTTTTGTGAATGCTCATTGGTCACGCTATTTATTTTACGTATTTTTTTCTGTTGTATTTGAACATTTGTTACACAGGCTTCGCGATTATTAACTTCAACTGATAAGCGCCGACTGCGCAACGTATGCGCTCAACAGTTTGTCTCAAATAAATTGTTATAAAAACACAGGTTTATGGCCGCGGACTTAAGCCGATTAAGTGTGATGTAATTTATCCATGAACTTGACAACTGGAGATTATATCACCATTCGACACGAAAATTGGACCTTTAAACAGACAAGTTTCATTTTCGTCGAACGCGAAAAAACGAATTTATTGACGGCAGCTTCGGCAGTCTGAGGGTTAATCAATCCCAAATGCACAGAACTCCTTTGCGATATTCCGATAGTACTGTGTTTACTCTATATTCTCTGAAAATTTGGTGTAAAATTTCCCAATAGAACGACTTTTATCAGGCGTTTACTAAAACCGCAAACTTATTCCCTTCCCTATATATTCCTTATTTTCAAAAATGTCGCTTTCGGCTGACTTGACGGCATGGGTGTGTGGCCCGCCCCGAATACCACATAGAAACACTCCGACCTCCACCCATCACCCCCCCCCCCCCAGTGGCACCACCCCGAGTGGTGAAAATTGGGTATGGACCATTTTCGAGAATGGTAAGGATTTCGACCGATTTGACGGAATGTGTGGGTGGCCCGCCCTAAATACCACCTAAAAACACTCCGAGCCACCACGTATCACCCCCGGGTGGTGGGCCTACCTCCCAACCCAAAACATATAATAGCTTACTATATAGAGACTGGGACTCATATAATATATAATATTAGTCCCAGCTACATGTAGCTAGAAATGTGAACAGCAGACATCCTGAGATACAAACAATATATTTTATTGATTGTTTGATTTTCCAACCAGTATTTAGTGGGGGGAATGTGTTGTTTTTAGACCAACAGCAGTATATTCTTCTACTTTTGGTCCAAAGTTTGGTCGGAATGGCTATCGGTTGAACAATTTAGGTTTAGAGGGTGTCAGGTTGGACATTTCATTTGGAAATGTTTGAGGTACCATTTGGAAAGTTCAACTGGGAGGGGGGGGGGGGGGTGCAAAGTAGTATTTCGAGAACACTTGACTTTGGTCTGGTTCAAGGTACGTACATTTGGAAATGTCAAGGTGGACAAACCCAAGTTTCCCAACCACCCACCAATGGGGACCATCTACATGTAGCCACCTCCCCGATTATAAGGTATAAGAACACATTGGCTACATGGATGCGACTAGAGATCTCCATTGTGGGGGGGGGGGGGGGTCTCCAACGATAACTTACTATTATTATCACAGTTAGTGGCCAAGACATAAATGCTATACGTGTAAGCATTCTCTCCAGTCAATTATTTACCAGATCGACATACTTCTAAGTTAGGAATGAAATAGACACGACAAGAGAAAAATGTAATCCTGTCCATTTTGGTCAATACATGTAGGCGATCACTACCATATATATGGTAATATAAATTTTTGCCTCAAGGCGACATATAATATTTCCGAATGCCATGCTACATGAAACTAAATATGAAATGTTCCAGATACCATAAAATCTCTTACAGGTACCGGTACTTAATCCGATCAGAGGGTCCCCATATAATCACATTCCAACAACAACATTTTTTGAAATGACGCTTCAGTTTCAGAATCTAATAATTGCCCAAAAATAATGAAAAACACCATCAACTATAGTATAAAATTGCACAAAACCTGTTATTTATCACCATTTTGTTCAACGAAATTTTACCGGTTTGTCAAATATCTGACACAAAAAGCCACTTGATTTTAGAGTTTAATATCCATCTTTGCCCGCAATTTGGTCAATGAAATTCTTCTCGTTGACTGTCTATTGGGCCACTATAATTAAAATAATAGATTTATAACATCGATATCTGATCACTCTGAGCTGTGGTGGGTGGGTTCCTCGACTCGAATCAAATATTTTTTACCCCCGAAGTCAAGGAAATAGTAATTTGCGACCGTTAATTCGGATTGAGTACCTTTAATATCTAACAGCAACCATATCTCAACCCCACTACAATCTGGGACTAATATATGTTATACATGTATTAGTCCCAGCTACAATCAGTGAACCTGATGAATAATTTTAACAGCATCTGAAAATGAAAGAAACATCCCGCACCTTGTCTACGATATAATGAAAGCCATAATTGTAAATCAATCAGCTCTGCGTGTACCGGTATACATGTATATGTACACATATTGGACCCACATGAATTGCTATATTCTCCATATTAATTTAAAACGAGCGCACCACTTTAACAAACTCATTATTGAGTATTATATCAATAGCGATGTGTTTGTTAAAGTGGCAAGGTCATTTTAGATTTATACTCCTTTTAACATCAGTAGGCCTACACAATCATTCGTTGCATAACTTTCATTAAATTTTCCTAGTACTGAATATAAACAGTACTGGTACAACACTAGCAGTACTTGAACCGACCATACTGTAGGTGTCTGGCCTGTTTATTACCTTTTTAATTTGTTGATAGTTCATTCAGACAACATCCTCTAAGTTGCCTAATAATAGAGACAAACTAATAATAGTGATGGTGGGATTTTTTAGCTAAAATTAATAATAGTAACCACAGCAATTTCACTCTATGTATCTTAGTGATCTGATCATGGGAAGTGTTCTCCAAATATAACAAGAAAACCATAGTCAGAAATGGTAACGCCACCAAGATCGTATTATTAGCCATAAATATAAATAATAATACAATTATTCTATAAACTAGCTTTCAAATTTTATGCGGGAAATTTGCGTACTTCCATATTTCAAGTTTTCCCGTTTCTCGTGGCATACATTACTTTCATCAAACTGTCTTCTTTATTACACAAGCTGATAGGCCCGACTTCACCCGGGCTGTTTCACATCTGCTTTCCGGTGAAAGGTGCGATTTGACCTTCAATTGACTATTTCGAAAGTCAAGGTCAGGTCAGGGTCATGATTTGTCCAGTCCAAAACACCCCCACCCGTAGAAAACTACCCATAGGTATCAAATTTCGTCGAAATCCGTCCGTTTTACCCAACTTGACCTTTAATTAACAATTTTGAAGGTCAAGGTAAGGTCAGAGTCATGATTTGACCCGTCCAAAACACCCCCCCCCCCGACAAAAGTACCCATAGGTATCAAATTTCGTCGAAATCTATCCGTTTTATCCGAGTTGACCTTTGATTGGCCATATTGAAGGTCAAGGTCAGGCCGAGGTCACGATTTGACCCGTTCAAAACTCTCCTCGGACCAAAGTATCCCTAGGTATCAAATTTCGCCGAAATTTGTCCGTTTTACCCAAATTGACCTTGCATTGACAGTTTTAAAGGTCAAGGTCAGGTCGGGGTCACGATTTGACCCGTTCAAAACACTTCCCGGACACAAATACCCATAGGTATCAAATTACGTTGAAATCTATGGAAAGCCGAGGAGGACATGTTGGTTGCTAATTGCTAGATATACGACGCGGTATTTTGAAGGTGTTTCAAACTAGGAGATAGAAGTATCTGCCTTTCAAATGGTGATGAATTATAGTAGTTTATTCAAATTTTATGGCATAAATTGTTATTAAAACCGTATATACTATAAAAAATTAATGACTCGAAAATTAAGTGGGCCTTTAAACAAAGTCACAATTGCATTTAGGCTCATCTCATACTCGTCCATTCAGCGATATTCTACTGCGCAGTTTGTTATAGCCTCCAGTATTTATTGAGCGTTATACCCCCAACTGTTATAATTCGCCTTTAGCAGGCGTACTCTTGCCTCAGATTATTGAGATATTAGGTCACACATAATCACATTAAATCGCATCGTAACATAGCAATTGTGTGGGCTCCTTGGCGTGAATATGTAATGAGAAATAAGGTCATACGTAATGACATTAAACTCAAGAAAACCCTCGAAAACAAAACAAAATCACATTTAATGTTTTACGTTATTTCCTTCATAAAAAGAATCTTCGTGATAATGAACCCTCTCGTTACTTTAGAATATAGAATTAACCTTAAAATAAAAAAAATCTTTGGAACACAGAACCTTCGGAATAACGAACCTTCGGATTGGTGAACCTTCGGAATAGCGAACATTCAGAGAAATTTCGGAATAGTGGACCTTCGGAATAGTGAACCTTCGGAATAGAGCCATGCCCCCCAATATTCATATTATATGCCCAGAGTTCAAAGGTATTGACCCATAAAATTCTAAACTTGGCCCTTAAAATAATGAACTCCAAATTGGAGCACACACAGAACACCACTTAAGTCAACTGAACCTATGTCATGTCCCAATGCGGGAGGGTCCATATATACCACAACATTCATAGTATATGCCAAGAATTCAAAGGTATGGGCCCACGTAATGACATAAAATCTCAAGAAAACCAGCGAAAACAAAACAAAATCACATTTAATGTTCTAAGTTAAGTTATTTCCTCCTGTATCTGTATCGGTGTGCGCGCATGATCAGTTCGGATGTGAGCGCACACTCCATATAAAGAATCTTTGTGAAAATGAACCCTCTCAAATTAGTCTCAATACTTTAAAATATAGAATTAACCTAAAAATAACAAAAACCTTCGGAATGGCGGACCTTCGGGATAGCAAACCTTCATAATAGAAGCATGTCCCCACAATTACACCGGTGACGTAAACACATGTGCCAATCTTAGTTGTACTCTCGTAATTATCGGTACGATGAAACGGTGACGGAATCTGACGAGGTTTGCCGAATGTACAATCACCCAGTGAATTATCGATCGACCATGCGATACAAAAAAACCAAAAGCTATAAACACCACACTACGGTGGCGTAATAACAGTGTTGACACTATCATATTATTGCACATGAGAGTACCGTTACTAGTACATGTAGATGCTAATATGAGTAAGTCATTATCAAGTCTGGCTCTTCTTGAATTCAACTATCATAGTGATATTCAACTACATGTATTATAGCTTAATTGTACTACCATACACAATGTATACTGGTACGGTATATACGTAAACTCCAGGTTTTCTCTGTTTTTACTAAAACTTCATGGAATCATCTCACTTCGTAATGCACAACCACATTAAAGTGTACATGTATATAACACTATAATTTTAAAAGAGAAAATGAGAAGGCATCAGATTCCAATATAAAAAGAATTCTACAGCTTATTGCAGGAGACCTGTTTATTTCATAATGGCAGAAGTACATATGTGCATGTATGCCATTTGAATGACATTTTAATAACTTCTCACCAAGATGATTTCAAAATTCTAACTACTAGTACAAGTAAATCAGTTAAATAATCAAAAATGCCAGCACCGATATATATACTGTACTACATGTAGTAGGTACCGTACATGAGATATTGTCACCACTTCATAATAGTTGAATATATATGGTACATGTACCGGTACAATGGAATTCAAGTTGTATCAGACCTGTTGTTTGGCATAACCAATGTACCAGTAAGTGACTTTGGTGATCACTGTTAGTCATTGATTTTGATAACATAAGTTCATGATTTTTACAAAATAATTTTAATGAATCAAAACCATGTGCAGCCGCATGTGTAACATGTAACTGTCGTTGTCCATTAGTCATTATCCAAGTCTGGTTTAGTCTTGATCTAATGATCAAAGGCGGAATGTTACTAGTATGTACCGGTAACTTATTATCATGATCCGGGAGTACTGATGAATTATAATCCATTTCACAGCATTGTCCATGTCTGCATGTATCATGACATGTTTGGTAAACATCCTCACTCGATTCACTGACACTGGTGAGTGGTGCCATTGCCATTCTAATTCTCCATATCATGTTCTACCCTTCACAAGTTCACACACATGTAGCTACTGTACTTCTAATCAGTCTAATGTACTATTCAGAATGATAGAATCTGAATGAACATTCAATGACCTTTTACGGCATCAGCGTTGACTGCATTTCAGCGTTGACTGCATTTCAGCGTTGACTGCATTTCAGCATTGAAGGGATGAGGAGTCCAGAATAGAACTATAATCATCATATTTTGCAATAATCATTACATTCACATTGTTTGCATTCTTCCATTGGGGTCAATCAGTGCTATTCTGTATTCACTTATTCGAGTCAATCAATGTCCATGATAATAACAGCTGAATACGGCATAGTCTGACCTGCCACACTCAGTGACTCACACACAGTGTCTGTGACCAGTCCAGTGTTAGTGCAGTCATGAACGTAGTGCGCATCCTTCTACGCTGGAAGCAGCAATCTGCGAAAGCGGTCATGTTGACCAACTTCACCGGGAGCTCATAAAAGCCGAACACAACCGAACACAACCGAACATAACCGAACACAAGTACAAATAATGGGAAAGTTCATGAATAAAGTTCATAGGCATGTGTATTCATGTTCACACTATTAATATACGAAGTTTGGTGGAGTTTGGGCCAATAATAAGTGTTTTATTCGATATTGTGTAAGACGCGTTTAGTGTTCGGCATAGAAAAGCCGAACACAAGCTAGCTAGCTTATGTTCGACACTCATGCAGTCACCGGTAATTAATTAACACATAGATGTGGCGTTAGCTGGCGTTTGAGATATATAACTCTATATAGAGTTAGAGTCTACTAAATATACGACCACCTTGTAAATTCAGACATATGTATTCACGTTCAACCTATTACTATATATACGAAGTTTGGTGGAGTTTGCTTCAATAATGAGTGTTTTGTTAGATGTTTTGTATAACGCGTTTGTGTTCGGCATAGAAAAGCCGAACACAAACTTCTGTCTCGTGGATTAGTTTATCCGCTGATAGGTGATAAGTAATATCTGCCAGATGGGATTTGGCAGGCTTTATTCGCGAGAAAAACGTATTGTTGTCCATTTTCGTCTGCATTCTCACTAAAATGTTTTATCCCCACCCCGTTATTATTACAAGTACATTCGTACAATATGGTAGTTTAGATGGATCATACTGGACAAATGCGAACATATCAGCACGCCCCGGACTTCTAAGAAGTAGTAAATATGTTGAATACGAATAAAGAGCGTTTCGTATTGTATCTTTTTAAAAGTCTGATATGCATGAATTTAAGATCTTATTTTATTTTCAAAAATGTGTCTGATATGACAGGAATGTGATATGAAAGGAATGAAGATTATTTATTTTGCGCTCAAGATACTTTTTGACGTTTGCTGGGGTTGATTGATCTAGTTTTGCATGTCTTTACTCTTTTAGTCTGACATGGCTTCTTGGCAATAGCCCCGTTTTTCGGTATCGTCAAACGTTAAACACTTTGAGTTGTAGCCTTTCCATGAAGTTACATAAATATTTATTTTTGTAATTATTGGTTATGACATGTCTGCATGTTTGCGACCTCTTCGTAAATTAAGCATTTGTCTATTGTATACCAGGAGACCTTTCTCACTGTTAAAACATTTACCAACTTATTCGCTCACCTTTTCTTGACTCTCAGTCTTACTCATGTTTCTCGTCAAGTTTTGGGAGAGGACTTACAAAAAAGCCACAACAGGCTTGTTGTCTCATCCCTTTCCAATCACCCATAATCACCCATTAGCATTTTTGTAAAATATTCATCTTGTTTTGTATTGTGTATAAATATTGTTTACACCAAGTTTTGCTTCATGTGACGAGTGCATAAGGTATGTGTACTAGCGGGAAAACTTATTTGTCACTCAACGTTTTTACAATTGTTGTCTTTCACGACGGGGCCTATCAAAAGCATGTTTCTATAATAGTAGGCGCCAATAAACACTGAAACTATTTGTCAAAACACTGAACTACAATAGGTGAGATACCGCCATCATGCAACAACAATTAAAGCCTTTCGGATTAGTGACCATGTCAGATATTAATTATCACCTAGCTATAGACAGCCGTTAGACTAATCCACGACAAAATTATAACTTGTGTTCGGCTTTTCTATGCCGAACACAAAACGCGTTTTACAAAGTATCGAATAAAACAATTATTATTGGCCCGAACTCCACCAAACTTCGTATAGTAATAGTGTGAACATGAATACACATGCCTATGAACTTTATTCGTTATATTTCCCATTATTTGGACTTGTGTTCGGTTATGTTCGGTTGTGTTCGGTTGTGTTCGGCTTTTATACGTACCGACTTCGGGACACCAAGTCCAGTGTGCGATATTCGGATTGGTCCCGTCACTTCACATGATATTTTCTGATAATTAAGCGGTATTTCTAACATCCAACGGGTTAAAACAGTCTATATCTAATCCGTTGTGTACACGAAAGAATGAGATACACATTTTCTGCGAATAATGAACGAAACAAGCAGATATGACAGATGAAAAAACTATTTATTTTTAACACATAAAAATTCGGAAATTCCACACCGGAAGTGTGAAATAACGTACTCTAACTCTGGGAACAATTTATCCCCAATTTCATGTACAAGAATGTTTAAACATTATCATAACATATTCGACTTGTTTTTAATTTGTTTTCGTGAAAAGGAATGATAAAAGGCACAATAAACATATCTAGAACGACAACTAAATCCAAATTAGCCATTTCCCCGTCATATTTCGGTCAGGCAAGCGAGGTACAAAAATGTATGAATCTGAGTACGAAAGTCGGAGTGTTCCTCTATCGTATTGCAATAATCGCCAACCTATTATAATATAAAAAGCTATGCAGGGGGATAACTCGGAAAAAAAATTATTGTTGCGGAAAAAGTCTCATTGTGAGACTTTAAATCATGGAATGACATACCCACAGAAATAACAGATGCCGAATCTATCGCAGACTTCAAATTTTATCTCGAATTAATAGATCCTACACTAAAACCACCATCATACTTATGTACAGGTCGTAGAACGCTTAACGTTGCCCATGCCAAGTTGCGGAACAAATGCGGTAGCCTACGTACGGTCTGATGTGTTTCAAAAATTATATCTCTGACATCCCCCAATGCCATTGTGGAAATCCATTCGAAGATACTTACCACTACCTCTGGGCGTGTCCCCTATTCCACGCCGAAATAATGGAAATGTGTCAAGAATATAAAGAAGGACTGAAAATTACACTATCAATTATTTACTTCTCGGAATTCCCGATACCTCAAATAGAAGAAACATTATTCTCTTCAAAATTGTCCATCGATATATAACAGCGACTAAACGATTCGAAGTCGGATGATCAAACCGCATTTCAGAATAGCCACAAAAAAGCAAATTAGTCACAAAATCGGTTTTGGCACCTCCCACCCCAAACCCAAAACCCACTCATTTGTAAATGTAAATATGTGTAACCTATATATGATATTGAATCTTTCCTTCGCCATTTTGTATTAATTAAATTATTGTAAACAGGGAGAGCTACCGATTTGTGGAGTCCGGATTTTTTTTATGGGTAATTTGTATTGCCAATTCTTCTCCTGCGTGACTTCTTATAGCATGATCGAATGCTTGACAAAATGTGTTGCCAATTTGATGGCACGTCATGCACTCATACATCTCCATATCAGCTGGACCCATGTCTGGAATATATAGAGTAAATAATTGCTAAAGGATTGCTGTGTTCATGGATTGTATATATGTAGCCATTAGAAGTGATATTCTGGCCGAAATACAAGTCCGAAATCGGACAACGGAGACATTATTGATGGTCAGTTTAACTCCTGAAATTAATTAGGTATACAGCTGAGGTAATGGAATTATTTGTGTCAGAGTTAATTTATGTCAGCGGAAGATTCAAAATATTGTTCCATAAAATAGTCCAGGTAGACTCCATTTTGTGCATCGTACTGTTTGTTCAAAATTTACCACACATGTCCAAACTGTGTGTGGTAAGGACAATTATGGTGAGCCACTCGTTGAATTTGAATATATTCGTGCACTCATGACAATTAGGTTCAATCAAAAAGCTGTATATATGTCACTAGTATATGGAACTTTTGTAATCATAAAACACTCTCTAAATATACGCCCATATGTGGTATATCGCATTGGGACTTAGGATGACCCGTATTATGTGTCGATATTATTGTATATCCACCAGCTTGTGCAAATAGACGGTTTCGCTTTCTCGGGTGTAACCTTGGAACCCCACCATCTTTGGTCGAAGGTAATATTTTACTTTCATAAAACGATACTAGTATATCGTTTATACTGTGTTTATATTGTGTTATTTTCGAGAACATCATATCATGTGACTTATTTCCACGAAAACAATATACATTGTGTCTTATTTTGGACAAATTCTAGCACATTATAAAATAAAGTTAATCTATAGTTTTTAAATGCAAGACAGTCAAAGACTGTGGGGTCGCTCACCAGACTGAAAAGACTGATAAGACTGGGACTCTTGAGACCATAACAGTCAGAACTTTTCATAATAACTTTAAAAGAAGCGGATCTACACAGGATATGTGGCTAGAGAGGCTTCATGTCGATCAGCGAATATCTACCTTTAAATGACCAATGGAACACTACAGATCCCCCTCCAGCTCAACATATCCCCTCCTGACCGGGCTCCAGATTCCCAAGTCTTAGGTTAGAATTTCACAACTGACGTCTCAAACTTTCTCAATTGTTCGAAATTTCCAATCTCACAAGCACCGTTTTATAAACTATTTAGACATGTTTGAAGCCCAATTATCCATGAACCCGAAAACAACATATATATGTCAAGATTAATCAGTCAGGTAGTTCCAAGGTAGATGTTTTAAGTGAAGTCCCCATAGCCCCGTCATTTCTTGACAGGTTGACCTCATGTTAACAAATCTGAATCTCAGTCACTAAAGGATCCTCCATACTATATGTAAGCTAAATAGTCCAACCTCTCTTGAGAAGACATTTTTAAGTATTACTATAGAGACATACAGTTATGTCCCTGGTCCCAGTCTATTTAATCTGGTGACCCCATCTGAATAAATTTGAATCCCAGATACCAAAGAACCCTTCATACTAAATATCAATAAAATAGACCTGATGGTCTGTGTGAAGGAAGCATATTAAGAGGAAAACTTTCCTTTGCTTGACCCCTAGTTGACAAGTTGACCCCATTTAAAACCAATGACCCCATTTGAAGAAAAAAATCTGAACTCCAGGTCACCCAAGGACTGTTCATACCAAATATGAACCCGTTCAACCTGATGGTACAGCAGAAGAGGTAGTTTTTAAGAATTACTATGGAGAGCAAGAGTTATGGCCCTGCCTTCATAACCATTTGATAGAGTGACCTCATTTAAACAAATATGAATGTAAGTCACCTAGGGAACATCTACACCAAATATGAACCCATTCAGTCTAGAGAAGATGTGAGCTCAAAAATTACATTTCATTGAACAAATCTGTAAATCACCCCCCCCCCCCCCCAACACAGTGGCGACATCCCTGCAAGAATATGACATACATCATTTATTTGGATGCCTATTGCCTTAACAAAATTACCATGACCTGGAAAACCAGTGCATTCTCTTTTATATGGGAGGCTTCCCATGGGAGCATATATAAGAGAATGCACAAGCACAGGGTCTCACCAGCACAACTCTGGTCATGAAATGGTTAATATTAATAGTAAAAATAAACTTTATCTTTCAAACAGGCAATTTGTATCTGAGATAAACATGGGATAAAATTACATTCATAAAGCCACTATCAGCAACAAGAATGTCTGGGAGACCTGTTGACAAGATAATTAATGATGGCACAAACATTTGCCCAGTGATACCAATGTATTGTGTTACTCCTACAGCTGTGTTCAAAACAAGGATTTACATCCACACCTAAATATTTAAACCCATTTGGTCTTTAATATGTATCTGGAGAAGAAAACAATTGATGGACGGATAGAGACATAATGACAGATGGATGGATGGGAAAACAGTCTGACATAGATACTGACAAATTCAATCCAATATACCCCCCCCCCCCCCCAAGTTTTCTTTTCAGGGTATAATGAGTTCAATTGGATACTGGTGGTTAAGAACATAATATTCGAACAGCCAAGCCTGAACATAGTGTCTGACATTTGCACAATGAGGTCCCCACAGGGTGAATTTAATGACACAATCCTGCAATGCGGGCTAGCATCACCAAATTCACCCTCTGAGGACCTCATTCTGTGTAGGCCTCAACTGCTATGGGAGACATAGCATTAGATTGAAGTTCTCCAGTTAAAGTTGGTGATGTGCACCCACTGGGCACCTCAATTATGCATTTTATATTCACAAATTATGGGATATAGAAACTAAATAGAAGGGAAAAAGTAAGTAAAAATGTCAATTTAAGTGCCTATATACTTCCCAGAAGATGAGGCTTAAGCAGAATGAGGACCCTGGCTAGTGTATTTGGTGATGCTAGACTGCTGTGCAGGGTAGCATAACTAAATTCACCCTCTGGGAACCTCATTCTGCAAATGCCAGACACACTAAATTCAGGTTAGAGAACAATAATTTGTTTTTATTTTAATAACACACATTGGCATGAGTGCTGTCTGGTGCATTACGTTCACACCTGTCAGCCTGATAAACATCTCAATTGATGCCTATGTGTGTATTTATATTAACTCTCTCTGTCTGTAGCTAATACAATTGACTTAATATGCTGGTGGGGGAGATCCTGTAAGTTAGGAAATGAGATAGGGTGGAATGCTGTTGGTTGGGGGCAGGGTGGGGTTCTGGGTCATGTGGGGGAAGGGTGATAAATTTTTTTGTATGTTAAATTGATCAAGGAGTTCCTGAATTTTTTATTATTTTTTTGGGAATTATGGCCCTGCCTGCACCCGAATTTGACCCAGTGACCCCATTTGAACAAATCTGAACCCCAGTCATTCAATGACCCCACATACCAAATATAAACTAAATCGGCACAATGGTTATAGACAAGAAGTCGTTATAAGAATTACCAAGGAGGAATATAGTTATGGCCTGGTTTCGCAACTGTTTGACACAGTGACCTCATTTGAACAAATCTGAATGACAGTCACCTAGGGAACATCCACACCAAATATGATCAAAATACAAAAATGTAATTTTTTGGTTTTTAGAGTTATGTCCCTGGCTCTGCCCCTAATGACCCAGTGATCCAATTTGAACAAATCTGATTCCCAGTCACCCAAGGTCCCTCAGTACCAAATATAAGCTAAATCGGCCCAATATTTTTGTAGAAAAAGTCATTGTAAGAATTACTATGAGTTATGGCCCTGGTTTCTCAACTAATTGACCGGGTGACCTCATTTGAACAAATCTGAACACCAGTCACCCAAGGACCCTCCATACCAAATATTAGCTAAATCGGCACAATGGTTATGGACAAGAAGTTGTTGTAAGAATTACTGTGGAGGAATAGAGTTATGACCCTGGTTTCGCAACTATTTGACCCAGTGACCTCATTTGAACAAATCTGAATGAGAGTCACCTAGGGAACATCCACACCAAATATGAACCAATTTGGTATGATGGTTTCAGAGGAGAAGATGTTGACGGACGGACAGACGGACAGACAGACGGACAGACGGACAGACAGACGGACGGACGGACGACGGACGAGGAGTGATGACTATAGCTCCACCGGAGACTTCGTCTCAGGTGAGCTAATAAAAGACTACCATTGACACAAGAGAGTGGGGTTTTCATGGTTACTCCTGATAGTTAAAGTGCTAATTGAGATAACAAACAAGGGCAAATCTCAAAACATTGGACATTCACAGGACTATTTGTAGGGTGATCTGATGCATCTCAGATCTTGACTGGGACATTTGATCATTTTAATAAACTTTGTTAGCACAAGTATCAATATTGGCTGTGGAGATGTTGAAATGTACATTTGTGGCATGTGAATATCAAGTCAGAAACGTGCAATATGGTGATAACCGGCCGTAAAGGGCATTTTACATGGTGTAATCGAAAGTTTACCAGACGTTCAATACAAATAATAAAAAAATTACCGGACGTTCAATGTTTTTTTGTCAGATTTTATCGGGCGTTTTTACCACGCTTTGAAATCGGGCTCGTATGTCGAGAAAACACAGGAAACAGGGGACAAACGCTAAGCGTGGCTTTCAATGGGATATTAAGGCATCCATGCACACCATACCATGTCTTAATTGTTATAAAATAAGACATCGTATAGTTTGAAAAATGTGCTTTTGATCGCAAACGTGACGTGTTTTTAGCACGACAATAGGAGGTTTAACCTTGATTTACGAGAGAACTAGACACGACACTGAAACGAAATTATTACGAAAATGTAGCGAAACATACCCCTCATCGAGGCAGAGTGGCACCCGGCCTGGGATTTTTACACAATTTGAGGGAAAGACGAAAATATACGTACCGTAGTCAGTCTGAGGTGAGCTACGTTTATTTATGGCTGATTACCGCAAACCAGCTGGCGTTCACTTCCGTCCATACACAGTGAATTTGTGCAGGTAATTTAAGACATAGTTTCGTTCTATCTTAAATACAAGTCAGTATTTTATTAGCAGGTAGCCATTCTAAAGGTCAATCCACACCGGACGCGAGAGCGCGATTATAACGGCCGTTTTCTGTCGTCCGTGGCAGTTCAAAGCGCGCGATTTTTATATTCACACCGCAAGCGACTGAATCGCTGATCACGAGGCGATCACAGCATCGATTCTATGCTTCGTTGATTTCTCGCTTTGTGGCAAACCAGCGGGATATAATTTGGTCGCTGTCAAATAGGATATGTATACGCGCGTATTCCTCCTATTTGAAGACGACACATTCATTCATCGTCGCGATAACAAAGGTGGTGGAGGACTTTAGCGACATGCTGATAACTGAAGTGCAAGGAAAATGAGAAGAGAAAATGCCTGTTAAGAGCTCGAACTAATAACAGGATCGTCTGGTTAATTTTTGGTCCAAATCTATTCCAAGCTTGTGAAGTCACTTGCCCACAATTTGCCCCCCCCCCCGATAAAAAAACTCACAAACTGGAATTATAGAATGAAATTCAATTAAACGCAATTGGTATGAGAATTTAGGAAGCTCGCGCACCATTCCACTTGACATACTACATTTGACAATTAAATGAGTTTGAAAAACTCTTACATGTACAGCAAATTCTGATTATAATGTCCATATACATTGTATTTGTGACCTGCCTGTAAATGATGCACTCAAACGATTATCTACCCAAACCATCGCGCGCGACGAAGCGATCCAGTCACTTTCGGTGTGAATATACATATAAATAACTTTACACTGAAATGGCCATCCGAGTTGACAATTTTCCAATCTAATTATTTGGACAGTTTTAGGTATCAGTTGGAAAAATCTAACTCAATGGGGCAGATGCAAATGAAGTTCCATATAGAGTTTGAAATTTTGGCCCTCAAGGTTAAGTGTACATCCACATGACAGTCCTATGTTTGGCACCTCACTCCGCCGCTAACGGCGACCCTCTAGCAACGTCTCTCATGTGCTCGCCAATTATGTAGACATCAAACCCGACATATCTCATTAATGCTCAGATTTTCACTTTCCAGCTGTGTCGATGCTGCAAGGAAGGGAGGATTGAACAGAGGCTCATCACTTTCGAGGTTTGCATCGACGGCGGGGAGGAGTTACACAACACGGGATTAACTACCGTAGTTAACAACCTCCAAGAGTGCTCATGTCAGGAGTGCGCATAGACAACAAGAGTGGCCGTAACTGGATTATACATACACTTAACTTACGTGACCACATTGGACATTATGAATAACTGGATTGGACATACATGCATATAACTGGTGTTGACATATATACCCATATACCTGGATTGGACACATGCATGCATAACTATAGATTGGACATACGCACGCATAGCTGGATGGACATACACATAACAGAATTGGACATACACATAACAGAATTGGACATAACTAGATATGACACCCTGTATCATGATAAAAACTTTTTGTTATATATTATGTAAAGGATAATGACTGAGTGGAGTGTCTGATGCCACATAATCACATAAGGCCGCGAAGCAACCGCGGGTGATTATTTGGTCTCGGACACTTCACGAGGTCATTATCTGATTTAAAACCCACACACCCATGGGCATATTACCGGTATATATGAGTGACATATGGGTACACAGTGCTCTTCCGAATATATATTACTATATGAGCTGACAGCTCATGTTGGCCAAATGGGCCGCTCTGCTGAACGACCATTAAAACCTACTATCCAATAATTTCTTAGACTTGGCCAAAACATCGCTGACATGATAGCGAGCGGTTGGCAACTGTGCAGTCGTCACATTTCAGCACGGGTTGAATGCAAGTTATCACTTCAGGAAAAACGTTCCGTATTGTCCGTCACCTCATACTTATGGTCGGGCTTCCCCCATTCAGAATCCAGACCCCCAAGTTAAGAGAGTCAATTCTTCCCTTTTGATGTGGCTGGAAGATTAACATGTCGAATGTTGTTCATTGACTGGAAGATACCCACATGTCGTTTCCGCCCCTGGTTAAGTATTCCTGCTAATTTGCTATGATGATGGTGGATCCTTGCGGATTTGTTATAATGCTGGTAGGGGACAACCGATGCTGTTAAATAACATATATCGCTATTTTTTTTTTTTTTAAGTTGTTATTTAGCTCTGTTTGGCTAACCTGATTTCAGAAAAAGCTAGTGTGTTCATGAAACACTCAAAAACGTGAATATTTAAAAATAGTCTAATCACGGCTGCTCGTGTGTTTTAAAAAGCGACATGAATAGCCATCTTGATTGTGACCAGTTTGTAATAACAAAAAGAGTTACTATTTAAAGGGCATGGTTCATTAGAACTTCAACATTGTCCCTCTAATTTTGGAAGGTGTAATATAGGTTGATAAATACACGAAATAGTGATATATCGGCTCCATATACTGTATAAAATACTTGTCAATGTCACAGCTATTTTCAAACTGTTTTCAATCATGATGTTCTCACCAAAGCTTTTTGCGTATTTATCGACCTATGTTGATCCCTGGAACCTGACCACGATGTAATAAAAACAAGCATAATTTGGATCTTCAAACCACCCATCCCTTGAAATATCTTGCAATATATGTTTTTCAATGTTTTATAAACATAATGGCTTTTCTCCATCCGTCCATATTAGCCACAGGTTGTAAAAATGACATCTAAGAAAAATTAACGGTACATTTTCAAAACAGCATCACTTTGCTCTACCAACATCATATTAATTCACCAGCATAATAGCAGGACAACTTAACCAGCAGTGTTTATCCCTCTTTCCGGGGTGGTCATTATTTTCCGGTCATTATTTAGATATTGCACAGTTGAGCTAATAATGACTCACAAAATAATTACCACCTTGGCGAGCTATCACCTCGGCATCGTCGATGGAAGACATTTGCATGGATAATTCTCATGCGACAACAATAGGTAGATGCGCAAGTGGGATTTAAATATACTATAGTACCAGAAAATGAGATCAAACCATTCATGTAAGGTTTTGATCGACATTCGAAATAAGCAATTTCATCAAACTTTTGAATTTGGGGGCATGATTGGGTCAGGGGGGACACTCCCACAACCTCCCTGTCAGTAGGCCTATGACACTGTCCATCAATAAGATGAATGTATATTAATCAAGACAAAATAACACGAAGAACTTCTGTATTATCTTCATATTTATTCAAAAATATGATATAAATGCAAACTGAAGATTGTAGATCTGAACGCAAAGCATTAACAAAATAATAGATTAATAAATATGCATCGGAAGTATACACCGAAATACAAACAATGGCACCTAATGAGATATACACTGACACATACTCATGGAAATATACACTCACACTCACTCATGGCCCTGCAAAAACTAGTGCTCTTGGAACAAAGCTGATGCCAGTGTGGTTATTCCGGTTAGGTTTACAAGAGAGAGCCGAAGTTGTTCTTTAGAAAATTGTTCTGAAAAACCACTCAATTAAGTGGGCAACGATCAACTACTTAAGGTGACTCATGCACGCTGTCCCAGGACAATTTTGTAACAACATTTGTCATTTTATTATTACTGTTAAAATTTATTTACATTCCCCTTTGTTATGTTGCAGAGAGTGAACTATAATACTTTTCTGTGATCTATGCCACCATCGTTTGGTTACCTCACACCACATTATTCCTCATCAACAGTACATAGCCAGCTCATCCACAAGCATCAGTTAGTCAAGGCTGCCACTCTTCATGTCCACAAATAATTCAAACCACATGCATAAAATATCTTCATACACCCGAAAATTACATACATATCTAACACAAGATCATTCAGACACATGTGCTACTATTATTATTATGGACCAGATATAATAAATTCACACATATTAAAGTATAACACAATTTTTTTTACAATAACTATAACATTAAATTTGGACATAATCTTTTGATCGTGGATAATAATATATGTGCAAAAGCACTTATATCATACTGGTATTTATAAGCCTGCCAGAAAATTAAAGTTTTTTCTATCCATCATATATAAGGGTGAATTTGAGCTGTGCAAGAATATTAACCAGAATAATACCTGTATAATTATCAAAATGATATACTGGAGTCACCCATAGATACAGACAAGCTCTAAAATAGAGATATATTAATATATCTGGGTGGAAGAAGTCAAATTAAGGAGAACAATAATGTTTATTGTACAAACACCGAGGTTTGTTTTAAGTCTGTACTAAATGTGTCCCAGTTTATAAATTAGTATAAATGAAGTTTTTAATTCATTCACTTGCAGGAGTTTTCAAGTAACAATATCAACAAACAGCTTAGGACTGTTTTTAAATTGTCAGCTGGACATTGCTACAAATGACTGTAACGAGTTTCTGATCACATATGCAAAGAAACATGCTAGGGATTTCATTTCATGAAGTGATATTTAGGTAATAGGTTTAACAACCAGTCTAAAGCAGGTTTTTAAGCTTTTCAACTGAACAACATACAAATGTATGACCAAAAAAAAACTATCCATCGGGGAGTATTCAGTATTTCTCAACAACTGGGGTAATAATGTGATTGTTAAGTACTGCGCTTAGAGCCTTGGACAAGCACCATATAAAAATTCTCCATTTATTATTATTAGTATCCAGTTATCGATGAGTCAAGCACCTTATAGTTCTAAAATCATAAATAGGATCTGATGTGATGAGAAATGTAGCCACGAAACACATTAGGATCTTATGTGATGAGAAGTGCACCTGTGATACACATTTCGTTGTGATGTGATGAGAAATGTAGCCATGATACACGTTTCTTTGGCCGTACCAACAGAAATAATGTTTCCGTCAACTAAAACCAGGTTGCAATAACGGTTAGTTTAGATGCTGGTAAAGCCAATACTTATACCAACTGTAACCACTTGATAATGGTGATATTTGTCAAAGGAAACTTGGACTATCAAGAAACATGATGGGGTGGCAGTTATAGTTATATGCTTAAATGTCACAATCTAACTACACAAAAGCATTTGGTATAATGCAAGCAAAATAAATTCTATAAACCAATGTAAACATATATCTGCATATACATTATACAGTTCACATTCTTACTGCAGAAATTCACATATATACTCATCTTTAATAATTGACATGTAGCCTTGTATCTCCATATAACAGTCTTTGGGGAGATGTATAAAAACATTAATTTTACCTGTAAGTTTATCAACATAACACGAAAGTGTGAAGAAAATAATAAATCATACTTCCGCAGCTATGGAGAAAACATAAAAATTAATGTTTTTGCGCCCCTGCTAATAACTGATCTTTGGACACTATTCTGTTTATATTAAATCAGTGTACATGTATTAGTATTTATTAATGTTTTTGATCTTTGCGTTGGGTCTTGAATGCAGTTGGTCAGTAGCAAAGTGAACTCAGTCAATTCTTAATTGAAAATAATTTTTGATATATATGTCTACTTTCCCCATATAGTTTGCAAACAATTCAATGCACCAGTAAATACAGTATATCTCCTGGAAAGGCTAGAATTCACACCCAAAATAAATAAACATGTGACTGATTACATATCTCACATACACATTGCATATATCTGAACATAATCATCTTATATATATACATTGCATATATACACATTATGAGCATTCATAGCAACAAATATTCAATTTCTATTTATTTACAAAGGACACAACATCATTATATCAGTAACAACAATTAAGTTTATATATTAAGATCATTAAACTTCTGGTATAAACACAGACTATTATTTCACATGATATATCAACCTGGGTAGTACATGTATTGTCAAATTATCTCGGTTTTTATTTTTTCAGTCAAATTATCTCGGTTTTTATTTTTCAGTCTAAGAGATGTTAGCCAGCAAACATTATTACATGGAATTGATCAAATGGATTTCTTAATTTTGAGAACAAACAAGAAAAAAAAACATTCAACTAAAAATGACATAGTGGGCAGTTTGTCAAGAGACATTAATCAGACATGAAATTTCCACTATAATTTTTATGAATCTCGGGTGAAATTTATAAACATTTTTGAATTGACAGTTCATATTCCAGACTTTTGAGACAAGAGTTTTAATAAAAGGGAGGCATATGATTGTTTTTTAATAAAGGTCAGACAACTTGGTCTTTAAGTCAGAAAATCAGTCACTCAATATAAAGCCATTTATCATAAAGGAATGATTTTCCCAGATTATCTGTATTACCTGCCTCAGATACTCTCACTTGTGTGAGTAGGTAAAATTTTCCATTGTCTTTCAGGGCCTGTGATATCGGTCGAGGTAGACATCCTATGCCTCTCATTTTGTAGACCTTTCCAGAATAGCATTTAGATTTACCGTAAAATAGGGGGATTTTTCTTGATGAACACTATATATGCTGATAATGGAAAAGATCCTAGCTGATAGAGGATGCATGGATTTGATGTTTGACTCCTATGCCAGCCTCTGACACATGTGGTATACCAAGATGGAGAAGACACAGAAAATGTGGTTTTACTATGTGAATGTTCGCATCCAGATTAGCTGGCTGACATGTAGGAATTTCGCAACTATATATGCTCATGCCTATGTTACACCAAATACTCACAACAAGTAATAACTTTATATTATGCTAACTGAGATGCACGCCTGATACGGGTCCATTTAATAAGTTATAATCTTGCAGCCAATTATGTAATAAAACATTCTAAAACAAAATAACATTCAAAGACATACACAGGCTTACATAACAGGCACAACCTTGGGGCAAAAGCCCAAGTTTTGAGGACGAAACAATCTAATAATTTTTAAAAATATATAAACCTATCTACATTTTTATATACATAAGGCAGTGTATATATGACCTGAAATGAAGTCATAAGTCAAGTTTGCATCACAATGGTCATGTGACAGGTAAACCCTGGAGATCAGAGGTCACATTCGGGGCCAGCAGTATTATCCTGAAATCTCAATGTCTCACGGAAACAGCAGTTAAAACATTTTATATACATACACCTAATATTGCTTCTGATTTCCCTATAGCGTTACGATCGACACGCTCCCTAACCCAATGTGTTCATAAATCTATGAATGCATTGAATCAATGTCATTCATTGGTTTATGAACACAATGACCCCGGAATCACCGGACATGAACGATCCATAGAGAACTACGATGTATTGAACATGCAGAGATTCCCTGACAATTCCTGAAAATGCTCCTTTTATAATCCCCAGTCTTTCATAACAATCATGAACTGTGGTGTTTGCTAATTTGCATAATTATTGATTTTAATTTGCAACTAAATTGTGTTTTTAATTTGCAATTAAAATGTGTTGTGCATAAATGGTGTTATGACTGAGATAAAACCGTTCTATGTGTGTAAGCCTTTTTAAATCAACACTGTGGACCAAATAGAATTATTATGCAGTTGATATATATATACTAGAAACAAACGCACCATAGAGCGACAATCTACATACATATAGGTGATGTGTCTTGTTACCAAGTTTTGAAGTTCAAATAGCCATGCTTTTCTGTATCAATTGATAATTTCCTTCAAGCTATATATTCCTCTGAATTCACAAGCATATCCTTATACTCTATTTCGAAATTGCTTTATTCCGCTCTCCATCAACAGATATTCTCACAATTTCACCAGCAAATAATGGGACATTAACAACCCCACCATGAATGGGTTTACCGATTCAAAACCTGAATAATTGGTTTTATAAAAAGTGAAGATTCGAACTGAGCTCCATGTGTTCAATTGAAGTTGAATAAATAGTTGACAAACAATCCTAGTTCATAATGAATTTAAGTATATAAATATAAACAATAAACGGCGGATTCAACGTGGTCACAGCTTTTGACTGCGATAAAAATCCTGCAAACTCAGCATAAACCCCTTCGGGGTTCATGTAGTTAGCTGAATTTTCCTCACAGTCAAAATCCCATGACCACATTGAAACCGCCGTTCATTTCTTTATATAAGGCAGTTACCATGTTAAAACATTACAACATAGCTACCATGTATATTCTATTTCTTCAGTAATGTAAATGCCATATCTAGGAGACCACTGGAGTCACATTAACTTAATTACAACACTTTTGACAGACTGATAAACAGGCCTCATTCTATAGAATGATACAAATAGCTCTAATGGCTGACTTTAGAATGTATATTCTAAGAAATTATTATGGTCTGGTGCCATAATAAATGAAACTAATGATTAACCTCGAACATAACAAGCTTTAAATGAAACAGTATTACATAAAATCCCTATCGACATTAGTAAATGGTCATATGGAACCTATTTCTAATAAGGTTTCCAAAGGTGTACATTTTGACCAAAAGACACACCTACCCCTTTAGCATGCCTGCTATTTCGGGTTAGAATATCTGATTATCATTAATATTAATAAAGTTCAGGTGTCATGGAGCCTGTCAGTAATTTTATATGAGAAGATTCATCATATTTTTGAGACATAATATGTCACCGAAAATGTGCATTAATTTGCCGAAAGCTCTGGAATTGAATGCTCAATTAAAGCTCCTTCTTTTATTAACTAATGTTTTTATGATACTGATGTGGAATCAGATGGGAAGCACACCAAAAGAAAGTTTAAATTTTATAATGTCAATATGCATGGATTCTAGTAATGGAATTTTCTTATTCACTTCCCTGATCTGTATCAAGTAAATATTCCTATCAAGTGCTGCCACACTATAGATGCAGCATACTATACTATAAATTAGACATTTGTTTTCATTGTTTCCATTGTGAAATTGACTAATGCTAAAAATTCTTGAAAGCAGTTGAACTATTTTGAGATATGAAATTCCATTATGCTCGTTGTTTTAAATCAAAGTTCAATGTTAATGGAAGACGAGAGCGGTAAGGCAAAATCCTACATTTTGTTACTAATTGGCAGCTATTTTGACATATATGGCTTGTAGCATATGTTTAGCAGAGTTGCAGATAACAGTAATTTATAGCTCACTGGTTACAACTAAAACATTCTATCCCACCAAAAAAAATACAGCATGCTGTTTCACCAAACACAATTTAACATATGAGTATATAAATCTGGGTGCTTTGAGTTGGCCCATGTGGATATTTGATACTAGACAACCATTTTTTAATAATAATAACATATATTCATGTACTTCAAACGCACCTCAAGCTGAGATATATAGGTTATTGTCACCGTGTTGGTTTCTGAGATCTCTTTTCAAAGCAAGCTCGGATAGCAGGGAACCTACATCATACATAGCTTGAAAATGGCGGCAATATGTTTCACATTGAAGTAAATATTCATCATTTTCTTCACCTATATAAATAACTCAACCAAACATAATAGCCAATGAGCTATGTTGTCATGTCAGAACTAAAGTGTTCTATCTCCATATTTTCATTTTTGTGGGAAATCGATATTAAAGTTTTGACCCCCCCCCCTGGTTCACATGTTCTCATTCTGGTTTGGAAGATAGTACACATCGGGTATAATAGTTGGTGTAAAAATACTATTATATGACAAGTTTCGAGAAAAAAAAAAAATTCTGTGTTATTTTAACCAAACAATTATCCTAGGAATAAGATGTTCACACCTAGGAGTGAGAGAGCATTATTTCCAACTAGTCACTTCCTGGTGCTCTGCCAAGTTTGGGTTCCATTGCTTTCTATTGAAGGTCAGAGATACAACATTTTAGCACTGAAATTTATTTAATAATGTGGTACAAAAAACACCAAACTTTACAAACAAATCTGTTCAATATCCATTTTTTTCAGTAACCGAGATTAGTTGTTAAGATAGCTCATTAGTCTAATAGCTTGCCGATATCTTTGGAAGATATAGAAAACAACAAATTTTGAAATTCCCAGGCATGATATATTGACACCATTTTTGAGCAAATTATGATGCAAGTTTGTAGCCATGGGCTGTAGAGTTTGGAAGATGAGCTGACTAATAACAGCGAGAATGTAGCAAGCATGGAATACCGATCTCAGGAAACCTACATGGTTGTGATAACCAATTTATCTTACAATTTACCAAGTGTATTCAATGTAAAGGTAGTTCATCATGTATAATCAAATTAAAGATAGTTCTGTATGGTAATTAATTACTCATGATAAAGCTTGTGTTGTTCTTTGTCATTCCATAAGAATAAATATATTCTATTGACTGTGACTGGTCAATATTTAAGTCTTTTCGACATCAACAACCAAACTATCTTCGGTTTGTTTGGCAGTTTCTAAAATAGAATAAAGATAAAATATATATCTTGTGTCCAGCTATATGGCAGCTTCAGAATCCATGTATGTGTTTTGGAAAATTGTAAGATAAAGAGTTAATATTTTTTCCATGAATACATTATTGCACATATTACAGCACCATTTAGTCTCAAGCAATACTTGCATATTTGTACTGGCCCTGAATAATTATCATGTCAAAATATGAGGTTCATATAAGAAGCAGAATTGATGCGAGACGACATTATTGATGACCACTGAGAGTATTAAGTATCACATTAATCCTTTCATGATGGAAGCTGCGTTGATGCAGCATTAAAGATCCTGTGCCAGTACATTCTTATAGTTTCCCATAGGGAGCCTCACATATATATAATGAGAATGCACTGGCTTACAAGGTCAAGGTGAATAATGTTAGGCCAATCTATTCTCCTATATATGCGAGGCTCCCTATGGGTGACTCACATATATAAGAGAATGCATTGGTACAGGGTTTTCGCAAAATTTCAGGAAGCTCCAGTCATGGAAGGGTTAAAAGTCCTGCACACGGTTGTGTTCCTACTTTATATCCTACAATGTTAAATGTTATACTGCTATTGTGAATTGTAATTTAAGTTGAATATTTGTCGCTGAAACACATTCTGGTTGGCCGAGAGCTGCTAACTTTAGTTTTCGATTCACCAAGCGTCGGTCGCTGATAGGAAGACAAATTTTGAAAGGAGCATGGTAAAATGAGTCACAGTGCTGCCACAGAACGCACCCCGAGATTTGATCATGACAAAAAGGATATCTCACTTCAAGGCATGTAATGTCGATAAAAATAGTTTTTCGTGAAGTTTCTTTTTAATTTGTTGTAGGATTGCATCACAATGGGGATAAACATAACTGTTTTGTTGGACATTCGCTGATTCGAGCATGAAAACAATTTGTGAACTTGCCGGCAAGCCGGCTTCTTCAGGAACTATTTTAATGCTTGAATCAACAAACAGGTAACTCAACAGTGTATGTTTATCCCCTAAGTAGAACTTATCCTCCCAAAAAAAATAATCTAACATGAACAAAATTGTAATATCATCAAAGTTTGTTATGAGCGTCTGTTCTGACAAAGACTCATTCAATTTTGAATTAAACGTTGGTGCTTGGCAGAGAATCTGAGAAATGGAGAAATGTTATTCTAGTTAGAACGAGTTATTTCGATCACATAGTAGATACTCTGTCTTTCACTTAAATAATATGCAGCTTTTTCAGAACTGTTTGGTGCTATATATCTCCAAAAGTACCAAGGATGAGTACATTTGATATTCTTTTAGTGCTTTAGTAATTAAAGAAGTTACCACAATTCCTGGATATTCAAATTTTCATAATCATCTTCGAGGTGTGTGATGCTTAAAAATTGTGATTATTTATCGATTAACAATCTTGAGCAGCCCATCAGCATTAATCCCTCATATTTTGACTGGGCCCTGGCATCATGGTTTATTTATTATAATTTATCTATACATGTATCACAGTTACAAATCTACACGCCCAATTATCAATGATGATTTACGCCACGATGATCTCCCCACCCCCGATAGTTCATAAGCCATGCCTCCTCTGGCTCGGGTTCTTTGTGATGATTGCCATTTGGAACGGCGTACCCATGCTGGCTTGGATTTGGGTTGTCGTTCTGCTGGATGTTAGCTGTGTACATAGGTGCAGCTTCAAATGAGCCGTTCTTGTCTAAATACATATCTTCATGCTTCTTCCGTTTGAAGAAACCGCACTGAAAGATAAGAAGATAAATTTGAGATATTGTAACAGATGATTATTACTTCCATGGTCAACTCTGGTTCACTTTTTGGTTGGCAACAAATGAACCAATACCAATGATCACTTGTCTTTTGAACCAAAGAACAGTTTTGTTATAGCAGGTGACAATTAACTGTGTCATTGAACTCTGAACAGTGAACATCCTAATTTTCAGTCCTGAGGTATCATTTCTGGTCTAAAGGCTCACTTGCATGGAGACCAAATATATCAGGTATAATTTTGTTCGGGGTATATATTTTTGTGCCAGGTACAAATCTTGGAAATGACCTGAGTTCACTTGTATTTTAGAAACTGGTTTTATTTTCTTTCTCACATAGTCATTTTCCCCAAAAAAAGATGGATTTGACAGCGACCATTACCCTGTGTTTTATCTGTATAAGTAATAATAGGAAAATCACTGAATGTTCCAAACATGTTGTGAGGACTGTTATCGTGCAGGGCACTGGTATGAAATGAAATATTCATCAAACAAGAGATGGACTGTCGTCCGGTGCATACCCCCTCATGGCATACCGCCTAGTATGGGCACATCTATAACTTATGATGGCTATACTCAGACATATGGACCCAGAAATCAGCATTTTCATATAAACAAAGATGAATAACTATAGAACAAAAAACCAAAACAAACATTTGAATGTGCCATTAAATGTCCTCATAGTGGTGAACATCCATACAAAATTTCATTGAGATCCGAGCATTACTGTTCAAGTTATGAGCTGAACAGACATCGGATGGATCAAACAGCCAACATTTCCAGATAAACAAAGATGAATTACTCTAGAATGGAAATGCAGAACAGAACAATGGAACCCCCTATTGAATGTCCTCATAGCAGTGAACATATATACCAAATTCCATTGAGATCCCAGCACAACTGTTGAAGTTACGACATGAACAGACACCAGACGGACCAAAAAACCAACATTTCCAGATGAACAAAAATGAATAACTATAGAATGGAAAAGCGGAACAAAACGATGGAACCCTCTTTTTAATGTCCTCATAGTAATGAACATCCATACCAAATCCCATTGAGATCCCAGTAGAACTGTCGAAGTTATGACATGAACAGACACCAGACGAACAAAAAAGCCAACATTTCAAGATAAATAAAGATGAATAACTCTAGAATGGAAAATCCGAACAAAACGATGGAACCCTCTATTTAATGTCCTGATAGTTGTGAACATCCACACCAAATTTGGTTGAGATCCCAGCACAACTGTTGAAGTTACGACATGAACAGACACCAGACGGACCAAAAAGCCACTATTTCCAGATAAACAAAGATGAATAACTCTAGAATGGAAAATCCAAACAAAACGATGGAACCCTCTATTTAATGTCCTCATAATAGTGAACATCCATACCTAATTTCATTGAGATCCGAGCACTACTGTTCAAGTTATGACACGAACAGGCATCGGACGGACGTACCGACTCACGTACGGACTCATGCACGGACTCACGGACGTACAGGTGCAAAACAGTATACCCCCCTTTTTTTTAAATGAAAGTGTCAATGACACTGTAGCTCAACTTTGTAAAGAAGGTAATTTTTTTGTGATGAGCAATGAATAGAGAGATTAACGAGAGGCCGATCACGATCGGCAGATGTTTAACCCATCCCTTGGCGATAGTAAATTGTTATGATCAGAATCATAATCTTTTAATGTTGAATTATAGAGTATACTGTTATGATCTAAAGTAGTATATGACAAATGTACATAATAAGTGAGATATCAAAATATTATAATTATTTATTTAATGGAAAAGGTTAAAAGACATGGAATGGGTAAAAGGGGTTAAATCACCTATCTCTGCCCTGTTTGATCCAATGTAGTCCCATCATCCAAGGACTTAGAGAGCTCCATTGGTCTAGTTAAATAAATTCACATGGCTAAGTTGTGGTTAAAAAGATAGCTAAATCAATTTATCCAATAATTCACTAATCTGTGTCTCTTATACAGAGCTAACATATGAGGGCTACCCGGTATAAATAACTCTCAAAGCAATAAACTATATTGTCTTTTATCTTGCTCACAGAGAAGCAGGTATTCATTAATTGTAAGTTACTTGGGTTATAATCTGGATAATTCTTAGTTTAAAAAGGGCCATATCTCTGGTATAACAAATTGGATCTAACCCATATTCAAACTCGTTCTGTATTTTGAGTTGAGAAACTCACATACCAAATTTGGTTCCTATCAGATGAAAAATGGTTGATTTATCGAAGTACATGTATGTGTGAATTATAGGTCAAAGGACCATAACTCCATTAAAAAAAATCCGATCAAACCCATATTCGAACTCAATCTGTATGTTGGTCTGAGAAACTCATACACCAAATTTGGTTCCAATCAGATAAAAAATGTTTGAGTTATGGCAGAATTAATGAATTCTAAGTCGAAAAAGGGCCATAACTCCGTAAAAAAAACTCGGATCAAACCCATATTCAAACTCGATCTGTATTTTGGGCTGAGAAACTCACATACCAAATTTGGTTCCGATCAGATAAAAAAATGTTTGAGTTATGGCAGAATTCATGAATTCTAAGTCGAAAAAGGGCCATAACTCCGTAAAAAAAAGTCGGATCAAACCCATATTCGAACTCGATCTGTATTTTGGGCCGAGAAACTCACATACCAAATTTGGTTCCGATCAGATAAAAAATGTTTGAGTTATGGCAGAATGCGTGAATTCTAAGTCGAAAAAGGGCCATAACTCTGTACAAAAAAGTCGGATCAAACCCATATTCGAACTCGATCTGTATTTTGGGCTGAAAACCCCATATACAATATTTGGTTTTGATCAGGTAAAAAATGTTTGAGTTATCGCATTACACGTAAAGTGTCTACGGACGGACAGACGGACGGACAGACGGACGGACAGACGGACGGACGGACAGACGGACGGACGGACGGACGAACGACGAGTGGTCAATCCGGACAACGACACTATGTTTACCATACATGGTATGGGTAAACATAAAAAGGAGTGTAAAAAATGAGCAGTAAAGGATTTAGTCATACACAGAGTAAAATCCAGATGGCGGCTATGTTTTTGGCCGAATGACTCGTTCCCATCTACGTGTCATTATTAACATCCATGACAAATTTTATGATTATCAAACTAAAGGTACGAACTGTAGCTTAAAAAATTTAGTCATACAAAGAGTAAAATCCAAGATGGCTGCTGACGGCCATGTTTTTTGTCCGAATGACCCCAAAATGATTCTTTCCCATCTACATTCCAATTTCAACAGCCATGAAACATTTCATGATGATCAGACTAAAGGTACGACCTGTAGCCCGTGCTAAAGGATTTAGTCATACAAAGAGTAAAATCCAAGATGGCTGCTGGCGGCCATGTTTTTTGGCCGAATGACCCCAATGACTCTTTCCCATCTACATTCCAATTTCAACAGCCATGAAAAATTTCATGATGATCAGACTAAAGGTACGACCTGTAGCCCGTGCTAAAGGATTTAGTCATACAAAGAGTAAAATCTAAGATGGCTGCTGGCTGCCATGTTTTTTGGCCGAATGACCCCAAAATGATTCGTTCCCATCTACATGTCATTGTTAACATCCATGACAAATTATATGATGATCAGACGAACAGTACGACCTGTAGACCGTGCTAATGGATTGAATTTTGAAATCAAAGATGGCTGCTGGTGGCCATGTTTTATGGCCGAATGACCCCAAAAATGACTCGTTCCCATCTACATGCCATTATTAACATCCCTGACAAATTTTATGATAATCACACTAAAGGTACGACCTGTAGCCCATGCTAAAGGATTTAGTCATGTAAAGAGTAAAATCCAAGATGGCTGCTGCGGCCATGTTTTTCGGCCGAATTACCCCAAAATGACTCGTTCCCCTCTGCATGTCATTGTTAACATCCATGACAAATTTTATGATGATCAGACTAAAGTTACGACTTGTAGCCCGTGCTAAAGGATTTAGTCATACAAAGAGTAAAATCCAAGATGGCTGCTGCGGCCATGTTTTTTGGCCGAATGACCCCAAAATTAATCGTTCCCATCTACATGTTAATATTAACCTCCTTGACAGATTTCATGATGATCAGATGAACAGTAAGACCTGTAGCCCGTGCTATGCTAATGGATTGAATTTTGAAATCAAAGATGGCCACTGGCAGCCATGTTTTTCATCCGAATGACCCCAAAATGACTCGTTCCCATCTACATTCCAATTTCAACAGCCATGAACAATTTCATGATGATCAGACTCAAGGTACGACCTGTAGTCCATGTTAAGCATTTAGTCATACAAAGAGTAAAATCCAAGATGGCTGCTGGCGGCCATGTTTTTTGGCCAAATGACCCCAAAATGACTCGTTCCCATCTACATGTCATTATTAACATTCATGACAAATTTCATGATGATCAGACTAAAGGTACGACCTGTAGCCTGTGCTAAAGGATTTAGTCATACAAAGAGTAAAATCCAAAATGGCTGCTTTAAACCAAAATATATATCATGTACATCCTGCACATGTGATGCAATACGAAACACCAAATGTCACGCCAATTGGCCAAAGAAAACAAACATGTGCATGAAGGTCGTCAACGTGTTCTTCCCTTAATTAATGCATTACAATTTGCAATGAGACGAGAAAATCTGGAAAATTTCATTTTAATTCGGTTTTATTTTTATTTTGTGATGGAATAAACACATATAATTAATCCTCCAATACATTAAACCAGCTTTAAACCATACTTTAACCCGACAATTTTTATGAGGAATTCACTAGTCTAGTATAAGATGCATAACTCCTGATATGAAGATTTGGCAGGACTGGTTTTCAAACTAAACCAAGTTATCTATAGGAATATATAAGTTGAGAGATCAGATAGCATTTGAGTTATCGTGCTTATGTCACAGAAAAAGACATCCAAACTTGATCTAGAAGGAATATCTCCTGAAATAAAATTCGGACAGCACTGTTTTCCGATATACTCATGAGTATAGAAAATTAGTCAAAATCATATGTTTGTTTGAGTTATTGTGCCGATGTCATGAACTTGACACCCAGGAAATAATTCAGGAGGCATATAAATCTCCTGAAATAAAATGGATACCATAAACAAAATTTTACGATAATCGGTATTTGTACCCGGTTTAAACTAAATTGCTCCACCTCTTTAGGTGGAGTAAATCTTTGAAAAATATACACGGGACACTTGAAATGTACCCTTAACAAATCTGTTCACAAGGCAAAAAAATGTACAGGTACAAATAAATGTACCTAACAATAGTTTATACCAGGTACAAAGGACTCATGTAAATTGGGTTTAAGAAACAAAACAAGGGTTGTGCATTTCACCTAAAAGAGTGAATCTGTCAGAAAAGAATTACAAATTGGTTGACATCTGTTCAAGTTATCGTCCTAATGATTTTACAAGTAAAAATAATCTGATTGTATTGGCTGGAGTAATCATGCTCGTTAATTGTCTTAAAATTACTAAAAATAGACAAATTAAGAGCAATAACTTAGGTTTAAAAAAAATTGTGTAAACATGGTTTTCAAACTCATTCGATATATTGCTGTGAAAATTCCATATACCAAATATCAGTTAACTTTTGTTCAAGTTATCATGCTGACAGCCATAAAATTAACAGTGGGGAATCACGTGTAGTGATGTTCCGATAATCGGAATCGGCCATTGGCCAATAATTGCCCATCAAAACAAACTAAAACGTTCTAGCATCTAAGCGCTATATGCATGCTTTAATAAACGTACACAATACAACCGCAGTATTGAATGTAAAACGCAGCTGTAACAATCTAAAAAGAAGTTATTGGCATCATCAAAACAGTCTGATATGATTATATATAAGCATGGCAATACACCTGCCCGACATATGCCGTGTAATATGAAGTTATTTGGTCAATAGCGTGGACACTATGTAGATTCAAAGAAATTTTTAAAGAGCTGACCCCATTACAATGTACATGTAGTTTCCTGTTGAGCATGTGCCATCACATGCTATGTCAATAATTTGAAGCACGCACCGAAAGAATTAGAACTGTACAGTACAATAATGACCAAGCGAGGAGGGGCATAATTAGCTTTTTCATCTGTAGGGGACAATACGGTGAAGTGGTCCCAAATTGCACTTGTTTTTATTGCTCCGCGAGTCACCATTGTTATAGTGATGATCTCATTACAAGTTACGGAAATTTGAAATATGCTTAGCTCCACGTTGAACTCGGAGGCGGTCAAGCGAAACATAAATTGAGTAGGCGGAACTATAAGAGCTTCCCAGTTCTTAAAAGACAAAAGGTGTGACCAATGGGAATTTGGGAATCTCAGACAAATATGACAGCAATTATTATCCCATCAATCTAAATTTAGTTAATAATCATCGCCATTCCATACATTGTTGCAACTTACAAGTATCCAATCAAGACTCTAATACCACAAGTGTTCCCCATATGGTGATAACGTTACTCTAAGTCGGCACCATTGATCTCTTTGTCAAAACAACTACCGGTATACATCAAAGGCAGCGCACAACTGACGTCTGCTGAAATACTTTCCCAATAGTGTGTATATATCTTTTGATGTATTTGGCTTTGAAACTATACCAGGGTATGGAGCGCAATGGGTGTATATAGGTTACTTATGGGAACAGAATGCACAAAATATATAAACATTGGAATCGGCCGATTGTGCCTCCATTTATCGGAAATCGGTCTTTCTCATTATCGGAACATCACTAATCACGTGGTTTCGTGTTGATGAGTATCACATATTCAAAATGGCTGATGCAATTGCAAATGTGACCAGAAAAGAGGAAAAAGGATAATAAAACTAGGATAATAATATATTACATGTACATAGTATTTTGGCAGCTATAAGTATATGCTATACTATTTTTCAAACAAGCTGATACCTCAATTGTGTCCAGCTCACAGTGTTTGCACTAACATTCTGACCAAAGTTGTCAGTCTAAGGATTCTCCTAATTGTATCTAGTTGTATGGACTTGTGTATTCCATGAACCTCTGACTGGCAACTTTGGTCAAAATGTATAGAAAAAATAAACTAGCATATGCTCGTAACAGTCAAAATGCTATGTTTTGTGTCAGTTCCTCATATATAATTTTGTTGTGCATTTTGCAGTTTGAATGCATGGTACTCACCAACCTCGAAACCATGTGATTCCCCACCCTGAAATTGCTATAACTAGAAACAAGAGCCATTATTCTGACAAGGAGTTAGGTATACCTAATTATCTGTATTCATAAACTCATATAACTTAACTAACAAGACAGTCAAAGACTGTGGAGTCAAAGACTGTGGGGTCACTCACCAGACTGCAAAGACTGATAAGACTGGGACTCTGGAGACCACAACAGTCAGTACTTTTCATAATCACTTTAAAAGAATTAAATCTAAACAGGATATGTGGCTAGAGAGGCTTCATGTATGTAGATCGGTGAATATCTACCTTGAAATTACCAACTGTACACTACTGATCACCCCCCCTCCTCCTCCAGCTCAACATGTCCCCTCCCGACCGGGCTCCAGACTCCCAAGTCTTAGGTTGGAATTTCACAACCGACATCTCAAACTTTCTCAATTGTTGGAAATTTCCAATCTCACAAGCGCCTTTTTATAAAACCATTTAGACATGTTTAAAGCCCAATTATCCATGGACCCAAAAACACTATATGTATGTCAGATTAATCAGTCAGGTAGTTCCAAGGTATATGTTTTAATGAATTTTGTATTTTAATGATTTTATTAGACACAAAAGTCTTAAGTCCCCATAGCCCCGTCATTTCTTAACAGGTTGACCTCATGTTAACAAATCTGAATCTCAGTCACTAAAGGATTCTCCATACTATATGTAGGTTAAATAGTCCAACCTCTCTTGAGAAGACATTTTAAGTATTACTATAGAATCATACAGTTATGTCCCTGGTCCCACCCTATTTAACCTGGTGACCCCATCTGAATAAATTTGAATCCCAGACACCAAAGAACCCTTCATACTAAATATCAGTAAAATAAACCTGATGGTCCGTGTGAAGGAAGCATATGAAGAGGAAAACTGTCCTTTGCTTGGCCCCTATTTGACCAGGTGACCCCATTTGGACAAATTTGAACTACAGTCACCAAAGGACCCTTCATACCAAATATGAATCCATTCAACCTGATCGTACATGAAAAGTTGTTTTTAAGAATTACTATGGAGGGCAAGAGTTATGGCCCTGGCTTCACAACCATTTGACAGTGACCTCATTTGAACAAATCTGAATGTGAGTCACCTAGGGAACATCCACACCAAATGTGAACCCATTCAGTCTTATGATCTAGAGAAGATGTTCAAAGAATTGTTGACAGATGGATGGACGGACAGACAGATGAACAGGTGACAGATGAGAAGTGATGTGCTTAAAAATTACATTTCATTGAACAAATCTGTCAATCAACCCCCTCAACACTGTGGGGACATCCCTGAAAGAATAGGACATACATGATTTATTTGAATGCCTGACTACATTAGCTTAACAAAATTCCCATGACCTTGAAAGCCAGTGCATGCTCTGTGATTAAATTCCATTCATGAAACCACTATCAGCATGTCTTGGAGAGGTGTTGACATTTAGATAATTAGGTTTTAACGACTGCACAAACAGCTTTGTGTTACTGCTACAGCTGTGATTTTAAAAACAAGGATTTTAATGGGGTGAACTAGGCAGAGATAATATGGTATGGTACAGCGTGGTGTGGCAGGGACAGGAGGTGGGGTTGGGGAGGGTGGGGTGGGGTAGCTGTGATGTGTCTAAAAAACAATTAAAGGTAAAAATGCAAAAATGTATTTTTTTTTAGTTATGTCCCTGGCTCTGCCCCTATCTGACCCAGTGACCCCATTTTAACAAATCTGAAGCCCAGTCACCCAAGGTCCCTCCGTACCAAATATAAGCTAAATCGGCCCAATATTTTTTGAGAAGAAGTCATTTTAAGAATTACTATGAGTTATGGCCCTGGTTTCTTAACTAATTGACCAGGTGACCTCATTTGAACAAATCTGAACACCAGTCACCCAAGGACCCTCCATACCAAATATTAGCTAAATCGGCCCAATGGTTCTGGACAAGTCGTTGTAAGAATTACTATGGAGGAATAGAGTTATGGCCCTGGTTTCGCAACTATTTGACCCAGTAACCTCATTTGAACAAATCTGAGAGTCACCTAGGAAACATCCACACCAAATATGAACCAATTCGGTCTTACGGTTCCAGAGGAGAAGATGTTCAAAGAATTGATGACGGATGGACGGACGGATGACGGACGAGGAGTGATGACTATAGCTCCACCGGAGACTTCGTTTCAGGTGAGCTAAAAACCTCCAATTATGTAGTTCATTGAGTGTACCATTAGAAAATTATGTGGCAGCTGAAAGCTTCCACAAAAGAGTGAATTTGTATTCTTCTCTGCATGTTAAAATGAATTCCTACCTCACATTGACATGGTATCCTTAATACTTATAGAAAGAACACTTCATCTCAATTTTTGGCAGGATTGCCGGAGAAAACATCTAGATTATTTTTTGGAATAGTGAAATATATCTTACAAGCACCACATTATAAAAGGGTTCAAAGTTATTATTGTTAGTAGTCAAAGTACAGAACAAGATTTTTAACGAAGTGTCAATGATGATGGAGCCACAATTATTTATTTTTCTCCAACAGTTCAATCGTTGTGCCTTATTTATATGTCTCTCAAATATAGACGTGTGCGAGGCGAATTAATCGAAACATTCAAACTAATGCACAGACTCTATGTCGACAAAAACTTACTATTCAGTACAGCCATCAACTCAAGAACTCACGGGCATGAGTATAAAATACAAATGAACCAGTGCCACAAGGACGTGTAATTGAACCAGTGCCACAAGGACGTGCGATTGAACCAGTGCCACAAGGACGTGTGATTGAACCAGTGCCACTAGGACGTGCGATTGAACCAGTGCCACAAGGACGTGCATTGAACCAGTGCCACAAGGACGTGCGACTGAACCAGTGCCACAAGGACGTGCGATTGACCCACAAGGACGTGCGATTGAGCCAGTGCCACAAGGACATGCGATTGAACCAGTGCCACTAGGACGTGCGATTGAACCAGTGCCACTAGGACGTGCGATTGAACCAGTGCCACAAGGACGTGCGATTGACCCACAAGGACGTGCGATTGAACTTCTTTTCCCAGAGGATATTACAAACATGGAACAATCTTCCTAAATTTGTTCTTGACGTGAAGGAAATGAAAGATTTAAAAGACCGCCGAGATGTGTTTACATGTACGATCAAAGATAAGTCTATGATGATTGACAATAGGCTTACTAACCACAGACTTTCATGCCAAATTTATCTTTGGATATAAGTCATTGCGACTTACACATCCCTATATTTTTTCATGATTTATGAATAAAATACGTACCTTCCACAGGAGTACTATGAGTAGTATGAGGAGTAGTAGACCACATAACACAGCTACGATAATTATCCAATATGCGATCTCTTTCTCCTGAGGTTTTTCTAAGTATATAGTAGTTTTAACCTGCAACAATTAAAGATAACACAATAAAATGAATGAGGTGCCTGATGATATTAGTTAACTATTGTTAGGTATGAATGTTATATTTGATTTTCTTAAATAAATAAGAAATTTATTGTAAGCCAAGAATCAGTCTAAAAGTAATACTCTTTAGTATAAGCTGTGACTAATATAACAGGGATAGCTGTCTCCATCTACACCTATATATACACGTCCCGGCGGTCCAATTAGTTTTATGACCTTGTCGTGAGAGCGCGCAAGTCAGTCGTAATTCAAATTGTGTTAGCCTGCGAGCACGGATTTGTTTTGCTGATATTTCATTCTTTTGGATCAAATTATACGTTAAGTTTGACAAGACATTTTATTTATTAGTACTAATATCTGTTTAATGTCATATATATTCTTGGTTAGAACTGATTGGATCAACTAATTTAGTTTTGGTCGTGTTTTAAATCGTGTTGAAAGTATGAAGTTTCTCTATACATGTATACCCACTCGTATAGAGTTGACCACCAACTACCATGTCAATTTTTGCCGACTTTCATGCTATTTTACGGTACTGTGATCGATGATCCGAACAAAAAATCATTCACACCTGTTGCAATATGTAAGAATCTACAGAACAATCATTTAATGAAGCATTATTTTCAATCCGTTATAAGATGAAAATGTCATTTCAGACGGGCTATCTTTGCAAACGACGCCAGGATGATAAAAATATGATGCAATTCGCTAAGTTAGTTCTTCAAATTATCTTTGGTAAATTAGACTAACCATGATCATTTTACATTATAAGTTTCGTATTTTACCGAAGAGTGGATTGGTGACATTTTGATTATGATTTTTAACCATATCTCTGAAAAACACATCAACAAAATCTGGAAAAACGCGGATTATGCCACATTTACTCAGAAAATACACAAATTTAATAGCTTATACATTTCATATTCGTGCACCAAACACCATCAAAATATGTTTTATATTAAACTAAAAACATTAAATTTTGGACTGGTAGTGATCTTTATTTGATTTTTATCGTGATTAGTTGATATAATTGTATATGACGCAAACAACCTATTGAGTCAGGAATTTTCTGTCAATTCACTTTTATTCTAAGTTTCTTCTTCAAATTAACTTTGTTAAATTAGACTAACCACGATCTTATTATTTTATAGGTTTCATATATTACCAAAGAGTGGATTGGTGGCATTTTGATTATGATTTATAACCATATCTCTGAAAAACAAATCAACAAAATCTGGAAAAGCGCAGATTTTTCCAAATTTACTCAGAAAATACACAAATTTAATAGCTTATACATTTCATATTCGTGCACCAAAGACCATAAAAATATGTTTTATATTAAACTAAAAACATTAAATTTTGGACTGGCAGTGATCTTTATTAGATTTTTATCGTGATTAGTTGATAAAATTGTATACGACGCAAACAACCTATTGAGTTCATGAATTTTCCGATTTATGATTCACCAATTCTAAGTTTCTTCTTCAAATTATCTTTGTTAAAAATTAGACTAACCACGATCTTATTACTTTATAAGTTTTATATATTACTAAAGAGTGGATCGGTGGCATTTTCATATCATATCATATTTCAATTCGCATGCTTAGTCATTTATGGGGAGGAAATCGTTGGTGTGAATTATCACCTCGTTTCTTTTCTATTGAATAAACTTATTTCATGTGTTCGCTAACTTGAATAACACTATGATAACCAACACAGTCCTGTCTCCATTGTTGGCAGATTTATTTGAAATCGCTTTGAGTGTAAACAAATCGGTGTTTTAAAAAAAGAACTGTTGAGAGAGATTACATAACGAGATGCAATTAGCATATATACTTACCGTTTATATGTTGTAAGCTGTGTTTGTTCATGGTGTGCCCCCTCAAACAGTTCCTTGATTTATATATTTTGTCGCACGTTGGGCAAACTTATTCGTACCGGGTGATGGGACAAGGATGACGCTTTTGGTCGTCATTCTCGCAAGTTTCTGTTTTTCTGTCGGTAGTTTTCTTAATGGAGAATGGCGTTGCTGTTCTTTTCTTTACGATTTCCAGTTCGCGAAAACTGTCACTGCCAGTGTACTCTTCGAGCAATATATCCAGAAACGTTTATGGAAGGAATTAATCACACCTAGAGTTAGACTTGAGGTGTGAGTACCCATTAACTTTTATAAACAAATATAATACGGAATATTATAACTTGAAATTTAACCTTCACCAACCTAATTGCCGCTAAGTTCCAAATGTTATTGTTAATGTTATGAAAAGTTCCCTATTAAATTAATCTATGAACTTAATCGACTTATGCAGGCTTTTATTTTATGTAATTAATGCACATTGCCTGCCAATATGTAGTCGGATTAAAGTAGGCAAGATTTATTTATCAGCGTTATTGGGAATCTGACAGGTCGTCTTCATTGGACGACGCCATATTGTTTGCTTGTCGCTAAGTACATCAAGTAGTTCTCGTAGTTAATTAGCATAACAATAACCACCGCGATATGTACACGAGATTCGCGGAGACAGCTATCCCTGTTATATTAGTCCCAGGTATAAGACAGGTTCAGGAAGACATATTGTTACTTATTGCTTTCAAGTTAATACTCTTTATTGTACGACAAGTTCAGGTACGCATAATGGACTTGAATGAATTAGTAGAAACATTATCTAATGGTTTAAATTATGTTCTCCTTTCCTAATCATATGCGAGGAGTTTGCTGTGCATGGATGGAATCATATATTTACCTTTGATATCTGAAATGGACTGTTCTTCACTGTTTCCATTTTAAAATTAACACCTGTAGTTGAATTTATGTAGCAAGCTTGACCAAGCTTGAGCATGCTATATATGTGGAGCATTTTGAAACCTGGTTGCTGGTTGGTTGATTTTGTAAACAATAAAAGTTGGCTGCTGGTAATTGTTAAATTTGCTGGACATGAGTTACACAGGTATGAATTATAATCTGTCCATACCACCGTGTAATCAACAATTTGCAGACTACTACTTACTGTTTCGGAATGTATTTTTCCTGCTGTTGTGAGCAGTGGGTGATCACCCTCAATGAAGGTCATCTGTGTTGATATATCCAGGCTGTCTAATCTGTTGCTCTGCAATAGTCGAAGAAGAGCAATCGGAACAAGTGCACCGCTGGGCGGAGGTAACGCCCCCGACTGTACAATCAGAGAGGATTTTTCTTATTTTTGTGCAAATGCTTATTAAATGGCACTTTGTAAAGTTATGTTATTCATGAGTAAACAATCCAAAATCAAGTTATCATCTGGAAACCAAAAAAAGTAGCAGAAAACCTGAATTTTCTAAGTCCAAAAAGGGGCGTAACTCTGGAAAAAATGGGCGGACGAAACCACGGCTATGGGGAAATCTTGTCCCCCTGGCTGGTCTATTAGCATACCAAAGATCAACTGAATTGAGTTAGCGAAACCAAAGTTATGAGTTGAAACGTTCGTACGGACAATTTTCTAAGTCCAAAAAGGGGCGTAACTCTGGAAAAAATGGGCGGACGAAACCGCAGTTATGGGGAAATATTGTCCCCCCGGCTGGTCTATTAGCATACCAAAGATCAACTGAATTGAGTTAGCGAAACCAAAGTTATGAGTTGAAATGTTCGTACGGACGGAAGGACGGACGGAAGGACGGACGGAAGGACGGAAGGACGGACGGAAGGACGGACGGACGGAGGGCTCCACTATATACCCCCAAATCTCCATCGGAGATCGGGGGCATAATAAAAGGTCGTAGACCTCACGTCCACAGAATCGAGGTGGTTTTTGGGATGTTGGCTTTTTTAAAGAACAAAGAATTTAAATTCTGGCAAAATTTGACTCAAACTAGACCATGACCTGCATGTTCTCAAAGGTGAGCCATTCACCAAGTATCAAGAGATTCTTTTGAAGAGTGCTGAATTTATCATCGAGACAACACAATTGTTATTTCTAAATGGAATAAAATAGAACTTGGCCTGCGTCTTTTCAAATTCTCAAATGTGACTCACGTACCAAATATCAAGAAATTCGATTGAATATTGCTCAAGACACCATGCGGACAACATGAAAACAGCCCTTTCTAAATCGAAAAAGGGGCATAACTCCATAAAAAATCATCAGACTGTGACCACAATTCGAACATGGTCTGCGCCTTCTCAAATTTGAACTATATACCAAATATCAAGAAATTCTGTTGAATATATGCCCAATTTACAATGAGGACAACACGAAAATAGTGATTTATAAAATAATATTAGTTAATTTTCAAAACAACAAAGCTTATTTTGAGTGTGTCTGTTCTCCATACTTAGCATGTCCATACCATCATGATATACGTCTAATCACCTCAGCCCAGTTTTAAAGTGATGTGAAACACTCCGGTAGGGTTATCAAATAGAAATGGGGAACAATATTGTTCAAAGTAGTTATTTTTACAAATATTATATCTAAATTGACAAGACACACCATCATTCTTATATATCAACTAAATGCAGTGACTGCCGATTGCGAAATGTTTTCATTAGTTTATCGCCGATAGATGCGTCCCGATTCAAGTAGTAAATATTTACAATTTAGCGTAGCTCGGACGATGTTTTCTATGGAGTGGTACGGTTTATTTGCTTGAGATTTTCGATGATGTTGGTAGAATGCTACATTCAAGTTGGCATAGCAACTGAAATCTAACTTATCAGTTTCACGCACCCGAACAGGTACATAATATGTCTTTAACACCAATGAATCAGTGAAAGGTCATGGGAACTCAGTTAAAAGAACAAAAACCGTGGACTTGGTGAAATACATTTTCTCGCTCCAATTTTAATCTGTAGATCATGCTAAAAATTCAGTATATTATAGGTGGGGCTCGAGATCTGTAACCGGTATAAATGCCACATCACTCAAGTTCTAATCAGGAAATTATAATATTACAGTGCAAAATTATAAGGCCAAAAAGTTATTTTCCATGTTAGTTCTATATAATCAGACACCGCTGAAAGGAATTGCTAGGAATCTATGTATTATTTTCTGTCTCCATGGAAACTCACCTTAATAAACTCTAGGACATCTGGATCTAGTGAGAGCACTACAGTTATGAGTAAGTCCGACAGTTTTGGGATATCACCAATTTGGCAGCTCCATAACAAACTGTCTACATATGGCTATAAAAACGAAAATGAAGTTGAAATTTAACTTTATTTCAGTGTGAAATTTGATATAGACTGACATAAAGTCTGAATGATTCCTAACACATATATATCATTGTATTCTCAGTAACTGCACTGATTGAACATTTTGACAAATTGCCATGAGGTAATTCTAATATTTGTTATGTTGCTAAAATGATGTAACTTAATCCAGTCCTGAGATCAAAGTATTAGAAAACCACGGTTATAAAAACAGGAAAATATAATCAGAGAACTATGCTTTTTAACTCTATTGACCATAGGGAAGGCAACAAAATGAAAAGCAGAGAATTTGTCATCTGAATTCAAAATAGGCAATGTTACACTCAAAGATGAGCAAACAAATGAAACAGAGTTATTTTATCAGCCCTGTCATCATCAAACTAATCTTACCTGATACTGTGACTTTTCTAGTGGTACAATATCAATCTGCTCGCTATCATGTAACTTCATTCCAGACCTGCTTACTTTATACCGGACATTGTCAGGGGACACACAGGTGATTTTACTGTGAGCGAAGTCGTCAACCTGAGAACGAAAACAGAATGAAAATGTATTTATTACCAATTAACTGCCTCGAGCCATGCATGGGTCCATGTAGTATTGATAGCATTAGAATGAGCGCCCCGAGCCATGCATGGTCCACATAGTATTTATAGCATAAAAATGAGCACCTCAAGCCATGCATGGATCCATGTAGTATTTATAGCATTAAAATGAGCTCCCATATAGTATTTATAGCATTAAAATGAGCACCTCGAGCCATGCATGGGTCCATATAGTATTTATATCATTAGAATGAGCACATCGAGCCATGCATGGATCCATGTAGTATTTATATCATTAGAATGAGCACATCGAGCCATGCATGGATCCATGTAGTATTTATATCATTAGAATGAGCACCTCGAGCCATGCATGGGTCCATGTAGTATTTATATCATTAGAATGAGCACCTCGAGCCATGCATGGGTCCATGTAGTATTTATATTAGAATGAGCACCTCAAGCCATGCATGGGTCCATGTAGTATTTATATTAGAATGAGCACCTCGAGCCATGCATGGGTCCATGTAGTATTTATAGCATTAAAATGAGCACCTCGAGCCATGCATGGGTCCATGTAGTATTTATATTAGAATGAGCACCTCAAGCCATGCATGACTCCATGTAGTATTTATAGCATTAGAATGAGCACCTCGAGCCATGCATGGGTCCATGTAGTATTTATATCATTAGAATGAGCACCTCGAGCCATCCATGGGTTCATGTAGTATTTATATCATTAGAATGAGCGCCTCGAGCCATGCATGGGTCCATGTAGTATTTATATCATTAGAATGAGCACCTCGAGCCATGCATGGATCCATGTAGTATTTATAGCATTAGAATGAGCACCTCAAGCCATGCATGGGTCCATGTAGTATTTATAGCATTAGAATGAGCACCTCAAGCCATGCATGGGTCCATGTAGTATTTATATCATTAGAATGAGCACCTCGAGCCATGCATGGGTTCATGTAGTATTTATATCATTAGAATGAGCACCTCAAGCCATGCATGGGTCCATGTAGTATTTATATCATTAGAATGAGCACCTTGAGCCATGCATGGGTCCATGTAGTATTTATGGCATAAGACTGAGTGCCTCGAGCCATGCATGGGTCCATATAGCATTTATAGCATTAGAGTGAGCGCCTCGAGCCATGCATGGGTTCATGTATTATTTGTAGCATTAAAATGAGCACCTCGAGCCATGCATGGGTCCATGAAGTATTTTTAACATTAGAATGAGCATCTCGAGCCATGCATGGATCCATGTAGTATTTATACCATTAAAATGATTACATCGAGCCATGCATGGGTCCACATAGTATTTTTTTTTATAGCATTAGAATGAGCACCTCAAGCCATGCATGGGTCCATGTAGTATTTATATCATTAGTATGAGCACCTCAAGCCATGCATGGGTCCATGTAGTATTTATAGCATTAGAATGAGCACCTCGAGCCATGCATGGGTCCATGTAGTATTTATATCATTAGTATGAGCACCTCAAGCCATGCATGGGTCCATGTAGTATTTATAGCATTAGAATGAGCACCTCGAGCCATGCATGGGTCCATGTAGTATTTATATCATTAGAATGAGCGCCCCAAGCCATGCATGGGTTCATGTATTATTTATAGCATTAGAGTGAGCATCAAGCCATGCATGGGTCCATGTAGTATTTATATCATTAGAATGAGCTCCCCGAGTCATGCATGGGTCCATGTAGTATTTATGGCATAAGATTGAGCGCCTCGAGCCATCCATGGGTCCATGTAGTATTTATAGCATTAGAATGAGCACCTCGAGCCATGCATGGGTCCATGTAGTATTTATATCATTAGAATGAGCACCCCGAGCCATGCATGGGTCCATGTAGTATTTATATCATTAGAATGAGCACCTCGAGCCATGCATGGATCCATGTAGTATTTATATCATTAGAATGAGCACCTCGAGCCATGCATGGGTCCATGTAGTATTTATATCATTAAAATGAGCACCTCGAGCCATGCATGGGTCCATGTAGTATTTATATCATTAGAATGAGCACCTCGAGCCATGCATGGGTCCATGTAGTATTTATATCATTAGAATGAGCACCTCGAGCCATGCATGGATCCATGTAGTATTTATATCATTAAAATGAGCACCTCAAGCCATGCATGACTCCATGTAGTATTTATATCATTAGAATGAGCACCTCGAGCCATCCATGGGTCCATGTAGTATTTATATCATTAGAATGAGCGCCCCGAGCCATGCATGGGTTCATGCAGGGTTTCCACCAGAGGAAAATTAATGAGTCCGTATTGGGGAAACACATAACGCGACGGGACGACCATGGTTCGTCCTTTCGGGGGAAAATTTTGTTATTTGATACTGAAAAGTAGCCATTTTCTTGCACCTGAGTGTCCCACAAAACAATCCAAAGCTACGTATATTATAAAAGTCGATCATTTCCGTGGGTGCATTAATTCTGTTGATGGTATCCAGATAATTAATCATGTAATTACGCACGTAAGACTATATAAATGAACAAGCTACGAGTTACAGTGTTTACAAATTTATATTAAACTTACAATAAGATTCCGACAGGTATAATGAATCTAAACACTAAAAAGCATCTATGCATTGACCAATAATACATGGCAATGAAAATTGAAACAGGATTTCCTAGAATTTCAAGTAGCTTCCCTGAAAATTCAACTGAAAGGATATATTCTGTCAATCGTAAAACTATTTGTGTGCTGTGACGTCATACTGCAAGGTTTGTCTGCAGGAGATATTTATAGCGGCGAAATACGAATGATAGCAAAATCTTTCACTCGGAGCGTGTAGCTTGTTCAATAGTCTGTATTAGTCCAACAACAGTTTTCTGACGACCGCAGCTACAGAACAGAGTTTTATCCAACATGTTATAAAAAATAATTGAGTTTTGGCGGGAGCTTTTTATGACTCATGGTTAGTTTGCGCTGAACTGAACGCGACGTAAAAAAACAGACCCATTTATGGCACCGATTTGCAAACAAAATAAGTCTGCAGCTGACGCACGTGAAGCTCGAGCAATATGGCATACCGCACGGAGTCCTGCTCAGCTTATTCTGATGGCATTGATGTTTTCTGCCTTTGATGTTTTGCTTCAATGTATTTGCGTGCTATTCTTATTGTTTTTTCGGGAGATGGACTGTGTCGATTTCATTTTGTCAATATTAATGAAAATAAGTGTAGATATATAGCCTGTCGACACAGACATGGGTCCATGTAGTATTTATATCATTAGATTGAGCACCTCGAGCCATGCATGGATCCATGTAGTATTTATATTAGAATGAGCACCTCAAGCCATGCATGGGTCCATGTAGTATTTATATCATTAGATTGAGCACCTCGAGCCATGCATGGGTCCATGTAGTATTTATAGCATTAGAATGAGCACCTCTAGGCATGCATGGGTCCATATAGTATTTATATCATTAGAATGAGCACATCGAGCCATGCATGGATCCATGTAGTATTTATATCATTAGATTGAGCACTTCGAGCCATGCATGGGTCCATGTAGTATTTATATCATTAGAATGATCGCCTCGAGACATGAATGGGTCCATGTAATATTTATATCATTAGAATGAGCACCTCAAGCCATGCATGACTCCATGTAGTATTTATATCATTAGATTGAGCACCTCGAGCCATGCATGGGTCCATGTAGTATTTATATCATTAGAATGAGCGCCTCGAGCCATGCATGGGTCAATGTAGTATTTATATCATTAGAATGAGCACATCGAACCATGCATGGGTCCATGTAGTATTTATATCATTAGAATGAGCGCCTTGAGCCATGCATGGGTCCATGTAGTATTTATATCATTAGAATGAGCACCTCGAGCCATGCATGGGTCCATGTAGTATTTATATCATTAGAATGAGCACCACATCTATCAGTAGTTCTCTGATTATCTATCCACCTATTGTGATATCGAACAGTGGTCAGAAGAAGTTGGTCTTTTTGTGCTGCACTAAATACACTCGTACACTCAGAATTTGCCATGTTTAACCATGCATGTTCATTCGGCTATCGCTGTGTTGGGTGTGTGTTGTCATATTGACCGCGATGCATACCATGATCAGTGCTCAATTTAGCGGAATGGTAGAAAAATGGGTGAAAGCAGTAATTCAGGGGAAGTAAGTATGTAGTCGGCTAAAATTGAGCCGATACGATTCACCCAACCTTGGGATGGTGGTTCACATCAAGGACGATTACCTTGACCTAATCGGTGGTTGCATGCCAACAATCTCACTATGGAAAATGTATATTGAGAAATATTTTGCAGCCAGTTTCTGTTCTTTGCTGCCAATTAAGTGGTTTGCAATTTTTGAAATTATATTCGCAAATGTGTCTGCTCAAAGTTGCAATTAAATGTATATTTTGCATTCGAAGTCAATCGAAGATCTACAGTTTATGAACAATAATTCTATCAGGGCGATCTGGTTGATAAACATTATAAAAATATTTAAGAAATGGATGCCGATTTGCTTGCATTCCATAGACATAGAGTATGGATGCCAGTTGATCTGACATTTTGCGTGTACATTAAGTGCCATTTTCCAACGTTATTCTCAAAGCTCGTTGCAAGTTGCATCTACACAAAAATGGAAGCAAGTAGGGGTCAGCATGCGATGTCATCTGATTTAATTTCAACCAACCAATCATGTTCCACAACACAAATGCATGTGGGAGTGTAAATACATATAGATCTCTTTCGTTTGAATAAATATATAAATTTCAGTTGTTTTCCTTTGAATCCTATCGACGACCAGTGACAATCTCAAGATATTCACAGTATGACCACTAACTGTGAAGGCCGCATATGTCCCCACCTTCCCTGAAACCCCAGTCCTGCCATATCCGACCCCAAGTCGCTAACTATAATTAAATCTATGCTTACTGTGATATTTTTTAGCTCCATATATGGCTTGCTAGAGTGGTCGACAATTGACGGGAGCTTGAACGTGAACTGACCACCAGGGGAATCGCTTGGTCCATCATTCTTTATTATATATTTCTGATTTATCATGTAGTGTTGCTCCCGACTTTTTGTTGAGATCAGTGTTATTTGGTCTGGTACAGATGTTCTGAAAATGAGAACAATTGTATAGGAAGTGCATTTTGCTGTTTTAAGTATGACAGACTCACTCTGTGACACAGTTCAAACCCATGTTCGAACTAGCCAAGAAAGTTAGGTCGAAATCTCCAAAATAGATGAAAACTGAAATAAATTTTCACATTTGGACATATTAGAGCACTAATCCGATCGAAAATAAAGCCATTTCGATAATATTGTAATTTGTTGACAATCTTTTCAAGAGTTAGACAGTGAACTGAAACATTTCTTACATATTTAATTATGTTACTCAGCTTTGGGCTCTGCAAAATTGGGGCTTGGGGTTTTACATTCAAATCAAATCTCGAATTGAATCAGGGGTGAGATTTGAAAAACAATTCAAATCTCGAAACGAATGTATTTAAAAACAAGACAGTCAATGACTGTGGAGACGATCACATATAAGATCAGACTGTAAAGACTGGGACTCGGAAGACCATAAGAGTTAGTACTTGTCAAATTCACTTATAAACAAGTAGTCCTAAAGAGGGATGTAGCCGAGAGGGTCTCCGTTGAGCAGTGGGGTGTCCACCTTGAAATATCCCCCCACCCCACATAGTCCATAGTCTGCTCCCTCCCAACTGAAGCAAACACACTCCCAAGTTCCTAAAATTCCTTTGCACATGTTGGAATGTTACAACTGATACCTCAAGCTTTCCTTTAAAATGTTGCAAAGTTACAACCTGACATCCCCCCCTTTTTAATGGTGGACCCCATTCAAACAAATTTTGATCCCAATTCTCCATAGGCCATATACACCAAATGCCATTTCTTGATTGGTTGAACCCATTTTAACAAATCTGTAACCCAGTCCCAAATAACACAAGGACCCTCCATACTAGTTACTACTGTACAACATATAAGCTAAATAGGCCTGATGGCTCTTGAGGAGGAGCCATTTTAAGAATTACTATGGGGGAAGAGTTATGTCCCTGGTCGCACCCCTATTTGACCTGGTGAACCCATTTCAACAGATCAGAATCCCAGTCACCTAAGGACTCTCTATTCCAAAATGTATGCTAAATAGGCCAAATGGTTCTTGAGAAGATGTTTCAAGAATAACTAATGAGGGAAAGAATTATGTCCGTGGCTCTGACCCTATTTGACCCAGTGATCCAATTCTGAACTAAATCTGAATCCTAGTCACCCATGATAAATATAAGCTGAATAAGTCTGATGGTTCTTGATAGGAAAACATTTTAAGAATTGCAATGGATGGACAAGTTATGTCCCTGGCACTGCCCTTATTTGACCAGGTGACCTCATTTTAACACATCTGTATCCCTGTCACACAAGGACCTTCCATACCAATTATAAGCTCAATAGCCCCAATGATTCTTAAGATGTTTTAAGAATTACTATGGATGGAAAGAGTTAGGTCCCTAGCTATACCACTTTTTTGACCATGTGACCCCCATTTGAACAGAACTGAATCCCAGCCACCTAGGGACCATCCACACAAAATATGTCTCCTTCCAGCTTCCCATATGTAATTGCCTGACAAAAAAACAGGTATTTAGTTTTACTGGCCTAACTGTCAGATTCATCATTCACACTTGGCCTTGGGAGTTTGTTATCATCAGACAAAGGTAATTTATATACAATCTCTCTAACAGGCAGATAATTTTAGGGTATTAATCAAAGGAGCTGTCACTCCAATCAGATTGTGTTAACACTACCATTTCATTTATTTCTTTAAATCAATGTGAATTCTATATGGTGTTAAGTAAACATTCTGTGATTGCAGGCACCTTCCTCATATCTCATAGAGCTCTGAGTATCTGCTGTTTGCATTTTCTTGATTTTAAACTGATTTAAACCAAATTGTTTGTTAAATTGAACAAGGAGTTCAATCTAAACAAAAACACAAATTTGTAAGAGTTGTGTCCCTGGCCCTGCCCCTATTTGACCCAGTTACCACATTTGAACAAATCTGAACACCAGTCACTCAGGCACGGACCCTCCATACCAAATGTAAGCTAAAACGGCCCAATGGTTCTTGAGAAGAAGTCATTCTAAGAATTACTATGGAGGAATAGAGTTATGGCCCTGCTTTCGCAACTATTTGACCCAGTGACCTCATTTGAACAAATCTGAATCTGAGTTACCTAGGGAACATCCACACCAAATAAGAACTCATTTGGTCTTATGGTTCCGATGAAGATGTTCAAAGAATTGTTGACAGACTAACGGACGGACGGATGGATGGATGGATGGATGGACGGACGGCACAATGGACAAAAGACGAGGAGTGATGACTATAGCTCCACCGGAGACTTCGTCTCAGGTGAGCTAATAAAAAGTGTCAGCGAACCTGGGTACCTTAATAGATGTACAAGTTTTATGAACCTGGGAAATTTTGTGCCCAAAACCATGGGTTAAAGATCAATTCAACAGTATTACTATGTGTACTGTGGCAAAATGATGTATGCAATTACAAGGGTGTCGGATGGGTGTTGGAGGATCGTGTTACAATGAATAAGACCCACTGGTGAACTGCTGGAAGTTTCAATCACAAAAAATCTTCTCAACTTCAAATTATAAATGTTAGTTTCTCGAAAATCTTGAACATTGTAAGTGTCTTAAGTATATATCAAGAATGCCTAGATGAACATATCTCTGATTAATCAAGATTGTTGCATTTGTAAAATGTTTTCAATAACTCCAATGACTCCCTATATCGAGTGATCGAGTGAGGACAGCACTGCATATTGTCACGTCATTGGGATGAATGGTACACATCAATGCAGCAAGACAAAAAATGATATTTAAAAAAATATAATATATATTTCCTTAAAGAAAGCCTGAACACTGAACTATATGGAATAGATGTCCTGCGTTTGTAAACCATAGCAGAAAAGGGGTTAACTTTTTGGTGGTCGCCTACGGTCACTCACGGTCTTCACTCTTCAGTGGCTTGCCTCGGAATCAGTCACGCATGGCAGTCCCAATATAATTCACTGTACAGATTGAATTAGCCAGTTTATTTTCAACTCAATCAGAAGATTGGCGAGTCGCGGGGTTGGGAATGGCACCGCCATGGGAGGGCCCTATGATAGTTCAGTGTTCAGGCTTTCTTTAAGGAAATATATATTATATATTTTTTAAATATCATATTTCCGCCAAAGGAAGCCCTCACACTGAACTATATGGATTAGAATGCAAGCCCAGGAGGAGGCACGAGCAATAAAGTTAATAGCCAAATTTTGAGTAAAGGTACTCTTCTAAAACAGATTGTACCATATATGAACACTTTATTGAATCTGTTAGGATTATTTACGTGAAATAACTCATATAGTTAGAGTGCTATATTGCTCAAATGTGTACCGCCCCCCTTGTTTTGAAACAAACATCCCATGAGGTGCCATCCAATGCATAGTTGCGAGCGAACCGAGCAAGTATAACGGAAGAAGAAACTCTTCGTTCTTCTCTGTGTCGTCTTCTTCAGCTGTCTGTTCTAAGGTCCCACCCGTCAAGGTCCCATGATGCAGGATCATGAAGGAAGGAGACTAACTCACTCTCCCCTTAGCGACAGAACGACCTGCACAGACGGAGGCCGACTCCGACGATGGCGAGACAACCAAAGTTAACTAACTGCTATTCGCCAGAGAAAAAGCCAGAGAAACTGATGCCAAATTTGTGGCACAGGGATTGAGTTGAGAACCCATTAGGCCAAACAGGTTGTACAACGATAATGGAGTCAAGCCATCTGAACAGAGGGAGCCCCCACCACCGCATCTTGCAAGGTGGTCATGCCCCCTGTCGTTCTTAGAACAGCTTCCTTGTTTTTCTTCTACTGATCACATGTCTCTGAGGTACCTATGCATCACAAGATATCCGACAGAAATCATGTGATACAAATCTTACGCGTATATAAATATATAAAAATGATATAAAAAATATATATCAAGGTGATCTATAAGTCAGCAATGAGATCATTGCAGAAGGCCCTTTGGCTCTTTGACAACTGAAATCAGTTCAAATTATGTACAATGTAATCAGATGATAACCACGGGTAAATTGTCACCATACGGAATATTCAGTTCTGAGCCTCTGCCCAGAACATCATGTCACTTTCCCCCCCAAACATGCAGCAGAACGACCTAGGTGTGTGATAGGTATGTTAGTGTGAGGCATGCAGCAAACTAGGGGAAGACCCCCTCCAAAATGGCTCGCTGATTAAGGAAACAAATGAAATTATCATCCTCCTAGTAAAGGACACAAATCCCTTTATAATGTTGTTACTTATTGAATTTTAAGAGCCAATATTAGAGAGGAGCTCCCCCGACCTAAGTGGTCCTGTTGAAGGCATGTTTAAGGAAATAGGACAAATCCAGCATAGACCGAAGCGAGCAGAGTTGTCAGCATGGTTTCAGGCCCTTATGATTGGGCGGCTGGTGCCATGTGGTTGGGATCCCCTCATATGGGTTGGTCCCTGCCTGCAAGGAAAGGTCTGATGGCTAGTCAATGAGCTTCCTCGAAAGCTGAGCTGGACAGCGCAAACGTCTTTGCCTGTTTTATTGTCGAATGTTGATAGGACAAATCCGGCATATACCGAAGCGCGCAGAGTTGGCAGCATGGTTTCAGGCCCTTTTGATCGGGTGTCTGGTGCCATGGGGTTGGGATCCACTCGGACTGGGTGGTCCCCTGCCTGCAAGGAAAGGTCTATAACGCTAGTCAATGAGCTTCCTAGAAAGCTGAGCTGGACAGTGCAAACGTCTTTGCCCGCGTTATTGTCTATAGGCGTGCAGTGCCCTGTTAATTTTATTACCATGTGCCAGATAATCAAATTGATATTGGTAATAGGAGTATGAAGAGCCATGAGATGTACTCTTGTGTCTGTAATAAACGTACATGCACGTTTATTAAAATTTTTGGAAGATTTTTCCACCCTGCACAAGGCTTATTCCAGTCTGCACGTTTATTAATTGTGTGCATTTTTGGAAGACATGTCTTGACAGGCCGATTTTGCCCCCCCCCCCCACTTCAAATCTTAAGAGGGTGTTTATAAATTCCGAGTAAATGTCAGTATACTGTAACAATATATTGATATTGCACCACGTATCAGGTTTTAACGATTGCTGTTATATTATTAACTCACAATAGGCCATGCCAAATAGTTTATTGGTAAATAGAATAATAAATTTGTTTCGCCCTGTACTTATATTCCAGTCTGCACTTGTATTACATTAGGTCGGATTTTCAACCCTGCACCTATATTCCAGACTGCACTTTTATTCCGGACACGAGAGTACTCTGTCGGTCAGGCCATTGGCAGGGTCGTTGTGGCACGTGACAAGAGAAATGCTTTCCATGTAAATGTGCTTCATTCATGTGTGAAGTCTATTGACAAGTGTGTCAGTCGCGGGTCGTGTACCTTACCTATGAAATGTATATCACAGGTAAGATAGATCGAGTTCTCGATGCATTTTGAAGACGGTGGTACGAGTGCGCAGGGCGTGCCAGGAGGGCTTGAGAGTTCATAGTTCAGTAGGAAGAAGCCTATAGATGAGATAATCCGTGGATAGGAAATCACGATCCGCAGCTTCTGCCTTACCGATGCCAGACTGTGACGACCGAAAAGACCCACAGTCTGACGTATTGTGCGCAGACGGGTCGTCATCGAAAGCCTCAGACGCCTTGGGGTGTAAGGATAGCATGTCGCTCCCTGCCCTAGCGTCGGAACGACCTGCAATGTCCATAATGGATGACAAAACACTAGAGGGAGGCCCATTCCGGCGATGGCTCAATCGAGGTGTAAATACCTCCCATGGAATTTTTAAGCTACGGCCAACTGCTTGAGCAAAAGGCTGATAAACTGAGTTCCAATTTTGGAGTCCAGTGTCGAAATGAAGAATCCCATAGCCAAAACTGGTTTCTTCTGATAACCGGAAGGAGGTGGAGGCATCGGACCGGGGTGAGCCCCCCCCCAAATGCAGGTGGTCCCGACCAAGCTGAATGTCCTGTCCAAGCAGAACGATGGGTAGAGGCCATTGCAGCAGAAACCCCAAGACGGCTGAGAGGCAGGCAAGGCCGTGTCTTTAGAGAGATCGTGACCAAGGGGACCGGACTTGCTACCTCATGGGTAGGGCCACTGCCCTATGCCGAAGTCGCCGTAGGCCGCCCAGCCGGTGTCGTTACGTTCGCACGCGATTTGGCAACTTCAGCACACAGAACCGCTTGCGCCGGTGTGGGACCGAATGTCCTGGGGGTCCCAAGTACCCCTGCATCGCCACCGGTCGCCTCCCCACTAATTGATTTAATGCCGAGGCATAATCGGGGGAGCGTGAACTGTTCCTGCCCGATAAGAGATCCGACCGAGAAATACTACCTGGGGAGGATCCAGAGATGGTGCAAATAAAGGCTCTATATCTTATCCGATTTTCATGTTTAGTTGTTGAATTATAGAAAAATTCGTTGAAATAATGGAGAACCAACTTGAATAATTACTATCCCCAGGGTCTCCAGAGTTTGAGCGCCCAAACCTGTAACAGGTAGAAAAACATCCCTGGATCCTTCTCAGAAATTTACAAGCCCACCGGTTCAGACCGGCTTGCTGAACCGGCTGGTGTATAATCGCAGCTATTGTTCATTAGACCTATATACAAGGTAGCTATTAATCGACATACATCTATGACATGGCTGAGATTTTATTCGTAGCACTACGGTACTACTGTCATATGAAGTTATTGTTATGCATGTGACATTGATAAACCAAGATCTAATCAACTGTCAGTATTCTTGACCTTGTGTAGATTGTAATCAACTTCAAGGTCAAACGTGATTAACACATCTGGATCATTTGTATTGAAACATAAAACAACATAGTATTATGTGAAAGCACGTTGTTCATAACATGACGAGAGATAGCGTCAGTAGCGATGGAATTATTGCTAAATAAATTTCCACGCATTAAAACGTCAAAATAATTCCCACGAAATTAGGATACTTCCGACGGTACTACTGTCATATGAAGTTATTGTTATGCATATGACATTGATAAACCAAGATCTAATCAACTGTCAGTATTCTTGTGTAGATTGTAATCAACTTCAAGGTCAAACGTGATTAACACATCTGGATCATTTGTATTGAAACATAAAACAACATAGTATTATGTGAAAGCACGTTGTTCATAACATGACGAGAGATAGCATCAGTAGCGATGGAATTATTGCTAAATAAATTTCCACGCATTAAAACGTCAAAATAATTCCCACGAAATTAGGATACTTCCGGCGGTGAATCACGTGGCATTTTTGATATCTGACAAATTCTATCATACCTTATAGGTGCTATAATAATTCCATAGATGTATTTCTCACAATAATCTGTGCGCCTCGTAAGGCCTTGAAATGGCGGCTAATTATGGCGAAATGCTGATTTTCATATTCGATAAATTGTTTTTAAGTTCGCCGCCTGTTCGAAAAACACGAACCATTATATGTTTGAAACGAAACGGTCCGTGAATTCGAAACGATAATTATAAAAACGAACGCGTAGGCGACCAGTAATTATTGTATCGATAAATTGAATTTGTCGCTATTGTTAAACGACAAATTCGGAAAAATACTCCCTTAGATCCGTTCGGTTGGTAGCAGAAAAATAAACTGGCTTATTCAATCTGTACAGTGAATTATATTGGGACTGCGCATGCGTGACTGATTCCAAGGCAAGCCACTGAAGAGTGAAGACCGTGAGTGACCGTAGGCGACCACCAAAAAGTTAACCCCTTTTCTGCTATGGTTTACAAACGCAGGACATCTATTCCATATAGTTCAGTGTGAGGGCTTCCTTTGGCGGAAATATAGCGAGTTAGGCTAAATTTCAGGCATTACTCTAATAAACCTATATTTAGATTTGAAATTTAGAACAAGGCATCTTCAACCTCGTGTTCTTTTTCATGCACAAGAATGCCAAGAAGGGTGATTCAAAAAGATTTGAATCATATGGTAGAATTGAATCGGCAGCAGGGCCTATTGCAACCAACTTGGAGACAATAAATTTCCCAGGAATTAGCCAGCAAGTCACGTCACTAATATTGCATCTCAACCGTAAGATTGTCTATTGCTTTTGATGAACATATTAACTGAATATCTCTACAATGAATCGCTACAAAGGAAGAATGGACCTTTTAAAAGAATACTTTTATAACTGACGGAGAAACGATCAGCGGGTAAATCAACTTACCCAGTTCCATCTATGTCAGTCTCTATTCTAACGGGAACATGTTCTGTTCTGTTATTATTGTCAAACTTTGCTTCGACGCTGCTCGTACTCGTATTAACAGTCACATTAAAATATGGCATGGTTAATGCTGTCTTATTCTCTATCTGAAAGTCTATGGTAAATAACAACTGGTTGTGAGCAGCAATGGGGTGTCCGAGCTCACAGTCCACCAAAACTGTGTCATTATCCGGGGGAATCTCAGAACTCGGGCCACAAAACACTGATGACTCCTCCTGATGAGAGGTAGATCTCAGAAAGTTAGGAAACCCAATAACGGCTTTAGAATCATATGCGGCCTCGCCTTCATTGATGACTTGGATTCGAAGAGAGAATTTTTCATCATCAGCCAATACGAGATGTTTGTATCTCTTTGGATATGTCAGCAGTGACTTAACTTTCATGTCTGTGTTGCAAGTTTTATCTGGGCCACAAGTTTTGGTAAAATTAACCTGGAAAGAAATGGAGAATGACATTAATCCGAGAAATTCAGACAACAAAATGAACTTGGGAATGAACAGCTAAAACTGTCTTATGTCTTTGAATACTTTTTTGTCATCAGGGAATCAGAGCTATAATGCAGAGATAAAGTTCAAACATGGAAATCTGTGCTTTAATGGGTCTGAATCTCTTAAATGACAACAAATACAACATGCATATGTGGGCAGTTCTATTTACTGGTGTTACATCTATATATAGTCATTTACTGAATTTCTGTAGGTTTTATATTATTAGGATGCGTACACACATTTTAAAGACATATTATGTTTTATATTATTAGGATGCGTACACACATTTTAAAGACATATTATGCTTTATATTATTAGGATGCCTACACACTTTTAAAAGACATTATGCTTTATATTATTAGGATGTGTACACACATTTAAAGATATATTATGTTTTATATTATTAGGATGCGTACAAACGTTTTAAAGACATATTATGTTTTATATTATTAGGATGCGTACATACATTTTAAAGACATTATGCTTTATATTATTAGGATGCGTACACACATTTTAAGACATATTATGTTTTATATTATTAGGATGTGTACACACATTTTAAACACATATTATGTTTTATATTATTAGGATGCGTACACACATTTTAAAGACATATTATATTTTATATTATTAGATGCGTACAAACATTTAAAAGATATATTATGTTTGATATTATTAGGATGCGTACACACATTTTAAAGACATTATGTTTTATATTACTAGGATGCGTACACACATTTTAAAGACATATTATATTTTATATTATTAGGATGGGTACACACATTTTAAAGACATATTATGTTTTATATTATTAGGATGCGTACACACATTTTAAACACATATTATGTTTTATATTATTAGGATGCGTACAAACATTTTAAAGACATATTATGTTTTATATTATTAGGATGCGTACACACATTTTAAGACATATTATGTTTTATATTATTAGGATGCGTACACACATTTTAAACACATATTATGTTTTATATTATTAGGATGCGTACACACATTTTAATACATATTATATTTTATATTATTAGGATGCCTACACACATTTTAAACACATATTATGTTTTATATTATTAGGATGCGTACACACATTTTAAAGACATATTATATTTTATATTATTAGGATGCGTACACAGATTTTAAAGACATACTATGTTTTATATTATTAGGATGCCTACAAACATTTTAAACACATATTATATTTTATATTATTAGGATGTGTACACACATTTTAAAGACATATTATGTTTTATATTATTAGGATGTGTACACACATTTTAAAGACATATTATGTTTTATATTATTAGGATGCGTACACACATTTTAAAGATATATTATGTTTGATATTATTAGGATGCGTACACACATTTTAAAGACATATTATGTTTTATATTATTAGGATGTGTACCAGAGCTGTTAAGTTTCACGGATTGTCCGTGAGACTCACAGATTGCTATGGTCAAAACCTCCAAAACACGGAAGACCACCCAATTATCCCGCATTGTGCAGATGTACTGTTGCCGTCGGTAACATCAAGAGTAATTTCATATTCATCATTATTCAGTACTAATCAGCAGTACTAATTGAGACTAATTAATGTTCACACCCCTTCGTAGCCGTGCGAGCTGTCGTAAAAGTATAAACAATAGATTTAATAATGCGACTTAAATGAAAGTGTCAATGACACTGTAGCTCAACTTAGGTAGGGGAATAATTTAATGGTTGACAGTAAATGGAGGAAAAGGAAAGGTGCTAATTGAAATGTCTAAGTAAGACAAGATGTACATGTCAATATCAACATTCATGACAGGTTCCATAATAATCGGATCAGGGATGTGGTGATTATGGTGTGCCAATGGATTTAGTGATGCAAAGAGTATATTCTAAAAAAATTCCGAATTACCCCAAAATGACTTGTTCCCATCGACATGTCAATGTCAACAGCCTTTACAAATCACATAATGATCTGACCAAAGGTACGACCTGTAGCCTGTGCCAAAGGATTTAGTCATGCAAAGAGTAAAATCCAAGATGGCTGCTGGCGGCTATGTTTTTTGCCGAACGACCCCAAAAGGACTCGTTCCAATCTACATGTCATTGTTAACATCCATGAAAAATTTCATGAAGATCCGATCAAAGCTACGACCTGTAGCCCGAACCAAAGGATTTAGTCATGCAAAGAGTAAAATCCAAGATGGCTGCTGGCGGCTATGTATTTTGGCTGAACAACCCCAAAATGACTCGTTCCCATCTACCTGTCAATATTAACATCCAGGACAAATTTCATGATGATCAGACGAATAGTACGACCTGTAGCCCGCGCCAATGGATTCAATTTTGAAATTCAAGATGGCCACCATTGGCCATGTTTTTTGGCTGAATGACCCCAAAATGACTCGTTCCCAGCTATGACAAATCTCATAATGATCTGACTAAAGGTACGACCTGTAGCCTGTGCCAAAGGATTTAGTCATGCAAAGAGTAAAATCCAAGATGGCTGCTGGCAGCCATGTTTTTTGGCCGAACGACCCCAAAATGACTTGTTCCCATCTACATGTCATTGTTAACATCATTGTTAAATTTCAAGATGATCAGACGAACAGTACGACCTGTAGCCCGCTCCAATGGATTGAATTTTGAAATCCAAGATGGCCGCCAGCGGCCATGTTTTTTGGCCGAATGACCCCAAAATGACTCGTTTCCCATCTACATGTCAATGTCAACATTCATGACAAATTACATAAAGATCAGACCAAAGGTACGACCTGTAGCCTGCGCCAAAGGATTTAGTCATGCAAAGAGTAAAATCCAAGATGGCTGCTGGCAGCCATGTTTTTTGGCCGAACATCCCCTAAATTATTCGTTCCCATCTACATGTCAATGTTAACATCCATGATAAATTTCATGATGATCAGACGAACAGTACGACCTGTAGCCCGCACCAATGGATTGAATTTTGAACAGCGGCCATGTTTTTTGGCCGAATGACCCCAAATTGACTCGTTCCCATCTACATGTCAATGTTAACATCCATGACAAATTTCATGAAGTTCCGACCAAAGCTACGACCTGTAGCCCGCGCCAAAGGATTTAGTCATGCAAAGAGTAAAATCCAAAATGTCTGCTGGCGGCCATATTTTTTGGCCGAACGACCCCAAAATCACTAGTTCCCATCTACATGTCAATATTAACATCCATGACAAATTTCATGATGATCAGGCGAACAGTACGACCTGCAGCCCGCGCCAATGGATTGAATTTTGAAATCCAAGATGGCTACCAGCGGCCATGTTTTTTGGCCGAATGACCCCAAAATGACTCGTTCCCATCTACATGTCAATGTCAACATTCATGACAAATTTAGGTAGCCCGCGCCAAAGGAAATTGTTGACGGACACACAGACACACGGACGCCAACCCATGGCAATAGCTCAAACTTACAAAGTAAGTTGAGCTAATAACTACTAAGTCACAAACCATGCGAACGGATGTGTTCATTTCGTTTGCGGGTAAAACTGTATAGACGAGTTCATTTTGTACTTTCGGTTTAACTCATGTCCGATTGTATATCCGGCCGTATCTGGTGGAACGCATACATGTCTGGTTGTGACCTTTGTAACTTGGGTTCGTTTTTACTTATTTTAAACAAAGTTTCTGCTTCTTAATTTTGTTAATAAATGGTGGAAAGTGTGCATTTCTTTTGGGGATTAAACAGTAAGATGAGTCAATTTATTCTGATTTTGTACTTTCGTTTTCACGCATATCCGGTTGAATTCTGAGTATTTTCACTTAGTTTATACGAAGTTTCTGCTGCTTTCTCTTCATAAATGGTGGTACCTCCCACTCACATCAGCTCTATTACAATTACCAATAGGACATTCATTACCATTTTATTTAGGTATATATATTTATAAAATAAACAGAAATAGAACTCATAAAAACTATGTAATCTTCATCATAAAAATGATTGGGCATACCTACCAAAAAAATCTCCTGGATTAACATTTTCAAAACTTAACAGGTCTGATGTGTACACACATTTTAAACACATATTATGCTTTATATTATTAGGATGCGTACACACATTTTAAACACATATTATGCTTTATATTATTAGGATGTGTACACAGATTTTAAAGACATATTATATACTTATTTCAGTGAATCAAACTAATAATTGAGTACCAGATGTTTTGCCCAGTGCAAGAATTTAGCATTCAACTAATATTAATGACAATTTCAGTCATGTGGATCATACAATTTCACACAATGTCTGAACTATGCACAATTGTAAACTAATACTCATTGGTTCAGGAAGAATATTCACACATAAAACAAACTGCAATGATTCCTCCGATGAGAGTCACTGTATATAATTTATAGGTAAGAATGATGTTACGCCCTGTCAACTTGGATACAAAATGTTTGATAATAACTACATTATTCTCTATTCCCATTTTATCACTCCAGCGGATAGTCCAAGTCTTCTTGTACTAAAACCAGCTAAGATATTGGTATGGCGAGATGCTGGTGTTTAGTCCAAGCCCACCTGCATACGCTTCTTATAACACGACTTACGCCCAGGATCTGTGGCGGGAATTTGTGGTGTATTTTACTTAATTTACCTAACAAATCAATACATGATGCTATATACATCGGAAAGAGTAACATCTTATGGTCATAATGGTGTATAATAATCTAACTTTCATGTTAAATTACGCATAGAATATTCCGGTTGATTGTCACCGACATTGCTGTTTTTATATTTTGTTTACATTTTAACTTAAACCTGAAGAGTTAGGAAGAACCTCGGCAAAGTCCGGAGTTTGTTTTGGGCGAGACGAATTTATATACAAACAAAATGGCAGCCCCCATAGTATTCTAATGCTTGTTGTGTTTACACTGTTTTAAACTGTCAGATGGTTGTAATTCCCATAATTTATTTAATGTATTACATTTATATCTTCAATATTTACTTAATCTATGTATTTATTTATTTATTGACACGTATAATTAAGATTACAATGGAGAATTCATCGTGCGTGGTTGATCGAAAATCTACGGAATATTTTCACCGGAAAATGCCGAATGCAGTTCGCGAGGTCAACTGAGTTCGCATACTTTTAAAAATTTGTAAACACTACGGCAAATGTCTCTTTTCACATTAAATTACCGCTTTCAATTCACAACTGGTGTGGGTTTCAGATCAAATAGCATGTCTTCTGAGGAAAATATCCGTTTATTGTCGCAATTGTGATATTTTATTTCATATAATTGTGGTTTTATTTTGAGCGGGTCACTGACGCTTAAGTCGTGTTATAAGAAACCTGTGCAAGCGGGCTTGGACTAAACACCAGCATCTCGCCATACCAATATCTTAGCTGGTATTAGTACAAGAAGACTTGGACTATCCAGCGGAGTGGTCCACATCACTTCAACAGAAGTCAGCCAATACAAACGTGAAGTCAGCCCATTCAAACGTGAAGTTAGGCGCAATATATTATGAGATATCTCCATTATGTACAATTATGCATTATTTACATTTTAAAGCGACTCATAATCTTGAGGCCTCAACTTTGACATCTACATTTCTCACTTTTGTTATACTCCGGTGATCAAAATTGGTGGATGAGTATAAGAGATACTGATATGCAGACAATAGATCTATACTCTGAAAAGTCTTACCAAAGTCATAAAAAGTTATCAGTTGTTTTCATCATTCCACACATGAGTGATCCAAACGCCATTTGTTTTTGTCATATCAGGAATGAACTTTAATTGAATGCTCTTCCATGCCAAAGAATAAAATTGATCCTTAACTTTTTGTGAGGTGATAAATTCTGTGACTTCAATGAGTTTTTTTTTTTCCCGAGAATATAAAGTGCGCACATTATTCATTTATTTGTAAAGCAATTTTGTTCAGTGGAATACGATAAAGGCAATAAATTGCTAGGTTTAATTATGCTGACTATTATGATTTATTTTATAATATGTATTCCAAATAATATAAGAGGGAGAGAGAACAGACCTTTCTGATGACTTCTGCTGATATCTTGTGATTCAGTATGGGACATATAAGGCATCGCCGAGGTTGGCCTTCTATCAACTCATAGTTGAGTTCGAGTTGAATTGGAGTCCTGATCTGACGATTAGACTGAAAAACATATATAAGATATTCATGAATTTATCGCTTTATAGCATAAACAAGCCGTTGGCGACAGCAGTATCCCCCAAATAGGTGGGCAAAGTTGGGGATGGGCATTGTCAAAATGTGCTATAAAAATTATTAAAATCAGTTACTATTTGTTTGAGATTGTTTAAAATTTGTTTTAGTTAGGGTTTAAAATTTAAATTGCAATGCTAAAAAATAGCAATCAATAGGCCATTTGCGAACGCTTGTGAACTCATATACCAAAAATCTTTCAAATCCGTTGATAAATGTTCGAAACATATGACAACTTTTTGTGAGTACTAAAAGCCAAAAAATGACAATCAAAGCGCCATAACTCTGCTTAAAATATATGGCCGTGCCCAGATAGCGAACTCATTTCAGAAACTCCTCTTGTGAACTCATAAATCTCATATACCAAAAATCTTTCAAATCCATTGATAATTGTTTAAACAAACCTGGACAACTTCCTCTGGGTGTGAAATGCCAAAACGCCTTAAGATACTACTTTTGGGAACTCACAGACCAAAAATATTTCTAATCCGTTGATAATTGTTTGAAATAAACCCTAGATAACTTTTCCTGGGTGCGAAACACCAAAACATTACAATCAAAGGGCCATAACTCTGGTAAAAATGTACAACCGGACCTAGTGTGCGAAAGCGTTTCAGATTCCCATTGTGAACTCATATATCAAAAATATTTGAAATCCGTAGATAATTGTTTCAAAATAGCCCTTGGACAACTTTTCGGGACAGATGTACAGATGCACACCAAGACAAACGGATGGACAGACAGACGGAACCCATTACTATATCCCCAGGGGAAAAAGTTTTGGGCAGGAGATAATTAATCAGTATAGCTGTCACAAACAGGAAATAACTACCGATACTTAAATAAGTTGCTCTCACTCAAAATAAATTTTCTTTAATTTTTTTAACACTCAAAGAATGTGAGGCAACAAATCCAACAATTTTAAAGCACTTTGTTGTTGGACATTAATCAATATGTTATTGTTTTGGAGAAGATCTCACTTTTCAATCACCTTCTAATAAAACATGTAGGTACGCCAAATGTTGTCATCAAATGAGTTTCATATAGAAATACTTTTTCTGCATATGAAATCAAGAAGATTTAATATAGAATGTGATAGTCATGACAAACATGAATGAAGATAAGAAAAGTAGCAGCCAGACTACTAATAACTAAGGTACTCATCACAATATACCTGGGTAAAACAGACTACTAATAACTAAGGTACTCATCACAATATACCTGGGTAAAACAGACTACTAATAACTAAGGTACTCATCACAATATACCTGGGTAAAACAGACTACTAATAACTAAGGTACTCATCACAATATACCTGGGAAAAACAGACTACTAATAACTAAGGTACTCATCACAATATACCTGGGTAAAACTTGAAAGGATCCAGCATTGTAGCAAAATGATAATCATGTATACGATCAGATGATTTGTCTTCAACATTGATGATTCAATGGAATTCCCTGACATACTACAGGTTAATTAAGTAAAGGTCTATTCAAATGAAAAAAAGTGCAAAAGGGTGTAAAATAAATGCGATTATGACAACGCTTTTGATCCAGTTTGACATACTAACCATCACATGGAAATGGTAGACATTCCTGCAGTTGTTTCTCCTATTCGGACCTTTCCTCACAACGACTGTGTCCTCAACTTTCAGAGTCTTCTTGTCAGGAAGGAGACCTCTTGCAGGACGTTTCTTCTGGGTCATAAGTGTGTCAAACTCAAGGGTGTATTTTATCGCTGCAAATGATCAAGATGTAGTAAAGATGGTGTTAGGGTTCATACACCAAAAGTACAAGTACACATTATAGTACTGTGAGAGGGAGTACAGGAAATATGCCTATTTTGTATATGGCAGCTTGAGACACCTGCCCCTCCACCAAACATACAAAAACTTATTTTTTAACACTCAAATTTAAACAACAACACAATATTACTAACATTTGTGTCAATCAGTATCTCATCCATGATTATGGAGCACATACACATTTACATTCATTTTCCTCAGTCTATATTGCTGTCTCGGCTGCAAACATAACTACCATATGATGAAGATTTGATCTAATGCAGGATTCATTTGTAGCCATGTTCAGATAACAAGTTCACCAAATGAGATAAGGATGCTTATTAAACTGATTAGCATTCCATCCTTACAAATGAATGAGTAGGAAGCAAGCAAGTGCCCCGTTATAATAAAATGGTTGACAAATTCCATATTAAATTAATATATTGCTGGTTAAGAATTAATCAAGATTAAATTGATACCAAAGATGAAGGTACGACCACTTGAATAGGATAGTTGCAAGAACACTTACAGAGCCTATCTGGAACACCAACACCTGTGTACTCAAAACACACTGCCACCTCAATACACGGCACCGAGAAGTTTGTGTATCTACAGGTCTTCAAATCAATGTTCACTTCATCTTGTGTCTCTATTTTGCTGGTTATATTCACTACTGGTCTGGTCCGTAGGACTACTGCTTGTCCAGACATGTAAGATCCAATAGCAAAATCTGTCAAGACAAAATATGAAATGTGCACTGAAAAATAGGACAAGGTATTAAGGGTCCTCATAAAAGCCGAACACAACCGAACATAACCGAATACAAGTCCAAACAAGAGGTACGCTGTCGCGTGGCTTTTGCCCCCGACCGTAGCAATTTGGATTAAGCATGGACGAAACTGCGATATCCGAGGAGGTCTATATGACCATTTCAAAAGAAGTTCGTATAGAAATGTTGACTAAAAACCACAAAACAAGCGATCCGGAAACCCAAAAACAAGCGAAAATTCAAATTTTCTAGGTTGAAAAAAGGGCCATAACGTAGCTGTTCCCCCATGCTGCTCTATCACCATACCAAATATCAGCTAAATCTGCCAAGCGGTTGCTGAACAATAATGCAAAATGTTTGTACGGACAGACAAAATTCAAATTTTCTAAGTTGAAAAAAGGGCCATTACACTGGCAAAAATCATCAGATCATACCCAAATTCGCACTAGACATGTATTTTCATATAACTGATCCACAAAAATACGGGATTTGCAATCGTACCACCAAAGCTCACGCTATCATCTGGAAACCAAAAAACAAGAGAAAAATTGAATTTTCTAAGTAAAAAAAGGGCCATAACTGTGGTAAAAATGGGTGGACAAAACCCGCGCTATGCATGTAGCTGTTCCCCATGCTGCTCTATCACCATACCAAATATCAGCTAAATCTGCCCAGCGGTTGCTGAACAATAATGCAAAATGTTTGTACGGATGGACAAAATTGAATTTTCTAAGTCAAGAAAGGGCCATAACTCTGGTGAAAATGGGTGGACGAAACCTGCGCTATGCATGTAGCTGTTCCCCCATGCTGCTCTATCACCATACCAAATATCAGCTAAATTTGCCCAGCGGTTGCTGAACAATAATGCAAAATGTTTGTACGGACAGATGGAGACGTCGACTATATACCCGCCGACTTCAAGTCGGGGGCATAATAATGAGAAATATAACAAATAAAGTTCATAAGCATATGTATTCATGTTCGCACTATTACAATACGAAGTTTGGTGGAGTTTGGGCTAATAATAAGTGGTTTATTTGATGTTTTGTAAAACGCGTTTTGTGTTCGGCATAGAAAAGCCGAACACAAGCTTCTGTTGGGCACCCAGTCACCGGTAATTAATTAACACATAGACAAAGTAGCGATTAACACTGGGCTTATCTTTTATGAAAGGCATGTGCTTTGCGTTTAACAATTTCCATCTCCAATGTATCCCGGCTTTGGACTGGACATGGTTGGTTTAATTTTTTTTTTTGTCTATTGATGGATGACCTAGACAAGACGACGATGTATTATTATATGTTAGTCGGTGCATATGTGAGAAAAAAAGTGCCAAACCTAAACCCTCAAGCAAAATGACATATTCCTTTTAGTATACTGTCTGAATGGACTTGTAATAACAACGGGGAAAAAATAATATTTTGAGAATGCAGACGAAAACGGCTAACAAAACACACTTTTTTCGCGAATGTGCAACTCCCGAAACAAGGACATTTTACATTCTGTTACAAGAAAACAATCTCGCTATGAAAATATAAAGTTCTTGCAGTATCCTAAAAGTTACAAACAAACATTTTTTCAATTGCGTCCAAGGATTTTCATCCGATCGATGGTCTATTTATTTGCAATAAACCTATTTACATAAAAAAATCGCATGGTTTAGTTTCGTTTACGATTTATAACACTGATTGCAACTAACTGTTTAAACACTTAACAATTATAGGCGAGGAACAGCCATCAACAATAAAGCCTGCCAAATCCCGTCTGGCAGATATGAATTATCACCTATCAGCGGATAAACTAATCCACGACAAAAGTTTGTGTTCGGCTTTTGTATGCCGAACACAAACGCGTTATACAAAACATCATATAAACTTGAAACACTCATTATTGACCCAAAGTCAACCAAACTATGTATAGTAATAGTTTGAACATGAATACATATGCATATGAACTCTAAGAGGTGGTCGTATATTTAGTAGACACTATATCGATTTATATATCTCAAACGCCAGATACGCCAGGTATTTCATCACACAAGTTCTGTGGCACAAGGTAAATTTGGCTAAGTCTGTATGTTAATGGAACCCACATTTTGTTTTAAGAATATGTTTGACTCGTTCATAGATGCATAAAGAAATACTTTGTTTTGCACAATGTAGTGAGGAAACTAAAAAAACAGCAAGATATCCCATCATTTTGCTTGAGGTTTGGCACTTTTTTTCTCACAAATGCACTGGACTAACATATAATAATACATCGTTGTCTTGTCATCCGACAATAGACCAAAAAAAATAATTAAACCAGCCATGTCCAGTCCAAAGCCGGATTACATTGGTGATGGAAATTGTTAAACGCAAAGCACATGCCTTTCATAAAAGATAAGCCCAGTGTTAATCACTACTTTGTCTATGTGTTAATTAATTACCGGTGACTGGGTGCCCAACAGAAGCTTGTGTTTGGCTTTTCTATGCCGAACACAAAACGAGTTTTACAAAACATCTAATAAAACACTTATTACTGGCCCAAACTCCACCAAACTTCATATAGTTATAGTTTGAACATGAATGCATATGAACTTTATGTGTTACATTTCCCATTATTTGAACTTGTGTTCGGTTATGTTCGGTTGTGTTCGGCTTTTATGAGAACCGGGTATTAAAGCTTAATTTTATGAAAGAAATGACAATGCGACCAACGAATCAATGATATATGGTTGAATTGAATTAATTTTGAGATAAAATATATCTGGTTCATGTAATACTATGATTACATCCATTTATTTTCTGTAGTAATTTGTCTCCATTTAATTTACAAGATTATTACCCAAAATAGTTGAGCATGATGATTCAAGATACCATCAGCTCCTCCTCCTTGTGAAGCATACAGCGATGGACTGATCAAGGCACAAAGTTTACGTAGATGGATTAAATGTTATATCAGTTTATGTTAAGGTAGATGGATTACATGTTATATCAGTATACGTTTGGGTAGATGGATTACATGTTTTATCAGTATATGTTTAGGTAGATGGATTACATGTTATATCAGATTACATTGGGGTAGATGGATTACATGTTATATCAGTTTACGTTTGGTTAGATGGATTACATGTTATATCAGTTTACATTAGGGTAGATGGACTACATGTTATATGAGTTTACGTTTGGGTAGATGGATTACATGTTACATCAGTTTACGTTTGGTAGATGGATAGCTTGTTATATCAGTTTATGTTTAGGTAGATGGATTACATGTTATATCAGTTTATGTTTATGCAGATGGGTTACATTTTATATCAGTTTACGTTTGGGTAAATGGACTACATGTTACAACAGTTTACGTTTGGGCAGATGGACTACATGTTATATCAGTTTACGTTTGGTTAGATGGATTACATGTTATATCAGTTTACATTAGGGTAGATGGACTACATGTTATATGAGTTTACGTTTGGGTAGATGGATTACATGTTACATCAGTTTACGTTTGGTAGATGGATAGCTTGTTATATCAGTTTATGTTTAGGTAGATGGATTACATGTTATATCAGTTTACGTTTATGCAGATGGGTTACATTTTATATCAGTTTACGTTTGGGTAAATGGACTACATGTTACAACAGTTTACGTTTGGGCAGATGGACTACATGTTATAACAGTTTACGTTTGGGTAGATGTATTACATGTTATATCAGTTTACGTTTAGGTAGATGGATTACATGTTATATCAGTTTACGTTTGGGTAGATGTATTACATGTTATATCAGTTTACGTTTGGGTAGATGTATTACATGTTATATCAGTTTACATTTAGGTAGATGGACTACATGTTATATCAGTTTACATTTAGGTAGATGGATTACATCAGTTTACGTTTTGGTAGATGTTATATTCATACATAAGGATGGTTAAGATGGAACATCGGACCACAATTTCACAAAATCAAACTTGCATAAGCACTGGCGACGACATTTAGAATTCCCTGGCAATTAGTCATCTAAGTTTTAAAGATATATTATGTACTTGTTCGGTTGCGTGAAACTGATAAGTTAGTATTCAGGCACTATTCCAGCTGAGAGAATGTAACATTCTACTAACATCGCCGAAAATTTCAAGCAAATCGGCTGTACCACTCCATAGAAAACGTCATCTGAACTACGCTCTATTGTAAATATTTACTTCTCAATTCGGGACGCAACTACCGGAGATAAACTAACGAAAACTATTTCGTCATTGAGAGTCACTGCATTTAATTAATATATTTGAATAACGATGTGTGTTGTCAAATTGGATATCATATTTGTAAAAATAACTACTTTGAGGAAGATTATTATCCATTTATATCTGATCATCCTACCCGAGTGTTTCACATCACTTTAACCAAACTCAATGTTGCACAACTGTGTCAGCTTCGTGATCCTCGCAGCGCAGGTAGCCATTACCACCAAAAAAATATGCACTGGTATTTAATTTGTATTTACTTAGAAATTCTCTGCCAATCGACAAATTTCAGGAATGTGATTCAAAGTTCAAAGTCTCTTGAAAACTCAATAAAAATCAAGGAATATTATTCTGAAAACAATTAGTCAGCAACATATCAACCAACTTTGAGACTAGACTGGTTGCAATGATAGCGTGACGAATATTAGACTGGCTGCAATGATAGCGTGATGAATACTTGACTGGCTGCAATGATAGCATACAATTAATCTTATAAATATGTGCGATAAATAGCTTACCTCCATATTCATTGTTATCTATATCCAGTGGCCGTGAAAATGAAACTCCGAAGCCTCTGAGGACTTTATCTATATCTTTAGCCATGATTTTCTGTGAGTATTTGTCTTTGATATGGTGACCCGCACCATTGTATATATACACAGCACCGCGACCCTCATTCTCATATGGGGCCCCAATTGCTATGTCTGAAAATAGGAAACAGAAGATAGATGAATATTTCTGAACATTCATATTGATTATATCAGGTCTGGAATTTAGCAGCCAACAACCCCATCCCCCCCCCAACATAATTTGTTCATATTTCTCAGCCATATAGCACTCACTGAAATCATATACTGCTTTATAAGACCATGATACTACACTATAAAATGGAACTATTTTATATTTACTTAAAGATTAAAAATCAGCCTCTTCATTAGCTGGGTGAGTTATCTTATACTGGAAATACATATTTTGATTTCGAGTACATCTGACAGTACAAAACCCTAATGAGACTCACCATGGAATGTATCTGTATCAATATCACCAAGGTTTGCTATAACCGAACCGAACCGAGACATCTGTAGGTTATCTCCTGTGAGGTTAACATCTGGTTTGATTGAAACTCCCTGAAAACATCATTTGAAAGTTTGTGATACTATTCAGAAGTGACACAGCTTATATGGTTATTGTGGTATATACAGTAATACCCTAAATAATCGACTCCTTAACCACAGTAGAATTATGGGTAATTTTTCAGGATTTAGTAGGAAATAAAGCTTGTTGCCATTCATCGGAAAGCTCTCAGTGAGGCAGTAGGTGGTTAGCTGTACAGCATATTTTCTCACTTAAATGGTATCTCTTATCTGTACCTGACTAGCTGTGATATAGAGAGCTGTAAATTCAAAGGATGTTTTCCTGTAGGATCTATTTCGCATAGGATTTCTGTTAACAATAAGAATGACCCATTTAATGACTGTGTTAATTTGAAAATATTTTTGAAGAGAAAATGTTGCCAGAAACAGGATTTGTATATTTGGAAGTAACTATATATCAAATTGTTTGAGTGATTCTAAATATGTGGATCTGCCCCTATCGTTTGTCGATGTTGATTTAATGTGGTATGATGACCAACCCTGCATGTGATCCGTGAGCTGGCATTTGTGGTCAAAACAAATGTACGGCAAGGAAAATGAATGAAATTTCTGGAATAAAATATTGTAACTCACCAGACCATCACTATAAAACACAAACACCCGACCCTCATCCAATTTCTCCCAATACATCGGAGAACCAACTAAAATGTCATCATAACCATCTCCGTTCAGGTCAGCTACAGCGACGTCATAACCAAAATATCCTCCAATCTAAAAAATATCACACATAAGGCCAGATAAACAAAATAATTTGTTTTGCAGGGATCGCAGCGAACATCACCAATCCATGTAAATTCTATTTAACTCTTTCACTGCCGATCGCGACTACAGTCGAATTACCCATACACTGCCGATAGCGACTTGAGTCGAAATCGGGTAGATGCTGCCAGCAGGACGGGTACATGTGGTGTAAATATGGCCGTCCAGTGAATATGACACATGAGTTCCAGTGATGGGCACATACATGACAGTTTTATAAGTTCCAGACTATATAACACCAGGACACATGTGAGATAGTGCAGATAAGAGGCAGTCTATGTATATAGGACTACATAACGCACTATATAAGGGCACTTGGTTATGTCATGGTCACGTGGTCTTTTCAAAGGTCACGTGTGTATCTAGCTATCACATTTTTACCAATAATATAAAATGGAAACTCAAAGACCGCAACCTACCCAATATGATATGTTCATCAAATGCTAAAACATAATTAAGTCGGAAAATACCCAAAACATACGGCCATACCGGTGTCATATGTAGATCCAAGATGGCCACCAAGGTCACGTGACCAATTTGAAGTGGCCAATGTGGCTCCAACATATCAATATGTCTATATGGTCCAACAACATAAGTCAGACATTTACGATATATAGAAATGTTAATGCATTACCCGCACCTATACATGTATTTACATGGTATATGTGACCACTCACGCATAAGTTCATGGTAATTACCACGGTCACGTGACCTATTCAAATATGGATATAAATAGCACATTTTGTACGGGTATGAGTCCCTCCATGAAAGATGACAACGTGAGAAATAAATGTTGAGAATGACCAATTTCTGGCAATGTTCTGCTTCGATAGCACCCATATATACACATGTACCCATATACGCATGAATAGGAATCAAACACAGCCATTAGTGTGTAAACCAAGATGGCCGCCAAGGTCACGTGAACTCTATGGTGGTCGCGTGAGTGGCTATGAACTTGCGATGCCTATGTCTAGTCACATATGAAGTTTCAACACATTATTCCAAGCGATACTTGAGATACCTTATTTTACTTATATACATGTACACCCATAATGCTTGCATACATGTATTGTATGCTTGGCAGTGGGGAATCCATCTGTGGTGCTGAGTGGCAGTGAAAGAGTTAAGAGAGGTCAAGTGACATCATTGAACAGTCATGATATTTAACTGGTCGTATGTTGAGGTAAATTATTAACTCTTTATATTTGTTTTTATATTTGTTTTGTGGAGTTAAAAACACTTGACCTAAATCTGAAATCTCAACACAGACATGTAAATCTACAGCCAAGTCCAACATGTCAACAAAGGATCAAATATGTATTAAATAGTACAAAATGGATTGTTTTCAATATTATATCAGTGACACCCAGAACCACTGGCACTTGCCAATTTATCTTTGGATATATTATGCATTAAAATTCACTTGACACTCCTTAAATAGGTCAGGGAAAACAAGAAAAGAGATATCTAAACCCGAATTGAGGACTAAAACCTTGATCAATTGAGGTTCCAATCAGACCTGTTTAATACCTAAAAATCTGTCAGTGAGATTCTGCCCCTTCAGTCAGGGAGATTTGGGTCTTGTCAGGGAGATTACAAAATTGCAGCTAAAAAGTCACATTTTCACTATTTCTTCCTTTGAAAAATGGTGGGCAGTGATTTTAAAGTAGTTAAATGTAATTAATCTTCACTTTTCAAAGGATGAATTCATGTAAATGCATATTTCTGATCACATTTAAATGTATTTATTCAAATAAAAAAAATTTAATCTTTTTTGTTGATAATCTATTTCATTAGTGATATCAATGTCTGGCGTTATAACATTTAAAACCAAGAAAATTCTTTGGCCTACAAATCCCTATACTTGGAGTCATATCGGCGTCATTTCGATGGACTATCAACAACTTCGTCACTGTCATTTCGGCAGAGTTTCGTCGAATTAAAACCGAACATTTCTAAATTTAACACAACAACTAGTAAACTAGAATGATTTATTGCATAAATAAACCCAACCCAGTATATATAGCATGTGCATTTATTTACTAACACGCCATGCTTGGGTGCTTATAGTAATTATTGACCCCCAAAGAAAACAAACTGCCATACATTCAATTAATTTCTTTTGAAAGAGTGCCAGTCATTAGTCCCGACAAAGATGCAGTGTAATAAACGAATAAACGCCAGAGGCAGGCCACGGTTCTACTCCGGTTATCAATGGAGCACACCTGATCTCGGCAAATCTCGTTCACACGTGATTTCAATTGAAAACACTTCCGCGTTCTGAGAATTTTGACATTAATTTTTTTGTTGTTGTTGATTTGATTGAAACCGTGAGATTACAAGCTTAATCCCGGAGCGCGGGAGATGAGGCCTCAAACCGGTAGTCTCCCGCATGATCCGGGAGATTAAACAGGTCTGGTTCCAATGGGTAATAGAACCAGATACTAGGTCCCCCAAATATACGAGACTTGAATAAATAATTTATTTATAAATATCTGCCTTCTCACAAACAAATTTCAAATAAATAATAAATATAAATATCTGCCTCCCTCATCACTTTGAGAACAAAAAATCCCAGAGAAATAAACTATTATTTTTTCTATTTGGCCTAAGTTACTCCTTAATACTGGATTATCAGGTTTAGTGACTCTGAAGCTACAGAATTAATAAAATCACAGTATCTCTGCCCAAGCTTTTTGATGAAATTATTAATCAATTATTCAGTTTCATTCTCTGCAGCCATGAATCATGATGATGGCAACAAAGTAACAGATATGTTTATAAATATCAATGCTGATCTATGAACAATAACTCTGTCCATACTAGCTATCACTACAGTGAAGTCAACCGGTGTGTTGAGTTGCGCTCCTGGATCAAACAAGCTAGCTGAGTCGCATCCAGGATTTCTCATTCTCATTGATTAGAATCACATCCCTCCAATTTACTGATAACAGTTTTATTATATAACCTACAAACTTGAAATAGTCCACCAAAATTTAACTTCCATTTTTATTACAGTTACCTCATATTGACAATCTCCCAACTATCACTTCACATCATTGTCCTGACATTATCACATCACTCCTTGTTTTAAACTTAACTATAAATTTGTAAATTATGGTTAAAAGTTTGCTAACCCCTTCATGACGGGAGCTGCGCTGGTGCAGCATTAATGATCATGTGCCAGTGCATTCTCTTATATATGTGAGGCTCCCTATGGGAGACTCGCATATATAAGAGAATTCACTGGCACATGATCATTAATGCCATAGGGAGCCTCGCATATATAAGAGAATGCACTGGCTTACAAGTTCAAGGTAAATATTGTTAGGCCATTGTGTTTATTCTCATATATACGAGCCTCCCTATTGGGGACTTGCATATATAACAGAATGCATTGGCATAGGGTTTTTAGCAAAATTTCAGCAAGCTCCAGTCACGGAAGGGTTAAATTGCAAGGATTTCTATATAATAATATTTCTTTCTTCATCTTATTTTGAAAGATAAATATAGTATGTTCAATTTTGCATTAATAAATTTGATAAGGAGCAGTTTGAGTACGCTGCCGCATTCACATGCTATATTATAGAGCTGGGACGGTTATGCAGTTAACCGGTTAACCACCAACTATGGCCGTGACCGGTCACGGATTTGCCGTGGTCGGTTAACCGTAACATCACTATTATAGTGTATGATCACTGTGATGGTCAGCTATAACTGGCTATAAGAGGGTTAATCTGTCTCCGTCAATTAAAATGAATCCGAGATTGACGGAACAACATCAAACGCGGTGTGTCGGCTCTTTGAAGTTTGAAGGCTACATTTAACAGCCTGCCGATGTCAAAACGAAACATCAAAGGGTCAGCACACGTGTGATCTTACAACATTGTCACATCGCATGACTCGTATTCAGTGCATGGCATCGATGGCATGTCGTTTTCACTTCGATATGAAGCCGACGGAGTTGTCTGCTTGGGTCAATCGGGTGGGCGTTGATAACATGTCAGTTGTCACTCACGGGAAGGGTGCTAATTAGCTTCACGGCATTCAGTTTGTGAATGCAAATTTGAATTAAAGTCAATTAACTGAATTCTAAACTTATCATGGACAATGGGGTCACCCCAAGTCCCAAAGATGGCAAAGATAAACGAACATCTGGTGTGTGGAAGCACTTCCAACTTATAACATTGGAAGGTGTGGACGGAAAAGCCAAAAAATATGCACAATGCCATATCTGTAACGCGAAGCTTGTATATAGCGGCTCCACTTCGACAATGATTAACCACGCTAACAAAAAACATTTGTTAGCTGATACAATGACACCGCCGCCTCCACGTACTACCAGTGATGTTGTTTCGCGAGGATTAAGTTCCAGCAAAGTCCAGACAACTATCAACTACTTTCAAAAGCCTAAGCCGATGACAAAAACGCAATGGAATGAGTTAACACGTGGCATTGTTGAATGGTGCGCGTTGGATATGCGACCATTAAGCACCGTGGAGGGAGATGGATTCCGACGTTTCATGAACTTGGTAGATCCTACATTCCAAGTTCCATGCCACAAAACAGTAAAAAAGTACACCGGATTGTATTATGAAGAGATAAAAAAGGATGTCATGAAAACGCTACTGCGAGAGGCAGAGCTCATAGCTTTAACCACTGACTGTTGGACAAGTGCGGCTACTGAAGGGTACCTGACTCTAACAGTGCATTTCATCGATTCAGATTGGAACTCACGACACGGTGTACTCGCTACCTGTGGTGTGACCGACAGACACACAGCTTTGAATTTAGTGAGAGAGATGAAATCAGTTCTGGCGGAGTTCAACATCCCAGAAGACAAGATTTCAGCCATAACAACAGATAATGCAGCTAACATTGTTGCCGGGGTAAGAGAAACCACGTGGCCTCATATCCGTTGTTTTTGACACACTTTACAGCTGAGTGTCAATGCGGGTTTGTCAATGGCGGCCATATCGAAAGCAGCTGGGGGCGCGAGAAAGTTAGTCGGACACTTTAACAGTTCTATTGTTGCCACAACCGAACTCGAGAAACGACAAGAGCAGTTAAAGGTGCCCAATCATAGCCTACTGCAAGACGTATCCACTAGATGGAACTCGACCTTCTTCATGTTTGAGAGACTGTTGGAGCAACGCCTGGCCGTGTTAGCTGTTGTCCTCGATCCTATTGTTACCGATCCAAGAGACGGGCGTATTCTGGAGTTAGGAGATGATATATGGCGTACGATGGAAGATATCATGCCTTTGTTGAAACCACTTCAAGTGGCCACAACAGTCCTGTGCAGCGAGGAGTTCGCTACGCTTAGTATGACTTACCCGGTGGTGTGCGGTCTGCTTAAAGGTCACCTCTCACACAAAAGTACTGACAGTAAAACTGCAAAAGAGTTCAAGCGCTTGGTATCCGTGGATTTAAAAAGAAGGTATCCAATGAACTTTCCGGACGTTGATGATGCTATCAAGGACCCAATGTTGATGGCTGCGGCATTAGATCCCAGGTACAAAAACCTTTTGTTTCTCGACGATGGACAACGAAAGACAGCGACCAGTGCTTTAAAAGTATTGATGCGAGAAAGATGGGACAAACAGAATAGGCATAGCTCAGATAACAGTTCGAATCAAACAGCGGGGGAATTATCCATACAACCATCAACCAGTACTGCAGCTACTTCTGCTACCGAATCAGTCCCCAGTACATCAACTGATTCAACAGTTTCAAATACTTTTGTACCTAAGGCGAAGAAATCGAAAATTGAAGACAGTAACATGGCAATGCAATTTCTACTAGGGGACCTTTATTCAGATACATTTATTCCCACACCTACGGACGACAGCGCAATCGAAAAGGCAATATATGATGAATTAGTTTTATTCATTGGCAGTACAATTAGCATGAAATTTTCATCAACTGAGTGGTGGAAACAAAATTCTGAGAAATTTCCAACACTGGTACCAATAGCGAAACGATATCTCGGGATACCAGGAACTTCGGTGCCATCGGAGAGAATATTTTCCTGCGCTGGTAATATTGTCACCAATAAGAGGTCATCACTCGACCCAGGCACGGTCAATGAATTAATTTTCATTCGAGAAAACGTCCGACGGGACTCAAAAATCACAGCGATGTGTGTCAATATGCCATCCGACATAGAGGTCACGGAGTGACATAGACAATATTAGACATACTGACATGATTTATTTATGTTTAACAGTTTATTATCAGGAAGTCCCGGCCCTTCAATCCATTCTCCCCCCCCCCCCCCCCCCCCCCCCCCCCCCCCCCCCCGGACAACATCACATACCAACGTATATGTAAGTATTTCATTAAGAATAAATAATAATTGTTCGCCCACCCAGCTACCGGAAATTGCGGAATAATCTATAAAATATTCCGGAATGTATATTAAACCTTTCTAGTCGTCACTTCCGTGTTGGTGTGTTCAGCTTCCCGCCCGATCACATATCCCGATGGCGATGGAGTAATTTTACAAGGACAATAAATGAACACAACACAGCCTCACAGGGGAATGACATTGTATATTTATTTTATTCAGTAATAAATTGAAGATGTGTACTTAATTAGATATGTGATTATGTGTGTCATGGGTGACAACTTCATAATGGGCAGGAGCCGTTCTCAAACTTACCATGTCAGTGAGCATCACAATCATCGCCGTTCTGCATACTGGGCTTACCCACCCATAATAGTACCTATAATATGCGGTTAACCGGTTAATCACGGTTTTTTGCCGTTCATAACCGGTCACGAAAAACCCGTAACCGTCCCAGCTCTACTATATTATATAAACAAATTAACTGTTGGTGGGAACTACCTGTCTTTTGAGAGATAAATTTCTTGCCTGCTCGCCACAAATTAGAATTTATGTTGGAGATGACAGTTTCAAGTTGATTTACAGTGGGATTTCCAGAAAAAGTCATGAAGAAAATTGTTTCATCTTAAAGTCCAGATCAAAATCTGCTGTTGATAATCATATTTTAAGGCGAACTATGTCTTCAAAAACAGGTTAACTGTATGACCATATTAGTAGCAAATGATATAGTATACCTTTAATCCACGGAGTACTGAACGGGGTGAACGTAGATCATTTTCAAATATGTACACCTACAAATAAATAAAAGCACAATAGGTTTACAATCTACAGCTCAATCTTGCTCATACAGAGAACAGAACTGATTTCAATTTTACAATGCTTTTTCAAGTTAACTGTATAGGGTTTAGTTGATATAGGATGATCGCAATAATCAAATTGAATAATAGATTAATTTAAATAATCAACTGCTCATGCAAATAACTGCAATTTCACTGATGTGAAACTATGTGACAACTGATCTCTAGGTACTAATTCAGTTCATTTGTCAGGTGCTTCATTTGTTGTCACTTCATCATATAATTAACTCAATTTGGCCAAGGGCAAGGATGAAATAGATTCAAGATCATAAGCCATTTATGACAACTCAATATAGTCACATGTATTCCAAACACAGGTTTTCCGTACAAATAATCATGAGAGTAAAAGAGGACCTTTATATAGACTCCCGGTTTATGATGGAGATTCTATACCTGCAGTAATGCCAAATGATCCAATAGAACATGACAATTTAGAAACCAAATAATCTTACCGCCCCAATCTCGCCTATCCTCGGTCCTCCAGCGATGTTGTAAATATGCTCATCTGCATATGGTCTACCTGTCGTCACTGAATAACCTGGTGATAGACACATCTTGATTATATAATCAGTTTGTCATACAAGAAATTGTAATTAGCAATAAATGTTCATATTGCCACTGGAGCTGCATTGGATGCTATCATTGTTTTATATTTTTATTTTTACTAAGCATATGTTAATATTAATAGAAACACGCCGAGAACTCGAGGGGAACATTTGCAGTAGATGCTGAGGTTACGGTTAAATGTAGTTAGGGATAATAACTATGAACATGTAGTGGTTATTTAACAAGATCTGATTAGTATGGGTAGCTTTTTGCAATTTTCCCCAACTGAGTGGGTGCCTCACTCAGTTTCTGGAACCTTCCTCATACCACATTATTCCCATTCAACCTAAATGTACCTGCTCAGTGGTGAAAAGATAATGCAAGTTGCACACATAACTTTTTCATCTCCCTCTATCCCCAAGAAAAATGTCCATGACATACCTATAAGACCAAGATAATTAAAGCTGGATGCATTGAATGGAAGCTCCATGATATCCGGTTGCCGCCGTACATCTGAGACATTCACAACACCACCTAAAATAGTGCAAATAGAAAACTAACATTTGAGTAGCAATAAATGAAAAACAAAATATCTACAGTTAGTAACAAGAGGTTACACCCGATGGTGCTATATATGTACGACCATTCAAGTTTGTGCCAAATTAGATGGGATGTATATGAGCTTAATTCATTTATAAGTAAGCAATATTATGACAAATCAACATTAAGTTCATGTAAAGTCCAAAAATACATCCAGGTGAACAAGTTGAGCATCGCAGAATTTGACCACAAATAAACTGATTATAGAACGATGCAAAGCGATGCACTGTGTATTTACTTCTTTTGTAATTCAATAGTAAGCCACATGCAGATTTTAATTGCTGTGTGGTATCATTTTCTACGCGAAAGCTCGACTATCCTAAGTGTAATGTCAAAATGTAATGTTGGTGACATTGCATTGATTGCACCACAAATTATGTGGTACATGTAGAAATGTACCACCAAAAGTCACCAGCATATCAAAAGAAAATTACTGGCCAATCTTGAAGTGCCTTGCAAGCAGCTTTAGGCGAGATCATATTACAATGAGTGTTACATCAGGCATTAATTCCCAGACCCAATGAACAACCTGGACAGTCACATATACAAATAAAAGGCCACTCGGCGACAGTGTCCCTTGAACCGGTGGCTTCATTTGGAGCGGAGTCTTTGTAGAAGTATACTATATGGATAAGACACTTGTGCATTGTCTCATTACTGACATGCATACAACTTAAAAAAACTCTTAAAGTCAAAACATAACCTCAAATTGGCACAAAATGAAGAAAATTACAAGAAAAATTGAATTTTCTAAGTCGAAAATCATTGGATCAAACTCAAATTCGAACTTGACCTGTATTTTGATATCAATGACTCACAAAAAAATGGAATTTTCAATTGAACAGTCCAAACTTGAGTTATCATCGGGAAACAGAAGAAAATTTGAATTTTCTAAGTCGAAAAAAGTCCATAACTCTAGGAAAAATCATCGGATCAAACTCAAATTAGAACTCAACCTGTATCATGATATGACTGATATTTGCAATTAAAGGATCCAAACTTGAGATATCATCCGGAAACCGAAAAAGTGAGAAATTTTCTAAGTAAAACAAGTCGCAAAAATGGGCGGATCATACCCATATTCGAACTTGACCTGTACATAGGGCTGATAAACTCACATACCAAATTTGGTTCAGATGTGATCACACAAACTGAAGTTATCATCCGGAAACCAGAAAATTACAAGATTCTAAGTAAAAAAAGGGCCATAACTCTCGCAAAAATGGGCGGGTCAAACCCATATTCGAACTTTACCTGTATTTTGGTCTGATAAACTCACCTATGAAATTTGCTTTTGATCTAATAGCCGAAACTAAAGTTATCATCCGGAAACCATTTCCGGACGCACGCAAGGACGGACGGACGGACGACGCATGCACGCACGCACTATTTTAATAGTCCCCCGAATTATTTTTTTTCGGGGAACAATTATGGACTGATGTAAGCTTACCTGTGTAGTCAACTATACCAGGAGCACCCATTAACAAGCTGCTTCCATCCTAAAAATAATAATAAACAAATTTAACACAACACTCAAATTCCACATTTGAAAATTTATGTATATTATTTCAAAATACTAAATTGTCCATTGCATTGTCTTTTTTTGCCATCACAAACATCACATTAAAATGTCCTGGACATAAACGTTTATGGCATACGTGTCAAACTCAGACTAAAATTTACACAATAGGAATGATTATGGCATGCATGTAAACTCTGCACTAATAAATATGTCCAAGATTACACTTGTTAAGGCAGTTTATGCCAAACTAAAACCTGGGCTACCATTTCCATGACAAGACATTAACATTTTGTTATGCAATCGGGTACCCTACAATATTAATAACAAGAAAATTCTATCAATTTGAAATTGAACTACAATATTTATGGCTAAACACCTGGATGACAGAACTACTGAGTAGTGATGCACACCTGAGAGTATTCTGTTGACATGCCCATCACACCAAACTCGTAATCAGGGTACTGAATTCCAGACCGGAATTCCCCACGCTGTCGTCTGGGCACCACCAATGCAGGCAGCAGCTGCGTTGATCGGTAGTCAAGGTCTGCATCCATCTCAAAACACATCCCATTCATTGGAAGCAGGAAGACTCGTCGTAAAGTGGCTGACTCCATATACTGGTTGCTCTTCCACCTGTGTGCACACACCTGGATGATATATCAAAAATACTTAGACTTTTAATAGAGTAGTGTACATGTATTAACATTCTATTTTTTACATTAAATTTAAGGCTTCAGCTAATAAATTTCTGTGACTTCTAAGTTATGGCATATAAAACCAGTGTGGGCTTTTAGTGTATATTTCACTTGAATGTAATGAAGTGATAAATTGTTGTTTCTCTGACACTTGATTATGTTGGCCTTTAATTTTCTGTAAAATGTCACAACCCACCAGACCTGTTTACTTTCCCGATTTCGGCGGGAGTCTCCCGATTTTGTGTCATTTCTCCTGTGCTCCCGATCGGGAAACGAAATCTCCCGATTCAAAAAATAAAACAAAAAATTAGCCTACGGCTGTAGCAAGCGATAAGCCATGCATGCTACAGTGTTACAAATCAATTAGGAATATATCGCCTCTGAGTCAAACAGTGACAAAATGTTGACACAAAATTGAATCTTTTGTTTAACAGTGTTGAGTAAGTAAATGCGGTCTTCAATGTCCAGACAAAAGGATTATAATATATCAAACAAGAAGCCTTCCTTTTTGGCCACACTTAATAAAGTGTTGGTTTCTGCTCATACCGACCGACTGCTTTAAAACCGCCGACTCAAATTATTATATTGCTGATTTAAACTTTTTGTTGTTTTTGTGTCGGTGAAAGTTCCGTTTCCGTCTTTGTGGTATTCCGTGTTTTGTATATGCAATAACAGAACGCGAATCAAACGGACTTCAAACAATTCTGTCAATACATACTCTGGTTAAATTCACCGATGTTACCTGATGTTACTGAATATTTTTGGCGACAAAATTATCCGAGAGCACCATTTTATAGTGTGCAAATATAGTTGAACCATAGATATAGATCGATGGTTGAACCCACCTTTTCCCTTTTCCCTTTTAACTGAACTTTTAGCAAAATGTAATGTTTCATATAAAGAACATAATAATTTATTATATGCATGTTATCTGGTTGATGTGGACCTAAAACACTTCAACTGACCCAACCATATGTGGATCTCAGTTCATATCATTACATAATGCTTATGTAAAACTGTCAATCTAGGTATTAACTCAAAAAATTATGTCTGTAAATATCGATGCTACTATGTGTTTATCATCCAGACTAACAAGGTTAAAAATATGTATCTCTGAGAGTGAGATACCAAAAATATATTTTGAGTAGGACAGTGAGTGGAAGGAAATTTCTGCATCGGTTGATTAAGGGGCAATTAACATAATTAGGGTTGCCACGACTATGAGTTTTCAGAATCGACTAATCGGCCGTTATAATCGATCGTTAGTCGATTAATCGTTCATATATGCGGCCTATATTACACCCAGGTAAACAAGTGATAAATGCAAAATTACAATGACTACTTTACATCCAGTCTGAACACAGTTATAAACTCAGTCAGCAGGCTTGTCATTCTTAGGCCCCCGCCCGTCATCGGCCACCTAAATTAAAATTTGCGCAGTCGGTAAATGCCCTCCTCGTCGCTATTCCTGCTGACGAGATATTTTTTATAATATCTGTCCAGTCAATCAATGTTCCCCGTGAACATGCCTTGCATGTGGAATTTGTCACATACTTGAAAACGGACTATATTAGTTTTGCAGAAAATCCCATGTGTATATATATACAGATTACTAGTACGTCACCACTTTGTTTATTTTGCCGGCTTTGGTGTGTGCGCGCTCTGCTTGTTGCTGTACTGTTGGTTTTGTTGTTCAAAGTACGTGCAGCAGGGTATATGACCACGTTGGAGAATGTAATGTAAGTAGCACTAATAAGTGATGTCACAAACTTGTTACTGATTAACTGTCTAGTAACTTTGAACATTCCATGTCCAGCGAACTTAGTGACTTTGTGTAAAATTTGAAAAAATTAAACATAGATGCAGTCAGATGAACGTTGCCCATTTTGGCTATAATGATCGCTAATTGATGATCCATAGGATCATAAATTCAGTTAAACATAACTTATAAGCAATGGCAATGCCATGACACAACATCAAAGGAAGTCGCTGGCCCGCCAAGACTGGGAGAACATGTCGCACACCGAAGTCTTTGAAGATGACTGCCAGACATCGGCTGTGACATCAAAGACAAAGGAAGCCCCCCCCATCAGAATTGGCGAGAGAACAGGCTGTTGGGTGGTAAATTGTGCTACATACACTGTTAATTTTTACTTCCATGCATGGCATTTGTGCATAGTACTGTTTACATTGACAACCATACCCACCCCACCCCCTTGGGCGATTAGTCGACGAAAGTAAATAACCGTTGACTACTGCACCTGTCGAAGGTTAGTCGATTAATCGAATAATCGTGGCAAGCCTAAACATAATATTGTTATATTATTACACAAATATTTGGGATAAATTTGGACGGATACTTCTGCACTCCTCTTTTCCGTTCATAATTTAATAAAAAAAATTCTGGTGACATTTGACCTGCAGCTGCGATTTTCTGTGGAAGAAGCTCAGCATCTTGTACATAATGCAATGTTTGTACTCACCGCTACTTTACTATTTTGACTATGTGGCTGTATATCTATGGCACCTCCCAACCACTGGTTATTTCTATTCGCTGAAAATCTCCTCCTTCTTCCCAAAAATGTATCGTCATAACCGGTAGTTGCTGAAAAGAGGAAAACTTCTCAATAAAACCAGCATTCCAAGCAATATTACATAACCTCATCTTGAACTCACACATGGTGTTTGGACCTTTATCAAATAACATATACCCTATAATATTTCTGTTTTATGATCCAATACTGTTATTGATCCAATAATCATAGTCTGATTCGACTATTATTAAATACATCATTTTGAATTGTGCGTGTTAAACAGCGCTATACCATCCGATTTATAATATTACAATGCTGGCCTACTAGATTGACAAATCAGAATAGAGATCTACTAACAAGAGAAGAGTTGATATTTTTCATCTCACACATATTTTGACACCATGAAAAGAATTCACAATGATGTAAACATATTTTATTCCAATAAAAAAATAACATGTTTAAACATTTGAAAAATATTTTACAGTAAGACAGAATAATATATATAATCGGATGATTGAAAGGGGATTAAACAACAAGCCCAAGGGCTTTTATTAAGTTTGCTCCCCTTTTGTTTCGCGCCCACTCTTCATTAAGTGTAGAGGGGGGTCAGACGGGAAGGAATGAAACTATCATAATTATAGTATAATGTTGTTGTGAGAAGCAGGGAGAGAGATTGTGAAGGAGAAAGACATAGAGAGGACGGGAGAGAGAGAGAGAGAGAGAGAGAGAGAGAGAGAGAGAGAGAGAGAGAGATAAAGGGGATGAGATGCTGGGAGAGGGGGTAGTTGTGAGAAGTGTTCAATAATTGAGTTGAGTTGTTATGTAATAGTAATAATAATGATGCTGGTCTATACTATTCTTCGTTTGTCAGGCGCCATGGGAGGGGGTCAAGCGCAGTTATTAATATGTTGCATTGGTCAATAAGTAATTAGACATAGTGAGGAATATCATGCTGCCGCAAAACTCGACCAGAGTCCAAAGCAATTCGCTGTCCGTACAGGTGATAGAATCATGGAAATCTTTTTATTCTCATGATATATGTCTGAACTGCATTAAATATTTGTTAGTTTTCGCGAAGGCTAAGCTCCCTTGATCCCCGCAATAGAGTGTTTTCAGATAGGGCAACATTGGGTAGGGAGTCATATAGTTCTCTTCTGTGCTCTTGGTAGAAAGTACATTCAAAGAGATAGTGGTAAGTTGTCTCAAGTTCCTCACATAAACAGAAGGGGAAATTTTTTACATGATTATCTGTCAGGTCACCACTCAGGTGGCTACAATTCAGTCTTAACCGGGTATGAAGGATATGAGATTTACGGCATTTACTATGATAAAAATGGGTTGGTGGACGCATATTGTCACGTCTGAGTTCCTTTTGAATTCTTCGATTGTACTGCTGCCCTTTGTAGATTCCGGCAGTTTGTTCCATTCAGAAGCGCGTTACTCGTACTGATGGTTGCACCTGTTACTATTCGCGCCATTTCATACTGAACCTTTTCATGTTCTGCGATTTGAAAAAAGTAGTATCATGTGCAAAAACCTGCATGTGATATATTTAACAAATTAGGTCACCCCAAAGATCCGTATGAAGTTTGGGGACGATCGGATGAGGGATGTGGCCTGTAGGGTGTGCTGAAGGATTTAGTCATGCAAAGAGTAAAATCCAAGATGGCTGCTGGTGGCCATGTTTTTTAACAAATTACGGAAATAATCGATAGCTCCCATCTAGAGGTCACCACGAAGATTCAATGAAGATTAGTGGCAATCAGATGAGGGATGTGGTCTGTAGGGTTTGACAAATGAGTTAGTCATGCAAAGAATAAAATTCAAGATGGCTGCTCGTGGCCATGTTTCTCATCTCGAAAATTGCTATAATTTGATAGCTCATATCTAGAGGTGATCCCAAACATGCCTGTAAATTTTCACAACATTTCTCCAATAAATGTGCGCCAATGGATATAAGTTTGAAATTGAAATTGGCTGCTGGCCAAATATCTGAAAAAATCGATGGCTCCCATCTTGAGGTCACCCCAAAGATCCATATGAAGTTTGGCAAAATACGCCCATGGTAATTTCAACAAAGGGCCATAACTTTGGTGAAAATTGGCATGCAGAACCCAAATTTGAACTTGACCTGTATTTTGAGCTAGTAAACCCACAAACCAATTTCATTTCATTCCATTCAGTTCAGGCTTACTAAAGTTATCATCCAGAACAAAAAAAGTGAACAGACATCCCAACGGACGGTTGAACCAATAACATAATACGTCCCATTTTTTCAAAACAGGGGTATAAAAACTGTTACAGGACAGTTAGATTTAAATTGTCACATGGAGAGCAAGATAAATGAAAGTGTCAATGGAAATGCTCGATGCGAAAAAGCATTTGATGTTGTCTGGCATCATAGGCATGGTAGCCTCTTACGGAAATTATATTACGATGAAGGTACGGGAGACTTATGGCTAATTGTCCACTCGCTACATTGCTATAAGTAACACAACTTTTACTTTCACATTTTAACATTATATATTATTGTCTTACATCGAAGACCATGTTTTATATTTATTTTAGCCAACATGTGGGGTGCTCCTCATAAATAAAGGAGGGATGTCCAACAGAACAGACCAGAACAGAACAAAACATAATGACACTGTCATACATTACAAATGCGGAAAGTTTAAATGTTTAGGCAATAGCAGTGATCAACCTGAATAGCCATATGACGTTTGTGATCAATTGGATGAAAAATGCTGACTGTAGGGTGAGCTGAAGTATTTAGTCATGCAAAGAGTGAAATCAAGATGGCTGCCGGCTTTTTCATAAAAAAATCTTTCAAATTCGATGGTTGCTGGAGGTCACTCTGTCACCACGACGATCTATTTAAGTTTGGTGATGTACGGAGTGCTAAAGGATTTAGTCATAAAGAGTAAAATCCAAGATGGCTGCTTGAGGCCATTTTTTAAACAAATTCTGGAAAAAAATTTAAGGCTCCCATCTAGAGGTCACCTCGAAGATCCATATGAAATTTGGGATGATCGGATAATGGAATTGGCCTGTAAGGTGTGCCAAAGAATATAGTCATGCAAAGAGTAAAATCCAAGATGGCTGCTGGTGGCCATGTTTTTCATTGAATATCGTTCAATTTGATAGCTCCCATCTAGAGGTGATTGTAAACATGCCTTCAAATTTTCAAAACGTTTCTCCGATAAATGAGGGCTGCAGTGTGTGCCGATGGATTCAAATTTGAAAATTCATGATGGCTGCTGGCAGCAATGTCTTTCAATAAATTTCGATAAAAATTAATGGCTCCCATCTCTAGAGGTCACCCGAAGATCCATATGAAATTTAGTGATTATTAGATGAGAGATGTGGCCTGTAGGGTGTGCCGAAGGATATAGTCATGCAAATAGAAAATTCCAAGGTGGCCAATGGTGGCCATGTATTATAACAAAATTCTGAAAAACTAAGTGAAATTAAGTGAAATATTGGACCACAAAATAAATTTTTATGTTTAATAAGAGGGACAAAAATGATTTTGTTAATTTTTCAATAACAAAATGATATTCTACGTTAATTATATAGATCTAGATTATATATCATAGTACATGTATTTGGTTTTCAACAGAAAAGCACTAAACGATGTTAAATTAGATTGTTTATGTTGTTGTTGTTGTAATTGGAGGTCTGGAACCATGAACAGACCTATGTTTTCAAAGACCTAAGAAAATTGTTCCTCCCAAGCAAAAAGACACATTTTCAGCAGCATAACTCACCTCGTGAATCGACAGGGACCTGTGTACATGCGCCGCTGCCTGTTGGACATTTGTACAACACACCAGGCCGTTCTATATGTCCAATATAACTGTCTCTGTCTCTGGGAGCCCCAACTAATAACCTGCAAAATGTGAAGGAGATATGTCAATATGTATGTCTGATGACTAATTCATTCAGCTCAGCATTTCTAAAAAACCTTATGAGCAAAGTGAGCAAGGAAGTACCTTGGGGGGTAAGGGGGTTAGGGGATAAGTGCCTCACCCCCATCCAAAAATTTCTTAGTAAAGTTGGAAATACCAAGTGAAGTATAGATCTACTAGAAAGTTTTTGGATACTAAGTCATTAGGCCTAAAAAAACAACCTTTGTTTCTGCTATCCTGCTGACCCTAATTGAACTGCCGAGATCTACACATTTTATTTTGGGATATCGGAACTCAAAATATTTTTTTAATATTTTTTATTTAAGTTTTTATGTTTTGTTAACATTAAAGGGGTACTGTACACTAAATAAACTTTTTTAAATTGGGTCATGTAGTTTAATTGATACAGTTATGGTATTAAATTGAAGTTATCTATTTTTGTAAATATTCAAGTATCCAATATGATTGTAATTAACTACATGTATAGTCAATGCTATGCAGTCACACCGCTATTAATTGTAACTTGCAGTCTTGCACTATACATATATATCTCTTTTCTCTCTCTTTCTCTTCCCTCCCCTAACATGCATGTCCCACACCACAAGCTCTCTCTCTCCCTCTCTCTCTCTATCTTGCAACCTCTCTCCCTCCCTCTCTCTGACCCCTCATTTTTTTTATTAATAATGTTAATAATGTCTGACAACTACAAAAAATTTCCAATCCATCCTGCTGCAGCCACCGCGCTAGTTTCTCCACTTATTAAAGGTGGGTATTGAATTCACCACAGAGGTGAAGACTTAATACAAGACAGTCAATGACTGTGGGTCATTCACCAGACTGTAAAGACTGAGAAGACTGGGACTCTGAAGACCATAAGAGTTAGTACTTGTCAAAATCACATAAAAACAAGTAGTTGTCTAAACAAGAAAATAGCTAGAGGGTCTCCGTTAAGCAGTGTCCACATGGAAAGTTTCAACCACACGCCCCTGATACCTCCCATCCATATAGTCCATCGCCTGTCTGTCGCCTCCTAACTTAAGAAAACACACTCCCAAGTTCGTAAAAATTCCTTTGCACATGTTGGATTTTACAACTGATATCTCAAGCTTTCCCAATTGTTGCAAAGTTCCAACCTGACATTCCCCTTTTTTTAATGGCTGACCCCATTGAAAGATATTTCAATCCAAACTCTCCATGGACCCTATACACCAAATGCCAATCTAACCTATTTTTAAAATGTAACCCAGTCACATGAGGATCATTCATACTCTATATAGGCTAAATAGGCCTAATGACTCTTGAGTAGAAGACGTTTTAAGAATTACCATGGGGGAAAGTTATGTCCCTGGTCTAACCCCTATTTGACCTGGTGACCCTATTTGAACAAATCTGAATCCCAGTCACCTAAGGACCCTCCATGCAAAATATAAGCTAAATATGCTAAAGGATTCTTGAGAAGATGTTTTAAGAATAACTATGGAGGTAAAAGAGTTATGTCATTGGCTCTGCCCCTATTTGATCCAGTGATCCAATTTGAACAAATCTGAATCATAGTCACACAAAGACCATCCATACCAAATATATGCTGAATAGGGCTGATGGTTCTTAAGAAGAAGGTGTTTTAAGAAATACTAGAGAGGGAACAAGGTGCGTCCATGGCTCTTATGTTATTTGACCTGATGAACAAATTTGAACAAATCTGAATCCCTGTCAACCAAGGACTCTGAATACCAAATATAAGCTGAATAGGTCTGATGGTTCTTGATAAAAACATTTGAAGAATTACAATTGATGGACAAGTTATGTCCCTTATTTGACCCAGTGACCCCATTTGAAAAAAAAAGGTATCACAGTCACCCAAGGACCCTCCATACCAATTTAAGTTGAATAGGTCTGATGGTTGTTGAGAAGAAGACTATAGATCCACCAGAGACTTGGTCTCAGATGAGATAAACGAGAGGCCGATCACGATCGGCAGATGTTAACCCATCCCTTGGCGATAAAAATTTAATATGATCGGATAAATCAGAGTTTTGGTGTTGAATTTTAGAGTATACTGTTATGTACTATTATAGACAAATGTACATAACACAAATTATTGGAATTTATGGGTCACTGGCATTTATATAAGAGAATGCACTGGTACAGGATCTGTAATGCTAAACCACCACAGCCAGCAAGTCCGTGGGTTAAATGTGTAGGTGTGACCTGGACATGGAATACTTGGGTTAAGAGAGTCCAATTTAAGTTTACAATAATAATGTGTCCTAGTATACAGATAAGCAACCTCACCACTGACCCATTAATATCAATTATATAGCACAGCTGTCAAAAAATCACAGGAATTGTTTATGTTGAACACTGACCTCTATTAAACCAATAACAATTATAATGATATCAGACCATCTGAAGATATAACTCTGCAGCACAGATGTCCAAGTCTACTGTTAATATCATGTGATGTTTATTGTTGAATCTTATTTTAAATTAGATACCATAGACTTCTTTATCAGATTATTTGCACATTGGCATAAGAGACATCAGAAAATAATATAGCTTTATCAATAGCTAAGTAGTCCAAATGCAATTGGTGAATTGGATTTAATGTTGCTCCAAACAGATTTACCAGTACATAACACAAGATTTTGGACCGATTTAATCAAATTTGGTGTGGTGATTCGGGGTACCCTTGGCAGAGTTATAATGGTTATAATTGTTTTTAATTATTTTAAAAAATTAAAGGGACACATTGGAAATCTTTTTATCAACTTGTGTCATAATCACCAATATCTAAATGAAAACAAATGACATTTTTTTTTTTATTATTATAAAAGTTAAAAATAAAAAAAATTTAAAATTGATTTATTTTTTCTATTTTTTTGGTTTTGAAAAATGGTCATAACTCCTTTAAAATAAATCGGATCAAACCCATATTCGAACTAGATCTGTATTTTGGGCTGTGAAACTCACATACCAAATTTGGTTCCAATCAGATAAAAAATGTTTGAGTTATGGCAGAATGTGTGAATTCTAAGTCGAAAAAGGGCCATAACTCTGTAACAAAAACTCGGATCAAACCCAAATTCGAACTCGATCTGTATTTTGGGCTGATATACCCATATACAAAATTTGCTTCTGATTGGATAGAAAATGTTTGAGTTATCGCATTACACGTGAAGTGTCTACGGACGGACAGACGGACGGACAGACAGACGGACGAATGACGAGTGGTCAATCCGGACAACGACACTATGTTTACCATACATGGTATGGGTAAACATAAAAAGCCCCTCCTCTTCCATCCAGTTTTCCATATATATAATAGTGTGAGAACACAGGTATTTATTTTTAATGTCAGAATCACACTTGGCATCATTTTTCTCCATGAATAAAACAAACTTAAGAATGTGGATTGCTAGTTATCATAGCCATTCTGGGCCATTTATATACAAACTGTGACACAGGCATGGCATATGCTGGTTACCAGTAGAAGAATGGGATTATTCCGCACAGAGCTGTCACATTACAGTCACAAGCAGATTTAATTTCAATCACAACTGCCATAATGACTTTATAATCACCTTTCTGACTTCTATGCTGTTATTAAGTAAACATTCTGTCTCCTATATCTCAGATAGTTGTATGTGCTGTGTACATATGTTCTGGATTTTAGAGTGATTTAAAACCAAATTTGCTGTTGGGACTCCAGGTATCCCTGGGGATGTTATAATGGCAATAGTTTTTCATATCTTTTAACAAGTTTAAAAAATAAATAAATAAAAAATAAAAAAAATCTTTGAACAAGGAGTTGAATCTAAATTAATCCGTCTAATTGTTCTTAATTGAGCAATGAGTTAAATCTGGAATTTTATTTTTTTAATTGAGCAATGAGTTCAATCCAAATTTTTTTTTTTTTTTAGTTATGTCCCTGGCTCTGCCCACATTTGACCCAGTGACCTCATTTGAACAAATCTGAACCCCAATCACCCAAGGACCCTTCATACCAAATATGAACCCATTCGGCCTGATGGCACTTGAGAAGAAGTTGTTTTAAGAATTACTATGGAGGGAAAGAGTTATGGCCCTGGCTCCGCAACTATTTGACCCAGTGACCTCATTTGAACAAATCTGAATGTGAGTCACCTAGGGAACATCCACACCAAATATGAACCCATTCGGTCCTATGGATTTAAAGAAGATGTTCAAAGAATTGTTGACGGATGGATGGACGACGGACGAGGAGTGATGACTATAGCTCCACCGGAGACTTCGTCTCAGGTGAGCTAAAAAGCAAACACTTGTTGTCTAATCCTAATATGCTACCAGCCTACCACCATATTCCATTGTATCATTGTACATGTATGTTCTATTGACACTTATTATATGTGATGTTGATTTAATTGGAAATAAAAATTGAGTCGCAAGACGCACTCGCAGTCATGAGCCGGGGTTCGAAAAAAATAAGAAAAAAATTTGCACTGTCTCAAATTTACACTTGCTTCTCAAGACAAAATGGTTTGTGAAACAGTTGATTGTTTCTTCTTTAAACACTGACTGAATTTACCAGCCAGTGCCTGTTGGTGCTTGGAGGTTAAACTGGGGTGGGCATTATATTGTTGAAATATTGAATAATTGGAAACTATTGAGGGGTTTAAAATAACAAAAAAGTTGCCTTTGGGAATGTTTTGATTTTCCACACTAAAAAAAACAAAACAATTTAAATGCGTATTTAGAAAAAGTTAAGTTGGAGCTTTCCCAAATTTGGAAATCCAATTGACCATGAATTCAATAAATAGAGGGCGTAAATTTTAAGATTGACAACTTCAGTATAGCCATATAATGAATCTATAGGGGACTCGGATAAATTTCTATGAACTACTTGTAAATGGGAGATTTTATTTGGGTGCGAATGGGTTATTTAAGCGATATTAAACATCATTAGAATATAGGCTAAATATGTCGTATTATGTACAGGACTTCATCCAACATGTTAGCTGTTGAAGGGTTGACATGTCAGTTGATGGAACATCCATATAGTTACTATAATTGAGATGAATTTGTCGTTATCCCATAGTTTTGAGTACTAGGATATCGAAATACATAGGGCTGACAATGACTAATGCGATTTTAATTGAGCAATTCTATTCAAACAACTGTACATAGTAATATATGGGTTAACTCGGCGCAGTATCCATTTCGCAAATTAGAGTTATCTCTCTTATATCCGGGTAGTTAAAATGGATGCCTCCACTGTGAGATAATTTGTTTCGCGCAATTCAGTTAATCGTTTGTGCCAGGATAACAATACATATAACGTAATGAGATTAACGAGGATTGTGTTCACTGTTCTCAGAGGATTCCGGAAAACATTCACCGTTCCCGATAAGGACGTGGCGAAATGGTATCCGGGCCACATGAAAAGTGGTCTCGAAAACATGCTGTCTGTACTTCGTGGGGTCGATTGCGTCATTGAGGTACACGACGCGCGTGTTCCGTTTTCCGGCCGTAATAAGAGATTCCGTGACCTGATTGCACTTAGACCACATCTGTTGCTTCTGAATAAAAGTGACCTAGCGGATCTTACAGACCGTGACCAAATTGAGCTAAAACTTCGCAGAAGGGGCGTTGATGAAGTTTTGTTCACAACTTGCACACACTTTACGGATAAGTTCATTAAGTTTTCACTGATTCCCGAGATAGAGAAGCTTATTCTCTCAAGACCGAGATACCACAGAGCCGACGCACCAGAGTATAACCTGATGGTCATCGGAATTCCTAATGTCGGAAAATCTACCTTTATCAACTCACTGAGGAATGCTTCGATTAAACTGAAGGGGAAAGCAACGACAGTCGGCGCCAAAGCTGGGGTTACCAGAGGGGTTTCACAGAAAATCCGGATATGTTTTAATCCAGAAATGTTTCTTATTGACACCCCGGGTATATTGGCCCCAGATACACAGAAGAAAGCTCAAATGATTCTTAAACTAGCTTTATGTGCGTGTTTACCGGATCATGTTATCGGTGTACATATAATGGCAGATTTTCTCCTGTTCTGGTTGAACTCAAATCAGAAGTTTGAATATGTGACACTATTTGATATGAAGGAACCTTGTGACGATATATTATATGTGCTTGGACATATTGCTAAACTACAAGGATATACACTCAAAAGGCGAGACCAAACTAACACCTATGTTACTCGTCTTGACTTTAATGCCGCCGCAAATCATTTCATTAACTCTTTCAGAAGAGGTGATCTAGGCAAAATGATGTTGGATAATGATGTTGTTATGAAAATAGATTGATATTTCTCTCTGTTGTGTCACGTACTAGTGAGTAGTCCTAGTCCTATATAAGTTAAAAGTGTTCCCCTGTCAACATGGGTGGCTCAGTTGACCAGTATGGTCTGGAGCGATGATAAAGCTGCATATAATGGTATTAATCTAGATATATACGCGCATCTTTGTTATCCATTAACACTCATGGAATTAAGTGATTCGTGTATCTGGACAAGTTTGTCAGTTTCTTAACTTGCTTTTCTTGGATCAGTGGTTTCTACGTGCATCGAGGTGACCTATCGGTATCTGCTGAAAGGAGCGATAATCCTCAATAAACCATAGAAACCCGTCCTCACGACCAACATTACGCAATTGTTGTACAATGTGTATATTGTAATACCGGAACGGGAGGGTATGTACTAGTATGTATCTCTTCTCACATATGCTCGGCCTGCTCACCAGACCTGCATGTGACACCGTTCTATTCGATCTTTGATCGTCGCAACGACGGGAATATATATACAATAACCCCCCCGAGTTACATATATCTTTCAAATACGATGACCATGCAGATGATTGTTCGTATTTTTTATTGCATAAAATTATATTTACACAAGTGTTGTCATCACTAAATCCAGCATTCTGATTGGTCGGCGCCCACGTGGCTAGTTGCAGTTATTTCTCGGTGAATGCGAAACGCCTCATAACACAAAGCTAATAACACCATCGATACGTCATTAGGTTTGGAAAGACGAACGCGTAATGCTTTGGGCGCATTTTGACTCGCGCAGGATTGACTTAATACATCATCGGGTTTCAACATGAAGAGAAATTGTTCCTATTAACTTTTGCCAAGGGTGCTATTGGGTATTTTGGGCTGATCTTGTCACGATACACTTTTCGATTTAAATATATTTACAAAAGTGGCTTTTTCGCTAAATGTATATAAATATAAGGATTAACTGTCATGTGGACTATTTTTATGGAGATGTAACGGTGAGGTAAGTGGACATAACTTGTATGTAAACGGTTTTTACACAAGTTATGTCCACTTACCTCACCGCTACATCTCCATAAAAACAGTCCACATGACAGTTAATCCTTATATTTATATACATTTAGCGAAAAAGCAAATATAAGGATTAACTGTCATGTGGACTATTTTTATGGAGATGTAACGGTGAGGTAAGTGGACATAACTTGTATGTAAAACCCTTCGGGTTTTACACAAGTTATGTCCACTTACCTCACCGCTACATCTCCATAAAAACAGTCCACATGACAGTTAATCCTTATATAAATCTCACGGGCGCGATATTATTACGCCATATACATAGGGTGTACACATGTACATTGCGGGGCTGTTCTGGCGATGTAAGTGGAGACATCCATGGAGGTTCTGTTTATAGAAATGTGATTAAAAAGGTACCAGCAATTTCCGGAAGTGGTTAGACTTTTTTCAGGATGTATGTACTCGCCGATGTCTCTTCGCCGTTGTCTCATTGTTGCAGTATGTAACTTTTATGACAGCGTTAACTGCTTTCGATATTTAGGTGTAGACAATGGCTGGACAACTTTTGAAGAGGTTATATTGCGGGAACACAATGTATAATTTAATGTTCAGGTAACTTTGCTGTACTGTAAAATGGGGTGATTTTGGACAGCGAGGTTACTTCGGACAGTATGCATCTCTAAGGGTACAAACACCTAACGCATTCTTATGATACATGTATGCTTTAATAAATCCACTTGTGTTTTACTTGTCACCCAACCCTTATCTTCATTTTAAATGTTGTTTGAGCTCAATACATTCCAGATATTATCAGGAACGGTCTTTAACGCAGTTGAAAGTTTTTCTTGGTTTTTTAATGTTCGTCAAAACTTGACGCTCTGGTAATTGCATTAATTGAATTACATATTGAAACCAAATTATGACCGTTAATATGCATGTTCAATTATGTGGTCTAAAATGAGACCACATATTTTTTTAACTCAACCATTTGGATTTTTCACATTGGAAACACCCTTTTGTGGGCCCTTACAATTCCGTTGGGGTGATTTCGGACACTGTCTAGCCCAGGGTATGCATTTTCCGCCACGACTGCTATAATATAGCCTATTTATTCCATTTCACTATATATTAAATGTGTCCAGGCTTGTAATTAGGTCGAAAGACAGTATAATTTTTATTATTCTTAAAGCCATCATAGCGATGTTGTGATATTTGTTTTTATTACTCGATGGTGGTGTCCGAAATAACCCCGTCAACTCAACACTGAACATATGTCTCCGTTGGAATGTAGACTAAGTCACATTGCCGATTGCGAAATATCCGGAGTGTTTTTAATCCGTTTAGTAGATTTTTGGTCCGCATTTAGAGGTATTCTGGTGTGGTGAATGAGAAACATTCAGTGATAAGCCGCAGTTGTAATAATTTGAAGGATTAGTTGGTTTAACGGAATTCTGAGGTGGTGCTTTCGTCAAACTTTGTATTTCGTATAGAATTCCGACGATTTTGATATCCATTTTATCACATAATCACACTTTAGCAAGGAAAAACGATCTCGAAACAGCTGGGGTTAAACAGAATTAATATGGATTTCCTTATTACAACCAAATAGGAAGTAAAGACACCTTCAAGAAAAAAATGTGTTTATTTTCATGTTGACATAATTGTTCAAACACCCTTATCACCCATGTCTATCCCAGTCAACACTAAATAGCTCAACACAATAGAACATTATTATTATATTCTAATTAACATAATACTAAAGTTCCGGTATTGACATCGATATATGACATTGCGCTATAAGCAATTACGTCACTGTGCGTGATGAGAATACACGTGTGTCTTTAAAAAATATAAGGCCGGGTTTAGGGGCTAATTATGTGATAAAATATAGTTCAATGGTTGCAAAAAGCACATGTCCGAGAGAATTTGCGAGACATTTTTGTATTGACATATATTCTTGGAATGCCAGACTGACAGCTCAGCCAATTGGAGTAATTGGTCCCATCGCGCGCTCTGTTTTCTCTCACATGATTGATTCAGTCGGTAGTCACTCCTGTCGACATCAGTATCACACAGCTGAAGTCCTAGACTATTATGATAACGGGTATTCTTCCGTATATGACTTGAGATTTGGCTGTAATATTGACTGAAATAAAGGCTTGCAGATCGTTTTGACCCTTTGTGACATGTCTTAATTTTCAATCATGTCAATTGGGAGAGCGTTTTAAATAATTTAGAATCAACTATATAAAACTGAGCTTATACTACTACTATATGTGACGTTTTCATATATATTTTCAACATCTTGCCGCATCAACGTCAGTAATTTTTGTAGCACGATACTTTACAAATATAGTGGTGTGCTAAATTTAGCACAACGCTACACCGTATAGAACACAGCTCTCGACCAATCAGAAGTCGCCGTCTATTTCTGGGTGAGCTGAAATCCATATATATATAAAATGATGATGATATCTCTGTCTGTCGATTTGTCTGCCTGTCTGACAGACGGACGGACAATAACAGAGAGATTATACTCTTTTATGTACGTCTGTCTGTTCGGATTTTGCTCCCAGACCTCTATTGACCGATTTCATCAAAATTTTGTGTGGTGACTCGAGGTAACCTGGCGGAGGTTGTAACGGCGTTAGTTTTTCAAAGTTTTGATTGAATTTTTTTTTAGTTAAATAAATTTAAAAAAAAAAATTCAAAATAAGCTCACTATGGGTCCATTCTTCAAAACCGTGCATGTGTGTCGCCGGTGGTTTTCCGTTAGAATACCGACGACAGAGATACAAAAATGTCATGCGCGGAAGACTTTATCCCCGCGCAACTGGAACACAACACACGTAAACAGGTTGTAGATTCTTTTTGCCGGGAGCTGCTCAAATGTATGGACCAATGTAACATACGTTACTGTCGCCGAGCCAATATTCTACGAAGAATCACTCACAAAAGATATGTCGGACGATCGAGGCCAGTTTTCCAGTTGCAGCTGGGCGAGTGTTTGTTGTATTCGTTGCACGTCATTAACAACATTTGCGACCACGACAAAACGCACTAAATGTTAGCTGACCATCGACATTATACGAACGATATATGAGTTTCTCGAAATACATAATCGAGGATGCACTGGAACGTCTGAATGTCGCCGAGTCTGGTGGTTTGTTTTAAGCCTGTAAATACGTTACCATATGTTCTGAATATGTATATATTGTTATATATGGCCGCCTTCTATCTGATCGGAAAAATATCAAAATTTCGTTCTGAAACAGTATGTAACTGGTGATTTAGCCTATGCTACATATGTGTGTGTGTAACGTACGTAACTATCATACGTTACCGGCTAAAATATTAGTTTTTTTTTAAACCAAGAGTCTAGGACACCAGTGATCGAAATATGTGGGTAACTGTCTGCTAGAATGATAATTAATGAGGTTACGATGAATCGTGTGCGATACACGTCATTCTTTGAAAATATCCCCTTTGATTATCTTGATGTGTAGGGATCTTCACATTTCCGTGAAATTATTGAGTCGCTCTTACTGGCAAATACGAATGGGATATATTGGCTGCTTTGTAGTAATGCATGCAAAGCAAAATAGCAGGTTGCTAACCAATAATGGTTTTCGGGGAACGTACGATTACAGTTAAACAATATATTCCATAATTATGTTGCATTTTAAACTCCATTGAGAACGCGCCATGCAGGTGACCATGATATTTGAGTAATCACCCTTGTTCAGCTATAACTTTGACTTCCATTGTTATGAGTATTACCCCCAACTGTCTTCAATATATAACGGTTCTGACAATTTTAAGCCGATAATTATATATGTCTGCAGAAAATACACGGACCACTCACATGCATGAATCATGTCATGATCGAAGTTAGTTAACTGGTCATAACTTGGGGATGCATATATGTAAAAGCGCCAGGCTGGGAATTATATATATGGAAGGGCAAATTGGCCGTGGGCAATCGCCAGGCTCCTGTGCGTTTCCGGCGAGAGAAAGTCTATACCATGCCCAGAAATTGATCTCAAGGAGCATAAATGTGAGAAATTTATGTAACAAAATTACGTTTCCCTCTCAATTAAAGGTCGTTCTGTATATATGGAAAGCAGCTCTTGGTCCGCAGGATTCAATAAACCTGAAATTCTTTGTATTTTTCCCCAACCTCATAATTTCCAGTGCTTTTTACTATATATGACAAATCAGAAAGCATTCTGAGTGGAGCATGTGCTCAATTTTACTGCCATCATCAGTTATTGTCATCTTGGTATTGTTTTTAATATTGCCAATCAAAATCATTGTCATGTGGGGATCCTAAGTTTGTTAAAACAAGGTTTATAAAATATCACAAAATGATACGTTGCCTTTGCGATAACAAGCTACACGACGGGTGCGCATGTTGATTTCGATGCTTCACGGTTTCCATGAAGCTATTTTTGTTGATATGCAGGGACGTGGCGCCGGCGATATTATCATAGGGGTGTATTCCGCCCCAGGGACGTGGCGATGGGGGTTTGAGGGGGACTAACCCTCCAACTGTGGTCAATATATTCAACAGCTGGAAATTTCATGCCTCACACATTTGCAGCATTTGTTGGAAATTTTACACCACTTATATATAGGTTGAAATTGTTAGTTGGTCGATTTTCCAACAACTAATTAGTGGGACATATGTTGTTTAAGACCAACTCCAGCAAATCGTTTCTATATTTATTCCAAATATTTGTCTGAAATTGCTATCAATTGGAAATATACCAACATTATAGATGGTGTCAGGTTGGTTGGAAATTACCAATAGTTGGAAAGTTCAAACCCAGTGATCCCCTATTTTGGACCCCTCTGGACCTACACCACTCTTTGTTCGACCTAAATCGGCACAGGGCCGAGAACTGGCATGGGTTCCCTATTTGAATCCCTCTGGACGGCGGCCATGTTTGATTGGGTGGGGTGTGGAAATAGAGTCTTGCGGCCATCCTACAACATCCTTTATTTGAGCGAAATATTAAAATTTTCAAATAAGGAATAGAAGTCACATTCGTCGTATACGTTGAGTAAAAGCTGGAAACGGCGGCCATTTCGTAAAAGTGGCGGCCATTTTGAATATGTCGACCATTGTGATTGGTTTGTCGGAAAAAAGTCAGTCTTCATAATTGACATACACTGGCCATTCATGCCAAATGTCAGGTTTGCATCTTAAAGTGAACGATTCTGTTACTATATATATTTGACACTTGTCCACCTTATATATATTTTGCAATGGTAACATCTATATTGCTCATCGATCAAAGCGCAAAGAGACAAATTTGTGCACAAATATTAGACAAAATGTCATTATGCTCGGCTATAACGCCTATAATCTACTAAATTCTCGATGAATTATGTGCAATATCGAAATTAGTTATCGTGGGTGCGCACTGGAGGTTATCGTTTTTGTTCGTTTTCGAACTGGAGCCATACAAATTTCGCACTGGAGCCACCGTATGCTTGTCTTTTAATGTGCCACCTGTAGACCTGTTCAGATTGTCCGTGTATATGCTTGCATTTTCGTGTCTCGGAGATAACAAACTTACCAGAAAACTATGGATTGCCCATTGGAATGTCCATTTCTGGTCTAAAAACAAACTTTATCGCCCAAGATTACGGTAAAATGTCGAAAAAGAAGTGACAAACTCCTGATTGTTCAATCTTCAGTGAGCTAAACAATTCAAATTCAACACACACGGATACAGACGTTGATATTGAAAAATTCACAATTTAAATTTGAAAGAATAATTTGTATTTTTAAGAAAATACTTACCATTTTAAGTGCATGCCGTCACGCGCACTGGACGATTATGCGATTTCGGACTGATTTAGCAGGAGCGGTGGGCCCCCAGTGATATACATATGATCAAATGAAAGGAAACGAATTAATGAAGTAATAAAATAGGCTAATAATTATTAGAAAATGTATATGCAATTATTATTTTGTATAGCGTTTTGATCCTAATCATACTATGTAACCGTATATGTAATCATATATATGCCTGCATGTGACTTAATTATGTTTGATTTTCTGGCTGCTGCCCATCTTACAAAATTCATATAATTTGATACCGCTAAATGGTTCAATACAATGTAAACCATACCCTACCGATGTGTGTCCGCTGGTAACGTATGTTATATACAATAGGGAAAACACACGATTTTTCATCAATAATTTTCAGGTATACCATATATGGCAATGTACACGAAAGATCAATGATGCCAATATTATACATTTAGTTTCAGCATATCTGTTGCTTGCATAAACTAACAATATTGAATGATACTGTTGATTATGAATTTTCTCGATTTTCAAATACACTGATTTGCTGAGAATGGACCGATGGTCCTATTTCAGAATCAAATAAATGTGAATATTTAGGTTCAATATGAACCAATTTGCATACCAGATGTGCGCTCTTTATATGCGTGTTTTCAGTGTGGTCCGCGCCACCCAACAGAATAACGGGTGCAAGTCCACTATGAGCTTGGCTTATTTGAGATTCAAATAAAATGAATAAGAATCAATGTAAATATTTGGGTCCAAATGTGTGCAGACCGGGGTCACATGCCCCTAACGCCCGCTGAATAAAGGCTCATAAAGGCAGCCTGTTTCAGCTAGTATACAGATATGGTGACATTTCTCCGATCAACCACCACAAGTGGACATTCTCCGAGCAACTCAACCTCCCGTCGCGTGCCCAGTGCAATTTCACTGTTATGTGACTTGTACAATAAATCAATCAAAACAAACATGGATATGGATGACTAAAGCTCGATTATGGCATACACTTATGAAAAATAAGGAACTCACAGGTCATGCATGTGTCTCGTTAAAACATCACCGGTCATTCTAATCAAGACGGATTATTATGTACATTACACTAAACGCGGCTATATCTAGAATATAAAGTGAACAACTGGCCCATAAACTTGCGAGATGAGAATTCACACGTTCCTCTATATATAGGTATGGTTTAATTAACCAAAGCAGTCCAATGTGGCCTCCCGGGATTTAATTAAGGAGAATTCCATAAGAAATGGTTTGTTGAGAAATCCGCATTTTATAGTACCAAAACGTATTTAATTTCAATTTACCAAAGTGCATGAGGGTATGAATTGTCACTCAACTTCACCACAAAGTAAACAGCTGTTTGGTACCGACTGCAGTGTCTTGTTTATACAGTGGGCCAGGTTCACTCAACTATCAAAGCATATAATTTAAAGGCCCAATTAATTTTTGAACCCCCATATCACATATTATATACCATTTGAAAGAGGAAGCTCCAAAACATTGTATTATCAACTTATCCGGTGTAATAAACTGTGAACATGTTGTTTTTGTTGAGCTACTGACGTGTTTTTGTTCTTAAGTTTCATCTAGATTGTTGTGCAAAGTGTATTATTTTCAATAGATGGGGAATAACTATATCTTAAAGATAGAGTTATTCCCATTCTATTGAAATAATTTTTTTAGTTTGAATTATGTTGAATTCTGGGAGCCACAACGGGGGAAATATTTATCTATGGGCATCTTCTGAGACGCAGAATTTTCAAATAGTGATGAATTATAGTATTTTAATCATATTTTATGGCATAGATTGTTATTAGAACCGTATATCAAGGCACTATAAAAAAAACCTCGAAAATTAAGTGAGCCAACCTGGTCCAAATCCCAATCAGGATTAATCAAGAGATTGTTAATGAATACCCACCGGCAGACATAAACTGAATACAGTGATAGGCAAGCAGAGCTATGTGATACCTGGATGTGGCATTTCAAATTTCAAACACTCAACGAGAGGCCGATCACGATCGGCATATGGTTAACCCATCCCTTGGCGTTAGTATTTTTTATGATCGGAATCATAATCTTTTAATGTTGAATTATAGAGTATACTGTTATGATATAAGTAGTATAGACAATTGTACATACTAGCCAGTAATAACACAAATTATTGGAATGTATGGGCCAAAATAGAAGGGTTAATACAAAAGAAACATAAACTATAGAGCCTGTCACCACTATCATAGTGTAAGCAGTTATATTCATGTTGTTGCAAATATCCATGTGAGATATCAAAATAATATAGTTATTTAATTAATGGAAAAGGTTAAAAGACATGGAATTAAAATGGGTAAAAGGGATTAAACCACACATCTCTGTCCTGTTTGATCCAATGTAAGTCCAAGCATCCAAGGACCTAGTGCTCCATTGGTCTAGTTAAAAAAATTCACATAGCTAAGTTGTGGTTAAAAAGATAGCTAAATCAATTTATCCAATAATTCACTAATCTGCAGGGAATGTGATTTGGGGGGCTAACCCCGGGATGGTCGAATAGACCGAAAGGTCTATTCCTTCACCGCTCATTTTTTTGCAGCTTTATTTTAAGAACACACACAAAAAAAAGCACCAAAAAAAGAGCATTTTTATAACATCAAAATTATCTCTTTTTGTGCTTCTTTTTCTTTGGTGGCTTTTCTCCTGAAGATGAAGGTGACTGTTGTTGTTGTTGTGGTCGATATTGTTGTATGAGTTGTTGGACCAGCTGCTGTTCTTCTTTATATCGTTGTAGTTTTTCTTGTTGTTACGCCACAAGGTGGTGTAAGTTGTTTTGGAGATTTTGATTTTCTGTGGTCGACTGGGCCAATGCATTGGGGGAGAATATTTTTTTGTACCTTGCTCAATAGTACCGATAAAATCACGTAGATGCTTAAATTGTAAAGTTAACGCCACCGGTGTATAATATGTTTTTGAAAATATGACTCAATCGTATCGATAGTCATGACAGGCTGAAATTGTAAACTTAAAGTCGCCGGTGTAATAATATGTTGTTGAAAATATAAATAATCTGATAGCCTGAAAATAATGTATAACCCATTGGGAGCCCCTGGTGTAGTGAAGTGAATTATGGGTAATTTTAATTGGAGTGCGCATGTCGGTGCTGTTGTAGTAACCGCGATCTTTTATTTTCTGTTCATCAAGTCAAAATTGTATCGTATACACAATGTGTTTGTACCGATGGATGTATCGTGACTCGACTCGTTTTCGTGGTCATATAGGCCCTATATAACCTATGATCACGAAAACGAGTCGCGATATCTGATAGAATTCCAGGAATCGTACATTCACTTTCAATAGTATAGATTCTCTCAATCTGCCGCGAAATTCCTAAAATTGTACTTTCATTTTCAATAGGATTTTCCGAATTTCCACTTTCACTTTTCACTTTTACCACGCAAAGCGACCTTAGTTGACACAGATATATGGCACACTGGCTGAGTCCATGACAAATAGTTTTATGTAGCATTGCTTCTTTCATTTAATTAAAGCTCACCTCGTTAAAATGCATGTCAATCGTATTTGTTTACAAATTGCATTGGGTGCGACGATTTGCTGTAGGTCCCTATTCGCGGAGGTCACTTTGCGGAATTCCCCGAATTCGCGGAGGTCCCCTAAAATGGGCGATATATGTAGATTTTAATGAGGGAACGGGTGCGTATATGTCAATTGATACATATTTTAAACAAATAACGACACGATCATCATAATAGAGGTCTATTCTATCAATTATATATGTGCCGAGTTCACTTGGTGCAAATCAAACGGCGATAAATATTCTCGTGTGTCAGAAGGACTCCTTAAAGTTGTGAATAAGATGAATATTTATTAGATGTTATTTAACAAGTCAAGCAAATAATATTATTCATTAGTTAGCGCCTATATTAGCGCTAACTAATGAATAATATTTTATAGTATAATTATATTATAATTTATATTTATGGCTAATAATATGATCTTGGTGGCGTTACCATTTCTGACTATGGTTTTCTTGTTCTCTTCTGTCCTTGTTAATCAGATCTTCTAGAGTTTCTTCATCCTCGGTAGGCGACGCCGGCCTCTCGGGGTATCTCGGCGTCGGAGGGGCTTCGGTGTTCGCTTCCGCCCCTGGTGGAAACTGGCAAGGTGGTGGGTCCAGTTCCACGGCGAAGCTGGCGGCAGGCACGTCCCCGGTGGTGTCGACGTCCCTGTCTCCGCCTGCCTCCATGACGATAGCGCCCCCGGCAGATCAACGGAGTCCCCGCTAGCTGGTCTGATGTCGCCTGTCTCCAGGCAGGTCGGGTCGTCTGGGCGTCTCTCAGACAACTCCGACCCACCGGCTGTGACGCTGGACGGCTGGACCACTAATCTGTGTGCGGCCAATTCTCTTATATAGAGCTAACATGAGGGCTATAACTAACTCTCAATCCAATAAACCGCATTGGCTCTTATCTCTCTCACAGCCAATATGTATTAATTAATTGTAAGTTACTTGGGTTATAATATGGATAATTCTTAATTGAAAAGGACCATAACTCAGTAAAAAAAAACTCGGACCAAACCCATATTCGAATTCGATCTGTATTTTGAGTTGAGAAACTCACATACCAAATTTGGTTCCGATCGAATAAAAAATGTTTGAGTCATCATAGCATGTGTAAATTCTAAGTAAAAAAGGGCCATAACTCCGTAAAAAAAAAAAACTCTGATCAAACCCATATTCTAACTCGATCTGTATTTTGAGCTGAGAAAATCATATACACAATTTGGTTCCGATCGGATAGAAAATGTCTTAGTTATCGCACCATGCACAAAGCGTCTACAGACAGACGGGCGGGCGGACGGACGACGAGTGGTCAATGGGTAAACATAAAAACATGAGAATAAAGTCATGTTCTGTGGCATAAAGTATGAGTTTCTCGACAAAACATTCTTGATAGAGATCTCCCAAAACGGGAATTACTTTTATTTATGGAAATTGCTCAACTACAAAACCTGTGCGTGCGCGCAAATTCGGATTTCAATTGTGATGAAAGTATCAAATGTTTCCAATTTCTGCCAAAGGTAAAGTGTTATTTACTGTATATAATGTACGTATAGTCGTTTTAGCCACTTCTGTAAAGTTTGTGCCATTTATTTTCTATTTTAAAATTTATCCCATTTGCAGTGGTTTTGATTCCGTTGGGGGTGTCCATATTGGAATTTCCAATCGATGAGACACCCCACTCATAATCTCCACGTACCTGCAAGTTATACATGTGTATACATACAGCATATTAGATAGATGCATGCATGGACAAATGGACTCGGATTACGGGGCAATTATGTCGCCACGTCCCTGAAATGAACCATGCGCTGATTATGTGCCATGACATTGTATATACTAATATAGCTTAATTGTGTGTGTTTGTCTGTAGGGCTATGGGCGTCCAAGCGGCTGGACCCTGGAAATTTGTACACAGGGGTCAATTGACCCGGGGAGTTTCACGGGGTAGTTGAAATGAATACACCAGATGTCAGGATCAAGTTTATCGAACTCAACAGTTCACTGAGGATTACTTATTTCAGTATTTGAATTCAATTTATTGTATAACTCATCGTCGTATATTGACATACATAGTAATATAAATAATACAATTAAAATAATCCAAATTATTGCATGGTAGATTTAGAGATATATAGGATTTCAGCCATAAGTATATATATATTAGTAACTGATTTATTTCCAATGCCACAAAACCAAGGAATTTTGTCCCCTCGCTACGCTGTCAGTTGTCCCTTAACGATACGCTGGTCAGAACTCTGCCATCACGCGCCAGTGTCTTTGGAATTGGAAATGGTATACAAATGGCTGTCATCGCGTGTCACATGTGTCCTTTGTAATCACGTTTTCTTGTCTAATTTCTGAAAAATCTAGGTGACTAAAGCTTACTCAACATACGTACACCAAAGATAAAATTTCCACAAGTTGGAGTTTATTAGGGGATTCAACGGAGGGTATAGGTTGGATTGTTTAGGGGATTCAGCGGACGGTACAGGTTGGATTGTTTAGGGGATTCAGCGGAGTGTACAGGTTACTATATCAGAAATTCCCGGCTTATTTGATCTGACGTTTCTCAGAATACTGCAGAATGAATTGTAACCGAAAACATGTGAGAAAGGCTTACATTTTGTATGCGTGATGGTAGTGGTCTGACCATGTAGCGAGGAGTCAGAACTCTGCCTTGCACTTTGATAAAAGTATGAGTAAACATACGCAACTGAGACAACTCAGACAATATAATGCCTGCTATACCAGGCTATACGTGTATATAGTTCGTCTCAGAAAGTAAAACTCTTCTTTTACTGAGAACCATGTATTCACCGACAGTCGCACGAACGCAGTGGTGACGAGTTAATGAAAACATTTGTTAGAGAACTGGTTATAGAATCAATATAGACCATTTTGTTATCTTAATACACTAACTTCATTTCGTCTTGGCTGCAGGAGCCATGATTCGATTAACATCGACATGGCAGTGCGCATGCGTTGATCTGGATGAGAGATTAGAGCTACTTCGTTGGTGCTAACCCTAATTTGTATTGATGTAAAATATATAGGCCTATATATATATCGCGTCGCGGAAGCATTATGGTACAGCGTGTAAAGGATGGTACGTGTATAAACCGTTATAAACCATTTCTCAGAATCCGTGCATGCATAACCCAATTATATTGATGCATAATTATGCACTGATCCACGTAATATTGACTGATTGTTTATGCCCGGAAGATTAAGAGCACTCAAGTTATATAATATGCATCTTTCCTCAAACACAAAGTTATTTTTCAAGCAGACTAACAATAATTATATATTTGCTGGAGGTATATCCGTCATTCAAACTTTTTGACCACCCGGATCCACCCGGTGGCTTGTGTCAGAGTTCACAGAGCATTGCTTTCGGAATTATGAAGCTCTAAATAACTTCTGAATAATGAACCATCTGACCAGTGAACATTCGTGATAATAGAATGTCCAAGCAATGAACCATCTTGGGTAGTCAACCTTCAGAATAATGAACTTTCAGAATAATCGGTCGACTGAATTATTGCGAGTAGACATTCTGAAGAATGAACCGCCATGCAGAGTATGAACATTCGGAACAATAAAACCGGTCTACGTCGCTATAGACTCGTGTTCCATAATTATGATACGTTCCCTGGCGATTTGTAGCGTCAGACAGAAATCTGCCATGATTGATACACGGGGAAGATGCTGAGTGGAGATAACACCATCGGTGAGGGTGTGCATGTTTATTGATAAACGTCTGCATCGGTATGATAGTAATTCACAGGCACTTGGAGCTGCCAACCGACAGAAGACATCATGTCACACTGAGGCAACTCGAGAGAAATAGTTCTTAAATAGTTGGTGTTTGTTTACACTGAAGTATTTGTGTTTTGACGGCAAGATTTATAATGTCATTTAAAAAGGCTTGTGAAATAATGTTGGCATGGTGTCCAGTTCCAGGTCTGTCAGGGGTGGTATGTGCGCTCTCCACGCATGCTATTATTCCGTGTTAACCCACGGGGTTTTACAGGCCATCCCAAAGAAACACTTGCCACACAAACCCCATCTTTTGGAAATCAAAAATATTATATATACAAAGTTATTCGAATTGGGGGTGGCTGCTACGAACATCCTTGACCTCTTATATCGAGCGACCTGCACTGGTGACGTTAAGTGCGATTTCACATGCCTCGAAAATGCACAACCGTCTTCGAACTCAAACGAAATCTACGTACACGGTGATGTTCAGTAACAATGCAAGACCACAGGCGCCTGGGGAAAATACTAAAATACCAATATAGACCACAGTCACCAGGTTCAAAAGATCGATTTTGGCTAAAACCACACCAACTATCAAAACTCTATTGAATTCTAGGAATCGATCATTTCAGCCAAATTATCCTCCAGTGTGTCTTATTGGCAACAAAACTCCCTTCCATTTGATAAATAACTCGGCGAAACTGATCGAAGCGAAGTCGAGATATCGGATCGCAAACTACCGAAATCTACGGAATCGATCGGGTCGTGAAATCTACGGAATCGATCGGGTCGTGAAATCTACGGAATCGATCGGGTCGTTAAAGTCCCTGTCCCATCAGAGACATTTGACCAAGTTATAAAATAAATATTTTCGAGTAATAATTTGTCGCGAACGTGTTCTTAAACGCGATGACAAACACGTAACATATAAATGCTCATATATGTTCCGCAAGCAGTTCGAAGCCATCCATATATCTTTTTCATTTCACCCGATGTGTTTGTGCTCGAGTTTTGAACTTTATTCATCGAACGAATTCGATCCCACTGGACTATATATAACGGGTCGATGTGATTTAATGGATCGAGTGGCCATCAGGATCAGTCGGTCGTGCAGGTTTTCATACGATAAATCCCGAAACTACATGCAAGATTGAGCCAGCTAGTCAAGGATTGCGCCAATTTAAGTAAATGGTACACCGATTCACAATTTGAAGCGACTATCATGTTCTCCAACATACTTCAATGAATTTTGCATCTGACGCTCGAAATAAATTGGTAGATATATTAATCAGTACATTGATTAATATGTTCGCTTTGTGAAGAATGTGTTTACGGTCTTAAAAAGTCACTTAAAGCGCTTCGAGTTGTGTGAAGTTTAATCCGGCTATTAGTTAATACGTCAATCATCAGACAAGTGACTCCAGATTTCTTAATATTCTCAGAGTCCTGCCCTCTAAAGCATGATCATTTCTTCTATAGCCGAACTACAGTAGCTAGCTCGCCATTGATTTGTCACACTGATGGCGCCTAACCATAAAGATTTATTTTTAATATCTATAGACTTTACGCTATACAAAAATATTGACGTCGCGAGTTCTTTGAACTTACTTCAGAAGTCCCAATGCTATTATAACAAAGCAGCAGCAACAGCTATATGTGTATTCTTCCGCGGTTTCCAAGAAAACCGCAAATCCTATAGCCGTCTATCTTGAATTGACTCTCACCTTGGGTGGTTGGGGATGGGAAACTATGAATTTTCACATTTCTCAGAGGTTGGACCATCGAACAATATGCATACATTGATGTGCTAAATACTATCTTTATCTTATTACAACACAAACTTGCAAATTAATGGACATTTCTTGTTATAAAACATGGATTTTGGATTATATTCTATACTCATAAATAGTTAGACTTCTCCTCAAAACACACCTTTGTTTCAAGAGATATACACTCACGTGGTACTCGCAGCGACTCACTATAAGCCCGACTTAGGAGGATATGTTCACACAGACACACACCGGAAAATTTGCATTTATCGGGCTCTGATGTACTAACATATATGAGTAGTAAGTTGCTTATAAAACGCACCGGCATCACATTGTACTAAGTACGTGAGTATATTAAATATGACTATACGCATGTAATTGGATAAACTGACATTTTCCCGAAGTTTACTATGTATACTGTATGCGGAGAGTCTCCGTTACGTTCATGCATGCGCATGCATGCAGTCGACGATCACGCAGTGCATATACGTATATATTCGGTATACTCAAAGACCCCGACACAAATTTTACGATTAGCTCAAGGCAATTGGAATTGTTGTATATACATCACACCACTAATCAGGCCGTCTGATCATAATAAGAACATGATAGAAGGCATTATCTATCCGATTAATGGCGTGTGGAATCTCGCCAAACTACAGCATGATATAAGAACATTTTTATGAAGAAAGCAATTACGGTTCTTTGCGCAACTTCATGCTGATTTTTCCGTCTGGCAATCAGGCCTGCATGGTAGTATATATATATACATAGAAGGTGGTTTTAAAATGGTTTTTATATAGGAAGCCTCCTTGGGCGACGGCTATATATTTTTAAATTAATATACTGCTCAATATATAAACACAACGTACGTCGTATACGTGTTCCAAGTATGTGCATGGATGGTCAGAGCCGTCAGTTATGTGATTCACCAGACGGGCCTTATAGCCGTTGATCTTATGTGGATCCCGATACCATCACCACAGTCCAGGATACCATCACCACAGTCCAGGATACCATCACCACAGTCCAGGATACCATTACTATTAAAGTCAGTCGAACCCGTGTGACTAGTCGAACATGAGTACCATTATAGGGCAACAGACAGTATAGAGCAGGAGACCAGTGTACGTATAATAGAGCGTGAGTCAATATATAGTCTAATAGACCAGTAGACCAATTGAACAGGTGTGTGCAAGGCAATAGAAGAATTGCAAGTAGACCATGCATGTACAGTAGAACAATTTAGAGACATGCAGTGTACATAGACAGAACACAACGCGCATCTTAATCGAGACTCTTTTATCGAATGAGTTGCGGATGGCGCAAGGATATATTTCGCGAGAGCGTAGCTCGAGCGAAATATAACTTTGCGCCGTCTGCAACGAGTTCGATAAAAGATTCGAGATTATGATGCAAGTTGTGTTCTGTATTTATTATACACCGTTCAGTCAGATAAGTTCAACCCATGAATATCACCTTCATTGTTATTATAGCTACCTTTATTGTGATTTAAGTCTGACAAATAACCATTAATTATGGGGGGATCACCGGAAGCGGATGATCGACGTAATGTACGTCATCATTCTTGGCGACAACGTCAACAAGAATAGTTCCGGCTTGTATTCCACACAAGGTATACACTAATATGTATTCAATGGCTGGGATTCCGTTGAATAGGGGCCTACATGTGACTCACGTCAATGGGTGTGGAATAAATAGAACAGAAGACTCGGAATACACACGTCACTAGTCGTGGAACAAATAGAATGTGGAACTGAATCACGCATGCATAATATTATCCCGTTTCTCGTTCCGATGTTGGTTAACGAGTTCGAAGAATATTTGACTTGGAGAAGATTCCCCCACAACCGAGAAATAACGATAAGTACACATTGTGAGTGTATAATTAAGACAAATGGGATACAGGTTCGACAAACTCTGGCTGATAACACTTCGCCTTGTTCAGCAAGCTCTCGTGTTTACATGTTACCGACATCTGCACGAAAGAATTAATGGAAGGATAGTGCAATGAGTCAAGCATTTTAACGAGCTCCCAGTGGGAGTACACAAAGCTGTGACGTATATACCAAGTGGTTTGAAAGATACCAATATATATAAATAACATCGATCAACGGTAGATAATGTATACATGGGTGGGGCGGGTGCAAACGCAACGCATCTTACAGTTTCTACCATCCTCTGGCTCAGCAGCTATTGTACAGCTAATATATTTAACGTCACCATGTATGCACGCACTATAAATATAGTAAATGTGTGTCCCCCGGCCTACTTGTTTTTTTTCCAGCCTTGTCGTCCATGTCGGATGACATCTGTTCAACTGACATCCATGACATCGTTGTATAAGGTCGGACTTGTCACCCGTCGGCTGACCACTGCTAGTTCTCCGACATTAGTCCGACATTTTAACCCGTCCAGACACGATGTTGTCATAAATTCCTTCTCGTGCAAGACAACAACATCAGGAATCGGCCATCGATGTCGGGATCGGAAATTGCCACGATTCCTCAAGCAAGCGAAAAAATCTCAGACAATATGCCATATACTCGTCGAATTCCGTATACCTTACATATATCATATACTCTGCCTGTTGTGGTGTATTGCAGATATTTCTTCTGGGGTCCGATTGATATGCATCGGAACAGTCATTGCATGGCACCACGTGCTCCGTCCGATTGCATTGGGAACACATCTAACATCTGCGCCTTGTCTGGAGTGTATGGGAACAGATTGTAAAGTCGTGTAGTTTTAAAGAGAAAACATTGCGGGTCAGATCGAAAACAAATCGTTCGCCTTATAGTTTTAGATCTCACATAGTTCATGCAGGTTGGTGGTAACTTATAGCTAGAATTCATTATATATATTCTAATGTCCACATCTCCCACAATACACTCAGACGCATTCACTGCATGGGGTGATCTCCCACAATACACTCAGTCGCATTCACTGCATGGGGTGATCTCCCACAATACACTCAGTCGCATTCACTGCATGGGGTGATCTCCCACAATACATTCAGACGCATTCACTGCATGGGGTGATCTCCCACAATACACTCAGTCGCATTCACTGCATGGGGTGATCTCCCACAATACACTCAGTCGCATTCACTGCATGGGGTGATCTCCCACAATACACTCAGTCGCATTCACTGCATGCGGTGATCTCCCACAATACACTCAGTCGCATTCACTGCATGGGGTGATCTCCCACAATACACTCAGACGCATTCACTGCATGGGGTGATCTCCCACAATACACTCAGTCGCATTCACTGGGATTGACTATATTTTACAAATCAGGTGCATGCAAATTATAGTATTCGATAACGGCTTAACGCGGATACCCTTAATTGGAACAATATATGTGCTTTAATATAGTCCATGCATGCAGCCTTTCTGGTGAATACGACTATATGTTATCAAAATGCTATACCAATTGTATATATGACGAATGTACAGTTTTTCGATTTCGAAAGTGCAGCGCCAGAGGAGTGTTTCCACGCAGTTTGCTTTAAAGATGATGCATCATATTTTTGCACTATACTGTTACCCGATGCATCACCATGACGAATGCAGATGCACAAAACCAATCAGCGCGACAATTGGTCCCGAATATATAGAGAACAGGTAACTCAACAGAAACAAGCGTGTAATCTTGGATATGAATCAGTAAGCTATCTCCAGGGAGAAGTGGGAGCCTGGCAGCTGTCCATGCCAATAACCATACAGGAATCATCACAAGTCGATCCCGCGCGCCAATCACGCTTCTTAGTATATGTTCTCCTTCTGAATCTCTATTTAGACTACAATTAGAACCTCTCAGGATTTCCTTCTTGTAATTGTTTGTACTGAACATGTTTGTAGCCACAAATATACAGCGTACTGTTCCCCGAGAACGAACATGAACGATTAGCGTGTATATGCTGAATGCATGCAATATATATATATGCGTTATGGTGATTGTTGTGCTTTATTCATTTGTTTGTTTGTTTGTTTTGTTTTGTTTTTTTATTTTTATTTTGTTTGTTTTTTGTTGTCTGTTTATTTCTTTTTAAATTTGTGATGCGTTGTCCTGAATGCACATGTATACATATACATGCACATACATGAATTATGGATATATATGCCGCTGAGAATGTTTTATGGTTTTAATTGTCTTACGATGATAATTACACGAAACACACATGCATGTTCAGAATTAATCATTCACTGCTATCTCCAATTTCAAACCAGTCGCGACTGCCTCATTCCCATGAGGTGAGGACCTACCACGAGATTATATCAAATGTATAAGTTCACGAGACTCTCGCGTGCAGGACTATATATATCATCATTCTCAAAGCACCGATTTCGCGTCGCAATTATATATGCACCCGCCGGTATGCTGCTCCCAACTCTAGTCGATGAAGCCATCGAATAACGTCTACGACAGCCGCCACATCATCCAATACCAACCTAAGTTTCCATGCATATAATTCGCGTCAACGGCACCTATTGTCACGTATATAATTTCCAAATATATATGTTCAACCTGTCTTCAAATTGCAACATGGTGCTATAAAGAGGCGCAACGCTTAATTGTCCTTTGTTAATACTATCTTCCAGATTTACATGCCGTTTTGGCAACACAATGATACATGCTAAACGGTGGGATTATTGTTCGTATGTGGATAATTTCGAAGCCATGTATAGCCATTGAAGTATCCGTGAAATGTCACACATTTAGTGCCTCGTGTGTTGTGGGAAGGGCAAGGAGTTACTTCAATCACTTGTGGTTTGAACGTTGACATGCTCTGTGCACCCCTGGTATTGCATCGTCTTACCATGTACAATTAATCAAATACCCTTTCGCACCGCTGCATCATGGAAAATAATCCATCTTAGTGTGTATAGTTTACCAATAGAAATATATAGGCCTAACTCTAGCTGGTGGGCCCGACTTCGTGCGGGCTATTCGTCCGGGCTATTTAGGGATTTCTTTGCCAGAAACATGACTATATGAGCGTATATGAGCAAGGACACGGTCACATGCGAAACTGGACCAGATTTGACCTTGAATTGACCATTTTGAAGGTCAAGGTCATGTCGGGTCACGATTTGACCCGTCCAAAACACTCCCCGGACAAAAGTATCCCTAGGTATCAAATGTCGTCGAAATCCGCCAGTTTTACCCGATTTGACCTTAAATTTACCATTTTGAAGGTCAAGGTCAGGTCGGGGTCACAATTTGACCCATCCAAAACACTCCCCAGACAAAAGTACCCATAGGTATCAAATTTAGTCGAAATCCGTCCGGTTTTACCCGATTTGACCTTGAATTGACCATTTTGAAGGTCAAGGTCAGGTCGGGGTCACGATTTGACCCGTCCAAAACACTCCCCCGACAATAGTACCCCTAGCTATCAAATTTCGTCGAAATCCGTCCGGCAGTTTTCCCGGCCATTGCTAACAGACAGACAAACAGACAGAAGTCCCAAAATATATATTAGACTGCAGACCAGAACATCTTTGTAATTTTGCACCAGGAGAATTGTACACCTTTTGCCTTCCATGGAACCAAATATGACTCATTGCTTAAGTACATCATTCAGCCATATTTGTAACGTTGTGGTTTGAACAAGAGCGTCTCGTCAATATAGCAGAACCCATATTATTATTGGATGTTCACGAGTCTGGGGAATTGAATCATCGAACTCACATAATACATTGGCCAGACAGGTAACGTAAACAATGACGACGAGCTAACTTCCGCAGTAGCAGGGCGAGGAATTAAAGCAAGCAGACGAAAGTATATCGCGTTATATTCTTATGTCAGTCTGGTGTCGAACTGGATTACAAAGATCTGAGAATGCAGCTTGTCTCAGGAATATACACATGTACAGCATCTATATAATTATATGAGATGTACTCAGCAATAAGAACCTCGATTTTACAGTGCATGAGTTTTGCCAAGCGCCCGAGCCAGCCTATTTAAAAAGACAACACAAAATAATTATTCAACATGCATGTTCTTATATAGTCTTGTGAAAATAAGTCTTCGTATCATGTTTCAGGTTTTGAAAATGATAAATTATCACAAAGAGCGAATGTTTTTTTCGTTTGTTTGTTTGTTTGTTTTTTGGAAAGTGGCTAATATAAAACAAACTTTTGTGACTCTCGCGACAGACATGCATGTATACTATGAATTATACTCCGCCGAATTCAGTGTCCGATTGTTTGATTCTGTGTCCGATTGTTTGATTCTGTGATAATAAGGCACAATATATTAACTTGCTTTATAACTCAAACAATGTTCATGTGTGGTAACCTGTATGTGGTGGATCATGCATCATTATATAAACGGGTGCAACATGTAATGAAGATGTGACGTCAGAGACCCGTCAATCTGCAGACATATCCGCAAGATATTCTCGGCATGATGTCACGATATTATATCAACATGTCTGATATATGATGAAATTCCTCTCAATGTCACTGAGCCTTCATTCGCCCCTGTCCCCGTGCAAATATACAGCGCACAGATCTGAAAGGTTCCACAGTCCATACACAAATGTTTTGCATGTGTAGCAGCCATGCATGACCCTGATAAGTTTCTTACACATTACTCGAAATTAGGCATTCATATATAAGCACGGAGTAAGTAGCGCCTGCTCCGCGAGAACTGCATGGTTCTCATCTTCTGAAGACACGGTGCTCTAATTTATTTCAAGCGAAACAGACAAGACATTTCAGAAAATGGTGTTTCTACCGTTATCATGACTGCTACATATGTGTAAGCATTCATCGCTAGTCGCGGTATATATAGTTTCTATAGATAGCAATAATATATATAGCCATTCGTTTTATCAATATTCGTTGAACAAACTTGTAATCATTCATCGCTAGTATAAAGTTGCTATATATAGCAATACTATAGCCATTAATGTTATAAATATTCGTTGACCAAACTTCGAAATATCGAACTGACCACGTGATCAGTAAGAATTGTTGATTGTATTACCATTTTCTTTTCTTTTTAAATGTTATCTTAGCTACAAAATCAGACTTTTCCAGCTGCTTTTGTGTAGTGTTTAAAGGGGTACTGTACGCCATTTTCAATAAATTACCGGTGATAACAACGATCTATTATCGATACTATATAGAAATATAAGTAATTTGAGTCGAAGATGTATTCTGTAAACGCTCAGGTTAATAGGCTATCTTAAAATTTTATAATTTAAAAGTTAATAATTTAATATAAATTGATTTTATGGCTCCAGCCATAAAATGGCGTCTCTTAAAATTGGAATTTCCGTGTACAAAACGTAATCAAATTATAATTGAGGGATACTGGATTAATAAAACAATTGCACACACGATCGTTTGAAACATTATGCTTATACGGGGAGAAAACCCAAGCCACTCATTGACTAGTGACCATACACTAACTTAAATGAGTATATGGGACTGCTAAGCATATAATATAATGTTTATTTGATTCATTTGGTTGAAAACTGTACAAAAATTACTCGACAACGACAATTTGTATTTTTGCATTCCGGTAAATTTGCCATCCGTAACAATACTTCGTACTCAACAGACTTTCAAAAAATGGAAAAGTTGTTACCTTATTCTCCGACTCGGGGATTATGGAAACCAACAACAACATCTTGGGTACAGTACCCCTTTAATCATCGATCTATATTAAATATACGTCGATGGTTTAATCGAGTCACTTCCTGGTTGTCCTATAACACTAAATGAAATGTCAGACATTTCAAGGTATTCGAATACCAATAACGCGTCTTTGCTGAGGTTCGTATTCTGCAAAAAGTGTATGCCCCAGTGCACATCTTGAATAGCCCCAGCAGCCGCCATAGAGTAACACACCTTGGAATCACGAGGAATATGTAAAACTGTGCATTAGCTGTGTAATAAAAAATGTCCGATCAATTAGGGACACATTAGTTCCTAAATGGATACCACTTTATGCCTTTATTGCGCCTTTATTGTTCGTATATACACTGGATATAGCTATAATGTGTATGCTAAGTTTATGTGTATATTGGCACATACATAAATATAGGTATGATATAGTGTGATAGCAGGCATCTTTGTATCCCGAATATAACCATGATATGGATTGGCGTCAAAACACTACCACAAAGGTTCGCTGATATATAGGTGCATGCTAGACAGAGACGCTGTCACATCGGAAGGCATGTGAAATACCTTTCACCCCGAAGTTGAAGTTGAAGTTTTCACTTGGTGAAAAGCTCATGCATGGACCAACATGAGTGGGGTGGGGGGCAGTAAGCGGTAACATATTGGGTTTCTTTGAGTCGCGTATTCGGCATATTTCGAGGTATGTAGTTCAAAAACATTTTAGCTATATGCACGTACCTTCCTATATTGGCAATGCTTAATTATTTTTAACAATATGTTAAAATGACCCATACCTCACGTATATCAATACACGTCTTAATACTTTCAGAGCAAATTCGGGCAATCCTATATTGTAACTGAGCACAAGTGTAAAGATTCAGATGGTGCTCTTTATGGGTCCATGCATTCGCTGTTCATCAAACAGAAGAAATTGTGATTTTAAAGTGATGTGAAAGTTTCACATCACTTTAAAATCACAATTTCTTCACAGTGAAACACTCCGGTAGGGTGATCAAATAGAAATTGAGAATAATCTTGCTCAAAGTAGTTATTTTTTACGAATATTAATCCAAATTGAAAAAAAACGCCGTCATTTTTATATATTAATTAAATGCAAAAACTCTCGATGGCGAAATCATTTGTGTTAGCTTATCGCAAATAGTTGCGTCCCGAATCGAGATGTAAATATTTACAATTGAGCGTAGTTCAGACGATGTTTTCTATGAAGTGGTATGTCGATTTATTTTTAATTTTCGGCGATGTTAGTAGAATACTATACTTTCCCCAGGTTGGCATAGCGCCCGAGTACTGACATCAATTCCACGCGCCCGAACAAGTCCATAATATGAGGTGTATGAAATTTCGGCTAACATAAAACAAAAATCGCCAAAAAAAAGTGAAAAATTTGTGAGTTGGAGAGCACGAATTATGTCTAGAGAAGTCTCCTGGTGCAATCAGGAAACTGCGATTTTGTTGTTGTTGATATTTTAGCGGAAATTTGGAGTCCAGATTATGATATTCGATATTTATAACGCATGACGCTGACCATGTCTGCACTTGTAAATTGGCATGTGCAGTTCTCTTTCAGCTCGGCCAGTTATTATAGCCTGCGCTCTCTGCAGCTATATGTCGTATAAGTGAAAAATTTCTCCAGTTATGGTCCGGAAAACAGGAAAAGCGCAGAATTTCGGACGAAGTTTCAGTGGGCGTGCACGAATTGGAGTCATGGCGCACCCCTCATGCATAAAACGATTTTATTTTTTTAATATCGAATATCCATCCAACGTTCAACTAACTTCACGCGAATATCCAATGAATATCCAACGTCCAACTAACTTCACACGCCTCATAATATGTCTTTAATAAAGAAGAATACAAATGCGCACGCAGGCACGGAAAGGTGCAATATAGAGTGTTCCGTGTTGGGACAACTCTCAAAGTGACATGCAACCAGCATTTGGATGGTGCGTGAGAACAAGTGGCCCGGTACATGGGTCGCTTGGGAGTGATGGTAACCAGGGGGGTGCATTAATTGGTTTCAGTTGAATGTAAATGGCATGAGAGGTTCAGCAATATATCTGAGCCCCCCCCCCCCCCCATCGAAATAGATGACACTTCTACACCAGAGTACATTCTGAAAAGAAGATAAACAAACGTTTAATCAAACCTTTAAATTCTGATGAAATTTAACACTATAGTATATAATCATAGATATCTGGACTTTCTGGCACTGTACCCCAACTAGCAATTATGAAAGTGTCAATGACACTGTGACTCAACTTGGAGAGGTGGTAATTTCATGTGTTACAGTCAATGGACTGATTAATAGGAACTCAGAAAGTTGAAATGACTTATAGTATTAAATAATATATATATATAGATGTGTCATTTTCCAATGGTTTGAAGATATCGTAACAACAACATACAACTGTTATCGCCTACATTTCTTTGATTTGGTAAGTATATATAGTTATTTATCAGCTGTTTGCATTTGAAAGTGTCTTTCTAAGATGGCTGCTGTGGCCATATTTTGTATTAACGAATTTCGGTAAAAGATGCAGGCTCCCACCTAGAGGTTAACCCAAAGATCAATATGACGTTTGGTGACGATCGGATGAGATATGTGACATGTTGGGTGTGCCGAATGATTTAGTCGTACAAAGAGTAAAATACAAAATGGCTTCTGATGGCCATGTTTTTTCAACGAAATTCTGAGAAAATCGATGGCTCCCATCTAGTGGTTGTCCAGAAGATCCATATGAAGTTTGGTGATGGTCGGATGAGGGACATGTTCTATAATGTGTGCCAAAGGATCTAGTCGTGCAAAGCTAGAGTATGCCAGAAGCCATGTTTCTGTCGAAAACTGTTCAAATCCAATAGCTCCCACCTAGAGGTGATCCTAAACATGACTGTAAATTTTCAGATGGCTGCTGGCCACCATGTTTTTAAAGATTTTCGGAAAAAAAATCGATGGCTCCCATCTAGAGGTCACCCCGAAGATCCATATGAAGTTTGGTGACGATTGGCAGAGGGAGGTTGCCTGTAGGGTGTGCCGAAGGTTTTAGTCATACAAAGAGTAAAATCTGTGGTCTGTATATGGTACACGTGTTCCAAAGGATTTAGTCATTCAAATAATAAAATCCAAGATGGCTGTGGGCGGCCATGTTTTTAACGAATTTCGTAAATAATCAATGGCTCCCATTGAGAGGTCACCCCCGAAGATCCAGGTGAAGTGTTGTGACGATCGGATGAGAGATGTGACCTGCATGTAGGCTGTGCTAAAGAAATTTTTTTGACAGACACACGGACGGACGACGGACGCCAACCCATGCTAATTGCTCAAACTTGATTTTGTCAAGTTGAGCTAAACATCGGTCGAAATACATGCGAAGAATGTGTTTACTGTTGCAAAAGCTGTGGTTAAATGAGATGACATCGGCTCGGAACTGGATGATTTGATTGGATGCGAAAAACAAATGATAGCATAAGATCGGAGAGACTATTTCAAAATACGTCTCATGTGACATAGACCTGCAATATGGTAAATACCGGCGACTCTGGGAGTGAGGAATTATAAGAAAAGCTTATACATATCCCACAACTACACTTGGGGCTATATCAATGAGATGTTTTCGAAACGTGTCACCATGCATTTAACTCACTGCATTCATACGGAGTCTACAGTGTGTTACGTTTATACTCTCTTTCTTTATAAAATGAAGGTGAATTTAGTATACTATCCTGTCGATAAGTTGTTTTGAGAACATATCTATCGAACCAAATTTTTTTGGTTTTGCCGTCTGAGGAGTTCCAGGTGATCACCATCGATGGGAGAAAGCTAGTGTTAATACGTTTGGAGCTCGGGGGATAGTTGCGAAGGTAATATGGGTTTTTAAAATCATATCTGTTATTTGTTGTGACATTCAAATATGTGATATTAATCATATTATCATGAATGTTTAATTGTTAGTGACCATTTTGGTGCGATATTTCATGAACACGTACAGATATTTTTTACAGAAAATATAAAACAAAAATCACACAGTTATTATTGGTTATATGGGGATCGAGAGGATCATTGACAAAACATACCCAAACCAAAGCATATCCAACCAAAATATACCCAACCAAAACATACCCAAACCAAAACATATACCTAAACCAAAACATATCCAAACCAAAACATACCCAAACCAAAACATATACCTAAACCAAAACATATCCAAACCAAAACATACCCAACCAAACAAACCCATGCCTGAACATAAGAAGTAACTAGATTGTACACTATTTCATGGATTTAAATTAAACAGGGAATATTGATAATTGTGTCCATGTCTGTGTCGGGATGATAGCTTCTACTGGGTGTCGGACCAGCTTCAAGAATACAATGTCGTCGATCTATATATATATATATATATAATCTACCATCGCACCGACATCGTAAAACTGACAATAACCCAACACTGACAATAACACTATTTGACATTTAATGAATTGATTTATTGTTTGATGCCTTTCGTAATATCACATCACCTATCTTTACAATATTTTGAATAGTTTCAAATTTATATATCGTCTATCAAGCCAAGGTCCGATTTCGGTCTGGTATCGGGATACCGATACCGAAACTCCCGACACCAACCGACAGAAAGTCGACATCGGACCGATATCGCTATGGGTTACTGTGTTTATTTTATAAACCGGATATTTTTTGGTAGCGGCCGAACGCACAACGTACATTCGCTAGCGTTTACAACCCGCTGCCCAATCTATCAGATTTGCCATGTGTACATATTGAAATATTGTACCGTCTAACGACTGAATGGCGAACACTCACCGCGGATAAAATATAACATAGCGGGAAAGAGACTCAGACTCAACCTTTCTGCGGAATGAGTGTTGGGCTGGTCGATATCGTACTTCTCGTCTCATTAGTTCAATAATTACTGAAATGAACCCATCTACAAAGCGAAGGCGGTCAGTCTATAATCGCCGCCAAACTGAGCCGCTTGATTGGATAATCATAAACCGCGGCGAGTCTATCCGATCGACGACCACAGATAGCTCCCCGTTGAGCCTCGCCCGGTATAAACCATCTGGATTATATAAACCCAAATGCTCGGCGAATACTATAGCCCCAGCGGCTATACTCCGCCAACGAGTGCTTACATTACAGTTGAGTTTTGTTAGATGCAGCCGAGTATGTATCCAATACAATACTGGTTTGATCTGCGTGTATCGAAGACGGGTTAAAAATGATTAGCTTCGACTAATCAGATGGATCGTTTGGACCATGTTCACTTTCGAATGACAGATTATTCTGTAATAGCTCACGGCTCAGCAATACCCTCATTGTGATGAACCTGCCACCGATATCAAACGGAATAGACAATTGAACAGACGCCACTTTCCCAGAGTCATTAATCGAACCCGCACCAATTCCTCCAGTCATTACTACCTCTTTATATCGAACAACAACTGACGTATATAGCTGAGATAAACGCACAAATTGGACACTTTATCGCTGGAGTGACGATTGGATGGAGAACTATTTACAGCGCCCATTATTCTGTTTGTTCCGTAAACATCGGAGCGTCTGTGTCGCCCGTCGGTCCATCTGGTACGAAAGAGCAATGCACTGCGGTGAAGTGATATAATTGTGTAGCATGCAGGGAGGAGAAGGAGAAGGAGAAGACGAACATAAATAGAAACGAGAGGCCGATCACGATCGGCAGATGTTTAACCCATACCTTGGCGATAGCGATTAGCTATTTTTTTTAAATTTTACAAATCCTTACACCAACCTTTTTATGAGTGCAAAAGTTTCAACAATTCACACTTTATATAGTGATCGTGTGAAAAATATTTAGTTATTACATTGTGTCAACAGGTTTGGTGGAGGATGTTAATATTTTAAAGCAAATAAACCAAATGACCCTCACTATGTCCAGGTTAGGGGTGTGTTATCGTCAATTATGCCAATAACTATAAACATAATCAATGGAAATATTTGAGTTATCAAATCGGATAGAATGGGGTTAATCTTACCCAAACTAATGAACTGATAAACACAAAATAGTCTATAAAAAGCATGTCATTGGATTTAGAAACCCATACAATAAGTCAGTCTCAAGAATACCAACACCATTAATATTATCCTGGAGCACAAATGCAATTGAGGGAATTTCAAAATAAGATATTTCCTCTAATGATGAATATTCAATTGGTGATTTATTGAAACCCTTACTGAACCTGGCTCAAAGTGAAAGGGATAATATTATATCTGTCTATTGCATAATATGTGTCTATGGAATGGTTTAATTTTAATTCCAAATCCATGCAAATCAAAAGTGGATCACCATCAACCTGGACATAAAATAGGAGAATGATCAAATGAAAAGCATCAAAACCATATGATGTGTGAAGAGGGTTAATCATTTTCAATTACATAATATCATGGAACCAAGGAACGTGTGGATGAATTTTTGTCTAAGACAAGACAACAGTGTCTGTAAACAACAATGTATGTAAAACATCCCTACAAAGTAACAATGGACTATTCCAATTTATTATTTTAGAATAGGTGTCATATAGTGTCTGCATTAACTAATGTAATGAACCTGTTTCAACAAAGGGGTTAACTTAATATTGCACGGAAAACACCAGAGAGAACTCTAACATAGAGTCATCAATCACAGTTTGACATATGAAAGATAAACAAGTCCTGCCAGCCAGTGGTACCACTATCAGGCTTTATAGCATGTAGTATCTAATGTCCATAGTGATAATTAACTCATTTCAATAACACACATGGTCTGTGGGATATGTTCTCTTCAAATTCCCAGCACTAATTACTTGAATTATAAAGGGTCATAACTCTGTTAAAATATATCGGATCAAACCCATATTCGAACTCAATCTGTATTATAGGGGTGATAAATTCATATACCAAATTTGGTGTTGATCAGATGAAAAATGTTTTGAGTCATAGCAGCTTGGGTGAATTCTATATGTAAACATAAGAGTGAAAAGGGTTAATTAAACAATACCAAAAACCATACAGATGAAGAACATGCTAAGAAAAACCTAGGTAAGAAATATGAGGCAGATCAGAAGAAATATGTTCAACTTATTGCATTGGATAGCATGTGTGTAAAGGGTTAATTATTTTCTTAACCGATCAACCAATCAGTACCAAAAACTATACAGGTGAGGGGTGTCATCATAAACCTACATATCAAATATGAACACAATCGGACAACAAATACTTCGGTTATAGCATCGGATCGGGTCATAACTCCTTTAAAATAAGAAACCCATATACAAAATTTGGTTCCGATCGGATAGAAAATGTTTGAGTTATCGCATTACTCGTAAAGTGTCTACGGACAGACGGACAGACAGACAGACGGACAAACGACGAGTGGTCAATCCGGACAACGACACTATGTTTACCATACTATGGTATGGGTAAACATAAAAAGAGAATATAAGAGGGAAGAATACATTATCGGAATGCGAGTGCAAGATGATGAAGGCAATTTATGAGTGCACACCGTGCATAACATATAAGATAAATGTCAGAATAGAGCAACGTTTACTGAGTAACATGAATCAAGGTATTGGTCTGAATGGATGAATGGAGCAGTGCACCAAATGAACCGAGTAGGAGAATCACCTTGAAATTGGATTCCGACGTGAGAATGTTTCTATACGTTTAGTCTAATTAGCTAGAGCGCGGCTAATTTACTATGCGATCGATTAGTCAATTTGATGTTACACTACCATTCCAACACACGGTTAGTGTACGCTTATAATCTCAGCGATAAGTATATCAAGGAAACGTTTCCCTTGTATTAATCCTCCCAAATGCACTCTGTATATATACAGGAAAGCTGGAAGCTGTCAGGTCCAGGTGGTTCAAGTTGAAGAGAACGACACACGGGTCGGAGCTTCAAGAATCCTACATGATTTAAAGACAGACCCGTACTCTATACTCAAATGTCAGATCTCAGGCACTTGATTGGTTCTAGCTTTGCAATGAGGACAATATAGATGCTCTGTTCAGGGACGTGGCCACAGGGGGTTTGGGGTGTCTAACCCCACCCCCAACAGTTTGAAATTTCATACCTGACACAACATTAGTTGGAAATTTCATACCAACAATAGGTTGAACTTGTTCTTGTAGTTTGATTTTCAGACAATTTATTAGAGGGAAACCAATATTTTGATTGTTTCCTACTTTTGTTAAAAATTGAACTGAAATGGCCATCTGTTAGAAATTTTCCAACCTTATAGGGGGGGATGTCAAGTTGGAAATTGCCAACACTTGGAAAACCAGTCAAGAAGTACTAGTTAATTTAAGAAAACAATAGTTTCCTACATTTGGTCAAAATTTTGGACTGACATGGTCACCAGTTGGAAATTTTCCAACCTAAGTGGGGGGGGGGCAGTTTTGAAATTTCTAACACTAGGGATACTTGAAGCCAGTCTAGATGCTAGGATTTTGCGATTTTTTTGTTCAGATTTCAAAATGTTCTGGTCCGGCATGTTATAGTCTCTCACCCATGGCCGTTTGAATTTGCCTGGAGTTAGACCGCTTTTAGGATTATGCAATTTCCAGTTTCAAATCTCTAAATTTTCTCATATACTGGGTAGAACCATGGTGCTGTTCATCCATCTGGCTAGATGATAGTAACCGAAAGTGCCACTCAGAATAGGCTACCATCCAGGTCTGTATAACGAAACCGTTTGGATACAAGGGGTGGGAATGGAATTCCGCAGAAATTGTGAGTTTGGTACAAGGGTCTGATACAAGGGGATTTGGAATTGCCAAGGTGGACACCCCCCCCCCTCAACAGAGACCCTCTAGCCCTTCCTATATCGCCAAACATCCAGCCTTAAATATTGAGATAGAAACGAGGAACCCCTCCCTCCCTATATATATCGTCAAACAACCAGCCTTAAAACTGCAGAACAGCACGACTGCCTTTGATCGTGCATCTGCGTGCGTGTCCACGTCCATCAAGCTCGTATCGACCTGAGAAAATAACACGTTCGCCGGTATCGTTTGTCTGTCGCCATTACTTTTCATTTGAGACTTCCAGCCAAAAACCTTATCTCAAATCTCAGAGCGCCAATTTAGTTAAAAGGCTGTCGGAATGGAATTGTCGACACACGGTGTGTCGGAATCGATAGTGAATTGACACAAAACTTTAAATTTGCCGTTTAATATATGAGATCTGAATCAATGGCCGAAAAGATATAGTGCATGTACACTCTCAAAAATAAATGGCACCATATTGGTTCTAAGCTTTATAGAACCAGAGGTTTCCAGATTCATGTTGAGGGCTTCTATTGTATTGGGTCTGGTGGTTTATGTAAACTCGGTGCCAAATTCATCAGACATCACTAGAGTATAATTAGTTACATTGTATGCACTGACTCAGAGATTGAATAACATAAAATAAAACACATACAACAATTCACGGGTCGCAAAATGAGTGGTCTCTATTGGAATTGTCTTGATAGTTTTCTAATATTTTGAAGGAGTATATTTGACACCATCATGGTGCGTCCCCGATACACAACTTTCCAGTCGAACCTTAATAACCCGCGGGTATAATTGAAAGCAATGTCTTCAAATTTGGAACATTCGTTATTTGATGCAAATCAGCGCAAAAACGCGCTGACGGAAAACATAGCATTCAGACAGAGAACATGCTTTCTAATTTGAGACCGCTCGCCTAAATTTAGCAAATTAGCACGGGCGTTTATCATTTTCCGAACGTCTCCAAGTTGAACACCTCCTCCTCCTACACTTAATCTCTTATCGCAATTTCATCATCGGTAAACTGATAAAGTAACTACGTTACATGGGCAATCGACTCGCCGTGCAGACACACTGATCATAATCTAATGCTCACAGGCAGTGATCGATTGAAGTTATACGGACCGTTATTTGATTGTTGTGCACCTCTGACGCCCAATGTGTGTACACAACCCCTCTCCGATAAAATCGATCTTACGATCGGGAGTGTGCTATTGACTAATTTCCTAACGATATTATTTGGTAACATTATATAAATCCTTATCCTATATTCTAGAAGTGGCCCGCTCTTTTGTGGCTCCCATTTGGTCATCAATTCTAATAAATCCAATTTGTGTTTTCCGAGGAGGCGACACAGTTGACTATATCCTATAACGAAACAAGGACCCAGCATCGTAATATACAATAATCTAACGTGATTCTGAAAAGGGGCCATAGTGAGCTAATTTTCATTTATGTTTTTTAATTTAATTTATTTTTTTTTAAACAAAATTTAGAAAAACTAACGCCGTTATAACATCCGCCGGTGTACACCAAGTCACCACACCAAATTTGGTTGAAATCGGGCTATGGGTCTGGGGAAAAATCTGAATAGACAGACGGACAGACAGACATATCCTACTCTTTTATATTTTATTTATTTAATTAAAAAATTTAATCAAAATTTTGAACAAGACAGTCAATGACTGTGGAGACGTTCACCAGACTGTAAAGACTGAGAAGACTGGGACAAGGGAGACCACAAGAAATAGTACTTGTCAAAATAATTTTAAAACAAGTAGTCCTAAAGAGGGACGTCTCCATTAAGCACTTTAAAATTTTCAACTGCATGGCCCTGATCACCACCACCTACATAGTCTGCTTCCTCCTAACTGAAGTGAACACACTCCCAATGAAGCAAACACACTCTCAAGTTCGTAAAATTCCTTTGCACATGTTGGAATTTTACAAATGATACCTCAAGCTATCGTAACTGTTGCAAAGTTCCAACCTGACATGCCCCCCTTTTTCTCAATAGGCCATATACACCAAATGTCATTTCTTGACTGGTTGAACCCATTTTAAAAAATCAGTAACCCAGTCCCAAGTAACAAAAAGACCCTCCATACTACATATAAGCTAAATAGGCCTGGTGGGTCTCTAGGAGGAGCCATTTTAAGAATTAAAATAGGGTCGCACCCCTATTTTACCTGGTGACACCATTTTAACAAATATGAATACCAGTGACACAAGGACTCCCCATACCAAATATATGCTAAATATGCCAAATGGTTCTTGAGACGATGTTTTAATAATAACTATTAAGGGAAAGAATTATGTCCATGGCTCTGCCCATATTTGACCCAGTGATCCAATTCTGAATCAAATCTGAATCCCAGTCACCCATACCAAAAATAAGCTGAATATGCCTGATGGTTCTTGATACGAAGACGTTTTAAGAATTACAATGAATGGATCAGTTATGTCCCTGGCTCCCTATGGGAAGCTCGCATTTATAAGAGAAAGCACTGTTACATGACCTTTAATGCTGCGCAGGGGAGCTCCCCTGGTGAAAGGGTATATAAATAATGGCCTAACTGTCAGATTCACACTTGGCTTTGGAATTAGTTTGTTATCATAAGTCACATGTCATTTAGGTAAAAAAAATAAAAATACCTATGTTTAGGGTTTCCCTACCTACCCTAGAAAAAGGTTCCTACCCAAAAAAATTATTGGACTGTAGACACACATACTTTTTTTTGCTAAGTGGGAAGGGCTTCGAAAGGTATTTTACCCATTTTCAAACCTCTCCTATAAAAAAGATTAAGAAGTTTTAGTCTAGTGCTCTGGCTAATTCAGGATTAACAATATTTAGTATTGAACCTTTCAATTAATCTGAATTGTGAAGCTTTCTAGATTGAATTATCAATGACCCAATAGAATTCAGAATAAAAAATAAATATATTCCCTACCTACCTACCTTAATTATTTTGGACCATGTAACCCTAAACACAGGTATTATTTTGTTTGGACTTATATACAACTCTCTACCAGGCAGATATCTCTAAGACATCAATCAAAGCTTTCACTAGTATTGAACCTTTCAATTAATCTGAATTGTGAAGCTTTCTAGATTGAATTATCAATGACCCAATAGAATTCAGAATAAAAAATAAATATATTCCCTACCTACCTACCTTAATTATTTTGGACCATGTAACCCTAAACACAGGTATTATTTTGTTTGGACTTATATACAACTCTCTACCAGGCAGATATCTCTAAGACATCAATCAAAGCTTTCACTACAAGCATATTTTGTTAATACTGCCATCTCATTAATCACCTTAGCCAGCACAATGTGACTTCTATATGCTGTTAAGTAAACATTCTGTCTTCTCAGGAAAGGAACCCTGCTCTAAGTGTCTGCTGTTTGCAAACTTTGCATGTTCTTGATTTTAGACTGATTTAAATCAAATTTGGTGCGGTCAACCTGGTGGCTGTTATAATGATGTTAGTTGTTTTGTTCTAATAAGTTTAAACAAAAAATTAAATATGAGCAAGGAATTAAATCTTAATTAAAATTTAAAAAAATATATAAAACAAAACAAATTAAAATTATGATTTTTTTTGTTTAGTATTTGTTTTTTTTTGTGGTTAAATTGAGAAAGGTGTTCAATCTAAAAAAAATGTTTAAAAAAAAAAAGAGTTATGAATTTAGTGTGTCTGACATTTGCAGAATAAGGTCTCCAAAAGGTGAATTTAATGACACTATTCGGCAAGGCGGGCTAGCATCACCGAATTGATTCTCATTCGATTAGGCCGTTGAATTAGGACTCAACGGCCAATAGAAACCTAGGAACAGATTGAAGTTCTACAGTTGAAGTTGGTGATGCACACCCATTGAACACCTCAATTATGCATTTTATCTTCTGCAAATTAGGGGGACATTGGAACTGAACAGGTGGGAAAAGGTCAAAAAGTAACTAAAACAAAATTTCAATTTGATACTTAGGATACTTCCCAGAAGATGAGGCCTAAGCAGAATTAGGTCCCTGGAGGGTGTATTTGGTGATGCTAGCCTGCTGTACGGGGTAGCAACACTAAATTCACCATCTGGGGACCTCATTCTGCAAATGTCAGACACACTATGTCCAGGCTTGAAGAAATGAACAATGGACTATTCCTATTTATTATTGTAGAATAGGTGTTTAACTAATGTCATGTCATGTAATGACAGATGGTAAACTGGTCTGCAAGCAAGCAGTCTTTAGCCAGAGTACCAGGTGTCCACACAGTGATAAATTGGCTTCTTCAATAATGCAGCCTTCAGCGTTGTCATGTTCTCTTCAAAATTCACAGTGCATAGCAAAGAGGTGTGAATTATAAAGGGCCATAACTCTTTTAAAATATATCGGATCAAACCCATATTTGAACTTGATCTGTATATAGGTGTCAAAAATTCATATACCAAATATGGTGTCGATCAGCTGAAAAATGTTTGAGTCATCCTGTCTTGGATGAATTCTATATAAAAACAAGAGTGGAAAGGGTTAAAATAAACAATACCAAAATGCATACAGATAAAGAACATGCTAAGAAAAATCTAGGTAAGAAATATGAGGCTGTGATGTGTCTAATACAAAATTAAAGGTCAACATGTAAAAATGTTATTTTTAGTTTTTAGAGTTATGTCCCTGGCTCTGTCCCTATTTGACCAAGTGACCCCATTTGAACAAATATGAACCACAGTCACCCAAGGACCCACCACACAAAATATTAGCTATATCGGCCCAATGGTTCTTGAGAAGACGTTCTAAGAATTACTAGGGAGGAATAGAGTTATTGCCCTGGCTCGGCACCTATTTGAGCCCATTTGAACAAATCTGAAACCCAGTCACATAAGGACCCTCCATACAAAATATTAGCTAAAGCGGCCTAATGGTTCTTGAGAAGAAGAAGTTCTAAGAATTACTAGGGAGGAATATAGTTATGGCCCTGGTTTCGCAACTAATTGACCTGGTGTTCTGATTTGAACAAATCTGAATGTGAGTCACCTAGGAAACATCCACACCAAATATGAACCCATTCGGTCATCCGGTTCGGGAGGAGAAGATGATTCTTGATGGACGGACAGACATACGGACATACGGACGGTAAGACTGACGGACGGACGAGGAGTGATGACTATAGCACCACCGGCTAAAAACTAACGCCGTTATAACCTCCGCCAGGGTACCCGGAGTCACCACACCAATTTTGGTTGAAATCAGAGCAGCAGCCTGGGAGAAAAATCCGGACATACAGACAGACAGGCAAGGCAGACAGATCATACTGATTTATATTTTATGGATGATGAGTGAATACTATTGAGGATCCGACAGCTTATGAGGGTCGTCGTCGTCGTCATGTGACGATGTGAGAGTGCTTACATACTATTAAGCTGTGATGTGATTTGTTTTTTGTTCTGCACTGCAGCCACATCCCATTCTGCGTGTTCCTGCCTGACCACATACTATGCGTTCAGTGTGAACACAACAATATGCATATATCTGTGAACACACTTTTGTATAATTTTTCGATTTTGTATCATTGTTGAACTGTTTTGTTAAGATTTGGCATGATGGTAAGTTCAACAGAACCATATTGGTCGCGTGACATGTTAATCGATCGAGATGAAAATATGTTTCTCCCATGCAGTAAATTAGAAATCATAGGCCATGAGCGTTCCCCAAATAAGTCCGGGAGCTAATAGGGGTACCCTTGCACCCCCCCCCCCCCCTGGGACTTAACTTCACCCAACTCATTTTGTTCCTTATTATGTCCTTCAACTTTTAAGCAATGTTAACAAGAAAAAAAAGTGGCCGTGTAGACTCCAGACATGATGGCGTCCATCATGGCCGCCGTTTTTCAGCCCAGACCTTAGGTCAGTTTTATTCAAATTATAGCGGGAATTCTTGTAAAATGTATACAAATGTATATATTTTCGTGAAGCTAAGGGTGCATTTACATTGCTATATAACTGCACATATATCTACACGCAGACTAGTGTAAACGGGTTGATATAGAAATGCACACAGAAAGAAAACGGTAATAGTTCGTGTGAGCAAAAATCGTGTCCGCTATACGTCACGGTCAACGCCGAAGCACTGCGACAGGCAAATCTGTTTTGATTAATTGTTACTCGGGCTTGGCGAATGTGTTTTAGTTTTCGTTGTCATTTCAACCCGTGTATTTCGAATATTGAACACGGACAGGGACGTGGAAACTTTGGTCAAAATTTTCAACAGTTGGAAATTTCATACCTGACACGACATTAGCTGTAATTTCCAAACCAACAATAGGTTGAAAATGATCTTGTAGTTTGATTTTCAAACATTTTATTGGGGGGGGGGGGGGTTATTGTTTTCTGACCAATATTTGCATAATCTCCTACTTTTTATAAAAATTTTGGGCTGGAATGGCCATCAGCTGGAAATTTTCCAACCTTATCATGGGGGCGGGTGTCAGGTTTGAAATTTCAGACACTTGGAAAGATTGTGTCCTGATCCCTCCCGGTGGCCAGTCAAAAACTGCTAGTTAATTTAATAAAACAATATTGTCCTACATTTGGTCAACATTGTCATTGGAATTGTCATCAGTTGAAAATTTTACTACATTTGGTCAAATAAAGGGTGTTGTAGGGTGGATACCCATTCCATACAGATCCAAAATGGCCACCGCCCAGATGGTGTCAAACAGGAGACCTATATATATAGTTGATCACCTGAAATCCTAAATATTGGTGGAATCTCCATCTAAAGCTATATGTGTGCTCTCTAGCCTCTATTTGTGTATACTGTTGTTTATTGTGTATTCCTATGCGATTTTCATTCTTTCTTCGAACCATTATCAAGTGGTATAAGGATACACTTTAAATACATGCGGCACATACCATATCGCTGTTGTCTGCTGATGGTAGATCCATTTTTATGTCTGGCCTATACTGAAACGACTCGTAGTGAATTGTCAATTACCAGAGTACTGATAAGCGCGCGTTCACTATTAGTAATCATATTGTGATCACAGTAATGCGCGACACGTGACTTCATACAGATCTGTATACAGTTCTGTATCAGTGTAAATGTACCCTAAGACATAATGACACTTTTGTGGGCCAAAATTGAAACTCACCATCCATGATGGCCGCCAAATAATCTTCTAGATCAATTCATGCTGTTTGGAACTGGTTGAGTAATATGACTTTATTTAGTATTTTGTATATTAAATGACCATTGGAGCAATTAAATGTGCAACTAATGGGGTCCTAACCCCTTCTGATCCCTCAAAAATTCGGTTTTACAGAACGCGGTACAAAATTTTACAAAAAATCACAATTGGGATTCTAGTCATATCTCAACAAGAAATGAAAAGAACATTGTAATGTAAGTGAGGCATATCATTACCAATGAATATTCCAACTCTCTGTAACCAAATATCTTACCTTGGCTCAAAATGGCTGCGAAAATGGCCGCCAACATATGGAAAATGGTAAATATTGCCCCAGGGTGTCCTGCAGTCGCTTAGAAGTTGTGGTTGGTGTATACAATTGGCTAATCTGTATTCTATACATTGCATACTAACATGTCTAATGCACCATGGATCATTTTTACTATTGTCACCACTGACATCACCAGAAATATGGGATTTTTCTCTCACAAACTTGACAAAAATATTGGCAAAAATTAACTTTTCAGGGTTCGACCATTTGTTCAAGTAAAATGCAACTATCTTTGGTATCAAAGGTGTTTATTGTTTTGGTCTATCTTAAGTGTGTCACATTGTGGTGTTTAAAGACTAAAATGCTCAAGGTGGCTTTCAAAATGGCAACCAAATTTGTAAAAAGTTAAAAGTTAACATATCCCGAACATTATTCTCTGCGTTATCCGAAAAAGATAGCAAATTGTGACTCATTTGGTTATTTTTACGTATTAGTTAATTAACTGACAAATACGTTCTATTATATTTGTTCCAGTTCCGTATGGGGCATGACAAATTCATTTTAAAGTTGCAGTATGGAATTTTGCGGAGAACCTCTTTTGTGATTCTGGCCATATTATTGAAAGGAAATGGGCAGAACGTTGAGACGGAACTGAGATGAACCATCATGATATGTGGGTATTCAGGCCCATTATGATACAAATTTGTCAACTGGATACAGAGTGGAAGCCAAGATGACAGCCATGGAGTTACTCTATGATCATAGATGAGGATAATAAGTACCCAGGGAGTTATTGTATGGTCATGAATGATGTGTGGGTATATAGCGAGTCCCCTATTGGTGACGGTGGGACATATATTTATATATGTTGTGGATGTGTTATCATTGGTGGTGTATGGGGAGTACATGTATGATCATGGATGGCGTGTATATAACTTATGAGTGGCAAGTATGGAACTTATGAGTGGTCGTATGTGCGGGTATTGGTATATCTGGAAGGGCTCACCATTGGTATTGTGCATATGTATACCTGGATTGAATCTATGGCCATGTGGATGACGAATAGGTATACATGTAGTGGCTGTATGGTCCATGGTGAGGTGAATATGTATACAATGAGTGACTGTATGATCGTGAATGTAGTGAATATGTATACATATAGTGACTTTTTGGTCATGCGTCGGGTGTAGGTGTATACCTGGTGTTCATGCATGGTGACTCGTGGCTGTATCGTCATTTGTGGTATGTACGGGTATAACCAAGTATGGCTGCATGTTCAGGTGTATAAAGTGGGTTATTATGTTGTCATTTGTGTGGTGTTTATGTACATATGGAGTGACTTGGGTGATGGGTGGGTTGTACATGTGTATCTTGGGTGGCTATCGCTTTCTACAATAACTCAAGGGTATGTTAATCAATAAAGAGGTCATGTCAGAGAGTTCTTCATCTTGATGATGTTTATGTAGATGGGGGCGCTAAGTGTGGAAAGCGATAGCCACCCATTAGCACACAGTCATTACATATATACATAAACACCACAGACATAACAATATAGTGACCCACTGTATACATGTACACCTGACCCATGACCACGGATGACCATACAGCCATGCGTCACAATGCAGGCACACCGGGTATACTCCTAAACATGACCCATAACCATATAGTCACTCCTTGTATACCCATTCATCTCACCATTGGCCATAATGTCACCCCATGTATACCTATTCTCCAAACGCATGGTCAAATAGACAATCAATATCTACATCAACACCACAACAATGACCATAAAGTCATTCCGGTATACATATGCACCTCACCAATGGCCATATAGCCACTCGCTTCATACTCATACCCTCACCCATGTCACCTGGCATACTCCTTCGTCTGACCTATGGCCATATAGTCACCCCGTGTGTACCTATTCAAAACATTCATACATGATCATGGTCAATCCTTGTATACATATTCGCCTCAACATTGGCCATGTCACTCCCTGCATCCCAATTTGTCACACCATAGCCGAATAGCCACTCAAGATATACTTATACACCCCATCCATGTCACTATAGTCACTCAATGTATGCATGTGCACCTCATCCATGGCCATATAGCTACTCGCTATACACTCATATCCCTCGCCCATGACAATAAAGCAACACGTGTGTATACTGGTATAACCTACACATGGCCATACCGCCACCAAACAGGAGCACCAGGTATTCTCATACGCCTGACACATGACCATTTAGTCAACCCCTGTATAGATGTTCATTACATTTGTGACCATACAGTCACTACTTGTATACCTACATGTTCTCATCTCACTATTAACCATACAGTCACTACTTGTATACCTATTTGACACACATAGTCATATAACCACTCGATATACATATGCGCTCACCCTAGACCATATATTCACTACAGGTATACATGTAAACCTCACTAATGGCCATTCAGCCCTTCCAGATATACAAAAAAAAACCCGCACACACGACCACTCAAACACTCCATACTTGCATATACACCTCACACATGACAATTCAGCAATTCACTGCATAATCATACACGCCATCCATGATAATACAGCTAAGCCTTATACACCCACAAATCATAATACATCCACGAGATATATAAATATACATCCCACCATTACCACACGGACACTCACTATATACCCACACCCTCGATAATGTCCACCCAGCTTACTCCAGGTATTCATATTCAATCATGACCATACAGTCATTCCATGTATACCTGTACACATTACCCGTAACCATAAAATCACTCCCTATGTATCCACACACCCCATCCATGATCATACAGACAACACATGCACATACCACCCATGACATTACAGTCACTCCATATATACATAATCAACACATAGATGACCATGTAGCTATATCCATACACCACACTGATGACCATACATGTACACCGGTTGCACCCGTACTGAATATACACAACCATACACCATAGAGTCACTCCATGCATATCGATTGACCTCACACCTGACCATGGCCTCTCTCTGTATACCTATATGCATCTTACCATGGACAACCCACTAATAACCATATAGTCACTCATTGTAAACCTACTCACATCAGTCATGACATACAATAACTCCCTGTATACCTATTCACCTCACATATGATCATAGAGTAACTCCCTGGCTATGATCTTGGCATCCACACTGTATCATGTTGACATTTTTTTTATCATAATGGACCAGAATAGCCAAAGATTATGATCCATCTCAGGTCTGTATCAAAGTTCTGCCCATTTCCTTTCAATAAATGTGGCCAAAATTACAAAAGAGGTTCTCAGCAAAATTGCATACTTTAAAATGAATTTATCATGCTCCATACGGAACTGAGACAACCAGAATAGAACATGTGGTTGTCAGTTAATTAACTAACATGTATAATAACCAAGTGAGTCACAATATGCTACCTTTTCGGATAATGCAGAGAATGTTCGGGATATATGTAAAAAATTAACATTCTACAAATTTGGTTGCCATTTTGGAAGCCATCTTGAGCAATTCAGTCTATAAACACTGTAGTATGACACATTTAAAATAGACCAAAACGATAAACACCTTTCAATCCAAAGATAGTTATATTTTACCTGAAAAAAATGGTCCAAACCTGAAAAGTGAATTTTTGCCAATATTTATGTCAAGTTTTTGAGAGAAAAGTCCAATATTTTTGACGATGTCATGGGTGACAATAGTAACAATTAACCATGGTGCATCAGACATGTTAGTATTCAATGTATATACATTAACCACAACTTGTAAGCGATTGCAGGACACGCTGGTGTAATATTTACCATTTTCCATATTTTGGCGGCCATATTGGCAGCCATTTTGAGCCAAAGTAAGAATTTTGGTTCCAGTGATTTGGAATATTAATAGTTAATGATATGCCTCACTTACATTACACAGTTCTGTTCATTTCTTGTTGAAATATGACTAGAATCCCAATTGTGATTTTTTTGTGAAATTTTATACCGCATTCTGTAAAATCGAATTTTTGAGGGATCGGAAGGGGTTAGGACCCCAATAATTGCATATTTCGTTGCTCCAATGATCAGTTAATATACAAAATACTAAATAAAGTTGCATTACTAAACCAGTTCCAAACAGCATGAATTGATCTAGAAGATATTTGTGAAAAAATGTTATATTTTCAACTTCCGGTGGCCATTTTGGCGGCCATCTTGGATGGTGAGTTTTAATTTTGGCTCAAAAATGTGTCATTATGTCTCAGCATCACGAAAATATATACATTTGTATACATTTTACAAGATTTTCCAGCTATAATTTGAATAAAACTGACCTAAGGTCTGGGCTGAAAAACGGCGGCCATGATGGACGCCATCTTGTCTGGAGTCTACACGGCAACTTTTTTTTCTTGTTAACATTGCTTAAAAGTTGAAGGACATAATAAGGAACAAAATGAGTGGGGTGAAGTTAAGTCCCAGGGGTGGGGTGAAGTTAAGTCCCGGGGGGGGGGGGTGCAAGGGTACCCCTATTAGCTCCCGGACTAAAAACCTACCAACGGAAATGCCAATGATTAAATATGTCCACCAACACACTATATATATGATCAATATCCTATATAGTGTATAGGATAGATGTTATCAAATCAAATTATCAGAAACACCTTTAGCAATCATTGTTCTGTCACATTGAATCAGGACAAGAAGAATACACCCACTTGAAAACATAGACCTGACAACCCCAAACCTGGTTATTTGTATATAATCTAAGTTTAGAAAACACTTTAATCAGATTTAGTTAGCGCCATGTCCGCTGAACACCTGCTGAGATGGTCTATTATATTCATTAGATATACTCCTCGAGTGGGTTTATTTGAGTACCTGAAATCTTTGGTGGTGATTAGCGTAAAGGGACTTGTTGTGAATCAAAACCTTAAGACATGTGCGTGTCGTTATAAACAGAGCAAATAACAAAGGTTTTTTTTTTATCAAAACATATTTTGGCCCCGAAATGGCGAATGAATTCACATGGTAGCACGGAGTCCGTGTGATACGCGCTGCATGGGGTCTATATTGCATGGTGTTGATCTTGAGCTATAGATTTTAAACATTCCTCATAGAGGATGAAGACATCTATTTACATCCGAATTTAAAGATGCCCTAACTCTTCCCGGTAGCATGTACAACAACAACAACAACAACAACAACAACAACAAAGGAACACCTTTCCAAAGCCTGTTTCAACTATTATTAAAACATACAAGAGGAGCACCCGGTGTTTATATATTTCACTCATGCAACATGGTTGTAAAGGGTAGATTTCTAAAAGAAGAATGCTGTAATGTTCTAAAATTTAAAAATAGGCACATCTTCTGTCCCGGATCATAGCAACTATTTGCAGAAAAACAAAACAATTCCTATAGTGACATGAGCTCCTGCACTATACATCTGTAAAATCGTTTGGTGTAGTTGAGTCATCGTCACCAACAACAACCGATTATGTATACTGCTTTGGATACAATTTCCCATCTGATTGCACAAAATATAAAACGATGGCATCTATTCTCGAATATGCGAATAAATTGAATTCGTGTTTTAGCTGCTTTGGGACTTGGGAGTAACCACATAATTGCACATTATATAGATCACCAAACCGCTGCCTCTTTATACGCTAATATAACCATGGTGATCTTGACAGAATAGAGTCAAAATTTCATTACTGCAGCGTAATTCAGAACACGGCAATGAATTCGACCAGTCTTAAAGATACTACAGTACATAAGTACAGAATGATGTTGTTATAGCCACATTTTTAAGTTACCATTCAATACCACATAATAATCCATACATGATTTTGGAAACAGTATATATAGTTTCAGATGTAATCAGTAATATACTAGACGCAATAGCAAACTCCCATTTAAGTTATAGACCCTGACCCACATCTGATCCAATATTAACTCTCTCTACACCATATAGCAATATTGATGAGTAGTTATCCCATATATAGAACGTGTTCATATAATAAGTTCAACAAACGACCATTATAGACCATGTAGGTCTTATTAGCGAGTTTGCGATACCCGTTCGATGGGAACGGGTACGGGTAAATCTGTGAACATCGTCACGGTCACTTGGGTACTTTCACTGCAGCACATAAAGCGATAGCGAATTGAAACGGGTAGATTTGTCCCATTGACCGGTAGCCTTTCACTACGATTTTCTCACTCAAAGGTCCATGAATTCCATGAAATTCCAGTCAGCTAGGCGTTAACCTATTTATTGAAAGATTTCATGGGCAAATATTATTGATAAAGTTGTCATTTTAACCCAGGATTTGTGTTCAAATTCTCGAGGCGGCTTCTAGCACTTAGATAAATACGGAAGGCCGATTTTTTTTTCACTAACAACTTTGTTCACTGGATTAATGACATGTTGTGATTAATAGAGTGAGTAGATGGTGCTATAGACGCCCATTGCAGGGACATGGCTATAGATGGTCTGCGCGTTAGGAAGGGTGTCCACCTTCGAATTTCTAACTACACATCTCGAACCATATCAAATTCACAAGTTTGCGCGTAAATCCACCCCTCTCCTTGGCTGGCATCAAGCTATCCAATTGTTGGAAATTTTGAGACCTGACACCCCCCCCCCCCAAAGCTTGAACAATTTCCAACTGTTTCTGACAGCCATTTCAGTCCAAATTTTGTTACCAAAAATAGGGAAATATGCAAATGTTGGTCTAAAAACTACAAATTATCCACTAATAAATTGTTCGAAAATCAAACTACGAAAACAATTTCAACCTATTGTTTGTGTGAAATTTCCAACAAATGTTGTGTCAGGTATATCAAATTTCCAAATGTTGAACATTTGACCAAAGTTGGGGAGGGGGTTAAGACACCCCACCCTGTCGTCACGTCCCTGTCTCAACCTATTGTACAAGGACATAAATATATCGTAGATTTATCTATGCATTGCACATTTGAATACAATTACCGTTTAGTTACCTTATCGTATGTAGGTGGGGACTGAATTCTCATTTTAATATATATTTACTATCTGAACGGACATGGCGCATTTGAACCACAATACTTGTGTATACTGTAGTGGGGATAATATACACGAAATACCTATACATACTCTACAAAATCTAAGCATATAAGCAGAGCGAGTTTCAGCTGTTTTCTGTGTTTCGCACAGAAGTGAAGCAAACGCTCTTTATTCAATCCGTATAATAAACAGACTACATTTTGACACCTTTTTTGTTACCAAGTTAAACATTCCAACCTACCTCCGGGTTTATATCCCGACAACAATCCCATTTCTTGGGATAAATATTCCCTTGCCCCGACGGGCCGACCCTTCGATCTGTTGAAAGATTCCAAACAAGGGTTACTTAAAGCTACTCAAACCGATCAGACGGTCCCAATATCATAAAGTTACAACAAGAACATTTCTTCGAAATACGCTTTTGTTATCAGAATCGATTAATTACAACAAAATAATGCTAACTGCTGTCAACTATATAGTATAAAATTTTGCCCGCATTACCACTTGATTTTAGAGTTAAGCATCTTCGTCCGCAATTTTGTCCGAGACCGTTGGTTTGATGACTCTTTTCTGGGCCGCAAATAATTACACAATTCAAGAAATAACAAACTTCAAAAATCGATATCTGATCACTCTGCGCTTTGATGGTGGGTTCCTCGATTCGAATCAAATATTTAGTTTTACCCCCGAAGCCAAAAAAAAATAGTAACTTGGGAGCGTTAATTCGGATTATGCATCTTTAATATGACTAAATATTCCCCAACTAAAATAAGGGACAAATGCGGTATTATATCGAACTGAAAGTACATGTAGGACAATATTAGACCCTTGGTCTAAAACAATACATTTTACACCGAATATTGGTTGGACATTTTAACTATATATAACGTAATTGTATATTTGAGCTATCATAATCTATTTTCTAAGTTTAAAAATTCCAACCGATTTATTGTCAACACTCGATCGGTCTATGACTTGTATAATCCAATTGTTGAAAATGTTACCAATATGAGTGAAAGAAAAGCAACGTCCTCTTCCAACTGCCACCTAGCTCGTCCTTGATGAAAGCAACTGATTATCATGGGGCTCATCTAATATAAATACATATTTCCAACAACCCATAACGCTAAGTATAACATAGGCCAATAACGCGAATAACAATCTATATCATAATATCTTTTTTGTTGCAGTTGGCTCACCATACATTACCAGTCGATGTGACGAATTCTACCGGTAAAACAGTTTGCGATTTCAAAACGTGTACCGGTACGGGTAGCTACCCGTACGCGTACCGGTACCCGTACCGGTTTGAAATCGCAAACTCGCTATTATCTAAACATTTCCCTCAATAAATAGGGCTACTTCTGCACTTCTATTTATATCTGTCGTCTGCTTTTATCATCCCTCCAAATTAGTAATAGACCATTCCGATGTTCACCTTTTAGCTGATCGGGAGAATCCATTTAGTATAGAAAGGGTTAATATATCATTTCATTTACCAAATCTATTCAAAAAGTCCAGGACGAGATGCACCATCTTTAAAGTACACTGTTGAGTTTGATGTGATCTGTCTTCTTGGAAATCCAAAAAACTTAATCGACATCCATTATATGCTTCAAGTTCGGTATATAATCTACTCTCTATACATGTATAATTTGCCAAACAACCCCTCGACTAGGGTGACTACTTTCGACATACTGATGAAATATTCTTCCATCGAACGTGACATTATTACATGGCGACAAATTATCGAAAATCGCAGAAGCCGTCAAGAGAAATTACCGACTAATTAATTGTGACATTTCCCGAGCGTCTAATATACCACTTCGGTGGAAAAAAGACCAATTGATCACGCTTCCCTTACAACTGCAGCTATACAGACTAATACAGTACAAACTTAGTGCACGTGGCGATTGGTTGAATCCGTCACCAGCCAGAACCACACCGTTTGTATATATATATATATATATATATAGAGGGGTTACTGCACGCACCACAGCGTTTATATATATATATATATATATATATATATAGGGGTTACTTCACGAACCACAGCGTTTATATATAGAGGGGTTACTGCACGAACCACAGCGTTTATATATAGAGGGGATATTGCACAAAGTGTTGTGAACTATATGCACAGATATATATATAGTAGAAATGAATAATCCATGGTCTGAACAGATTGTTTAGTCTATAGGCCTTTCATGATTCTTGCATTTTTTAATTCTGTGTCAAGCTCCCCCTGCGTGACACACACTCACACAATCCAATGCGACGGCAGTCTCTGTTGTCGGGGACACCACGGGTCGCAGTATACAAGTTTCTTCACAACGGAGACAGATACAAACGATTTATGCACGAAACAATGTTTTATTCCAAATCAATGGCAATATAAAGCAGATATTATAGTGTGTATTAATCCAGTGTGAGTGTTACGCAGGGGGGAGCTTGACCAACTTGCAACCGGTTCGGTGGCTGGAAATTATTAACGTTTCTCTGTGAACGTGCATGTATGGTAGCTCGATATATATAAATAGATCTGAATACGAATCCCGTGGCAGGATCCTAGGAAGCAAACATGTGGTAAACTTTTGACATTTCAAGTCAATTCCGCGACAGTCGTTAAATGTCATACTTTCCCCAGCACCCGCCAATGAAATATAATTTGTTTACCCGCCAATGAAATATAATTTGTTTTTCGGTTGGTGTGGCCGTTGGTTTATCTATATAGTTATGCCCTTGATCTTTGTGAACCCGGATCTGAACCATTGTTTGCTCATGGAGTTTTTCGACAGTAAAGTACGCTATATAGCCTATAATACTACGCCATAGCATATATATATGCATGATTATAGATCGCGCCATATAGCCTACTATATACGCCATAGCATATATACATATGCATGATTATACATCGCGCCATATAGCCTACTATACGCCATATAGCATGCATATATACATACGCATGATTATACATATAGCGTCTAAGGCGTTTTGTTTTAAATTCCAATCATTTTTATTACAATGCAGTTATTAATGCGAGTGTATTAATAACTATATACACAGCGAACTGACCATAATTACAAAAATACCATAGATTTTAGCATAAATCTGTCAATATTGTTAAGACTATTGTTATACCATGCACGTGCATTGTGCGAGAACTTAGAGAAGAACATATATACTGGAAACATCCATTCAGACCTACAATAAAACGGTAAACTCGCGGTTGAATATATATACACCATATTCCTTCCATATTAACATAAAACTTCATAAAACCAGAAGTCACCAAAATGAACACATATTGTTCGCAAGTGCTAATTCGCCAATCTATGATTTTGTTGGGCATAATTATACGAAATAACGTCTTTCTAGCAGTGACTAGCACACCATCGATAACTGCATGCTATATTAGTAACGTCTGCATGTATAGTAAAAGTGTGCCATAATTAATTAAAGACCGCCGCAATAGATACCTAAATCCATTATAAGAGAACTAAATGCTATATGGATAAGCACTAATACGATATTATACGATGATGTCGAGCGAAATGAGTACCATGGGATGAGGGGAACTGTTATATACAATTGCAGAAAGTGATAAGTGTCTGTGCACATGCCATGTGTGTATAGTGAGGGCGTGTATATATATACGTCATTCACGTATAATTATAGATTTGTACCATTCGAGGATACTCTCTGAATCTGAGTCCAAATTGGATACAGTCGGACATAATATACTGAATATCTCAATGAATTCGTCAATAATTGCCATGTTAGATCAGTCCTTGTTGGGTTAATACAAACCTCAGGAATTCAGTGGTAATGGCGTTGGTGGGTTACAATGATCCGTCATTTTGCACGAACTGCATCTTCTAATTATCCAATGGATCAATAGTTTATACCACACGCCTCGTGGAATCAACAAATTTCGCTTCGCAAACGACAATGGTAAAGCACGTGCATCAATACAAAAAACGGAAGACAGGCACATAAAGCCACGTGACATATCACCTGTCGTCTGACAGATTGAAAGACGCAGCATCTTCGTTTTGATTAATTTGGTGAGGGACCAATTCCATCGCCATCTCGTCTAATTTGGATAGAAAGCATTTATTCGAGGGGTTTAATTTAATAGAACGTGTCTGACTTTGTTACTCCCCTAAGAATTCATGATTATTGCTCCCGGTATACCAGCACTCATTGAATCTGAAATTTGGTAGACGTTTCGTATAGATGAGACTGATAGTATCAAGCTTTGAACAAAAAATCCCTTTTGTAAAAAAACGCCTATACATTACTGGCAGACGCTAGGTCCAACCACAGCTATTTGAATTGAAATTGAAATATTGATCACATTTCATATGCCAATAACTATATACATATTAAGGATAAAAGCAGTGAGCATGTGAATTGAATTAAAGGCATATATCGTATAATACTAATTTAAGTATAACTTTACCAAGATTCAAGATTATTTATTGTTGTTCCAATTACATATGTAATACACGAACAAATCAATATATAATAAATAACACTATGGTGTAAACAAATAAAATGGTAAGTATAACATTGAAATGTAATAAAGTCATCATAAACATTTGCCGTCGTCACATGTATGTCTATTACCAAACTCAACCATTCAAACCGGACGTGTACCTTTATAACTAGAGGTGTGACTGTCCCAATGGGACTAATGATACCCCCTGTTTTTAAAATACTAAGATGTTTCACATGTCAGTAAACATTTAGTTAAAATAATAAAATAACAGTTCCCATTGCAGGTGCCCAAACCTAACCGTAATCTTAAACCTATTGACCGAAAAATGTAGGAATAAAAGCTCGGACAAAATTATGCATTTTGCAAAAATGTTCTAAGTCGAAAAAGGGGAATAACTCCACAAAAAAAGTCGGACAGACATCATAATCGCAGGTGCACAGGTTCTCATGGTACTAAATTTCAGTGCCAAGATTAAAAAACATTGACGTAAAAATGTAGAAATAAAAGCTCGGACAAAATTATACATGTTGCAAAAAAATTCTAAGTTGAAAAAGGGGAAATAACTCCACCAAAAAAAGTCGGACAGACGTCATAATCGCAAGTGCACAGGTTCCCATGGTGGTTGATGCCTGTGCCAAGTTTCACGGAAATTGATCAAAAAACGACTGAGAAAAACTCCGGACAAATTTGTGTCCACGGACGGACGACGGACGACGACGACGGACGGACGGACGGACAAGCTGACTCCAGTATACCCCCCCCCCCTAACTTCGTTGCGATGGGTATAAAAACGCGAGGTTTCCCGTAGCGTGCATATACTGCAATGTAACAATTTCTATTCGATTTTTTTGCTGAGAACCCAGCTGGAGAACCTAATAATTATATTATAGCTCTGATCAAACATTCTCCAATTTACTGATCTTACTTGAGCAAATGTTCGGATTAGTATTAGACAAGCTATATGAGATATAAATAGCAGTTATTCTGCTAATATTTGTATAACACGGTCTATTCTATACCTACATCGTTTGATATAGAGATACAGAATTTGATTGTATGCAGTAATAAGCTAGTGAGGTATTTGGCCATGAATATGAACAGCGTATTGGAGATTGTATGAATAATGTTCCTGTTGCCGATAAAAACCTATACATTTTATAGACAGGCATGATCCCCGCAGTGTAACAACACGCGGTTATCATGCCGTAACTGAGTATATTGTAGGAGAAACACAGCGTATATATATCCTCAGTATATGATTGATCCCAAGCATCCATTTCTGCTCTATAGGAAACACGCGGTGTTTACCTGTAAATCGTACATGTACAAAGGACGTACAAAGCTATAGTAGGAGGAATAGAATTATCAGATCCCTGTGAGTATATAACACCAGGATGTCAGCTGAGTATATATATAACACAGGATGTCAACTGAGTGAATATATATAACACAGGGTGTCAGCTGAGTATATATATATAACACCAGGATGTCAGCTGAGTATATATATAACACAGGATGTCAACTGAGTGAATATATATAACACAGGGTGTCAGCTGAGTATATATATATAACACCAGGATGTCAGCTGAGTATATATATAACACAGGATGTCAACTGAGTGAATATATATAACACAGGGTGTCAGCTGAGTATATATATATAACACCAGGATGTCAGCTGAGTATATATATAACACAGGATGTCAGCTGAGTATATATATAACAGGATGTCAGCTGAGTATATATATATATATATATATATAACACCAGGATGTCAGCTGAGTATATATATATATATATATATATATATATATATATATATATATAACACCAGGATGTCAGCTGAGTATATATATATATAACACAGGATGTCAGATGAGTATATATATAACACCAGGATGTCAGCTGAGTATATATATAACACAGGATGTCAGCTGAGTATATATATATAACACCAGGATGTCAGCTGAGTATATATATAACAGGATGTCAGCTGAGTATATATATACCACCAGGATGTCAGCTGAGTATATATATAACACAGGATGTCAGCTGAGTATATATATAACACAGGATGTCAGCTGAGTTTATATAACACCAGGATGTCAGCTGAGTTTTAATTTTGAGAAATTATACTAATAATATATAGAGGATATCCACACCTTTTCAGTGGATATGGGTTATATCTGATGAGTGATGACAAAACATTGAATTTCCACGAGTGGCTTTAGCCACGAGTGGAAATTCAAATGTTTTGTCATCACGAATGAGATTTAACCCATATTCACTGAAAAAGTGTGGATATTCTGTTTATTATATACTTTAGTTACTTGCCTATGGCCCCCCAATGAATGTCAATACATCAGAAATTTCAAGATGATATCACTCACTAGTGGGATATCACTTATATCTCACTGCTAAAACCTTATAATTCATGGGCAAGTTTATAATAAATAACTATATGACACGTATAACGATACAATCTGAATCACGTCAAGAGTGATTGAGTAAAATCTCATGACAAGGAAGTTCCAAGAGAGCGGTTCACTGAGCATTCGCGACTGACAATGGAAACATTCGATCGAGAATCGCCCCCGCATAGCTGACGTGGTTAGGTAATAAATAAGATCACTGCAGCCTATATATAGGCTATAGACGAGGTTGGCGTGGGTTCTAACCCCGACATGGTCGAAAATCGTTGAGGGACATCTCCAAGTGTAATTCCAATGGATTCATATATGCGTGTCTATAAAAAATGAGAATTTGTTTAAGCTCACTGAAGCAAGCACATTTGAAACAATGAACACTCATACTGAGTCCGTGCCTCCATAAATCTGATATATATTTAATAAATCCTATATTGCGATGAGTATGATGAATTATGGATATATCACCTATATTCAGTTTTCCAACAATCGTTGTGTTTGACAATTGACCTCTGATCTGTGAAGTGACTTGTTATGCATGCATATGCCATTAACCAATGAAATCGCGCGTACTCTGTGCCACTCTCCAATGATATGGAGAGAATGCCATCAATACAGAAACTGGTTTTAAGTCACAAATCTATATATAGAGGCGCACATCCGTTAGGATTTTCGTCGGCTTTTCAAAGAGACTGCCGACAATGCTATCATAGTTCTTCAAGCTTAAACTATAGACATGTACACATGCTGTTGGCGAATGGGTGGTCTAAAGATGACACGCGTGCAACGAGTGTGTCGTGTTTATAAAATCAATGCTGGTCGAACGAGTTAATAATAAAATAATAATCATATCAGATTTGCAGCATGGTGCGGTCTGTCCATCTATAGGCGCGGTGAACATCTGGTAACCTGCCAGATAATGATCAGCAATACGTCCATAATATATAGGTACCGTGGATACATGACAGCATGCTAATTATGGACGATGATTGAGATAAGAACACTTGCAATGACACGCGAACGGACAGATGCGTGCGTGGGCAACATATTTAATTCTCAAATTATGCTCTTGTCACAATTTCATGCTGGTTTCTTTGTTTGGGGACTATCTAATTTCGTACGCTGCATGTTATAGAAAGAGATTCCCTGTTAGATGTCGATATAAACAGCGCTTAACAATACTGATATAAAATTATATATCAAAACCGGCATATATATATGTTTACCAGCTGAAACAGGCACCCGAATGGAGCCTTTATTCAGCGTCGGAGGGGCCTGCTGCCCCTTTGTGAGTTAGGGATCTGCGCCCCATATGTGCGCTTTGCGCACATGATAGATATATCATGTACTCTTTTATATATATCCATAGATAATATTTATGCTACATCAATATATCCTCGTGCAAATAGGTTCATATTGGACCTAAATATTGGCATTGGTTCATATTGGACTTATTTGATTCTGGAATAAGACCATATAGTGGACTTGTACCCGTTATTCCGTTGGATTGCTCGGACTACAGTGAAATCACATATATAAAGAGCATACATCTTGTGCTGCAACATATCCTCGTGCAAAAAAAAACAATGTAGGTTCATATTGGACCTAAATATTCACATTAGAATTATTTGATTCTGAAATAGGCTCATAGTGAGCTTATTTTATTTGATATTTTGAAAAACGAACGTCGCTATAACCTCCGCCAGGATACCCCGAGTCACCACACCAAATTTGGTTGAAATTGGCCAAGCGGTCTGGGAGAAAAATCCGGACAAACAGACAGATCCTAATCTTTTATAAATGTATAATATACAGATATACATAACTTGCAAGGGGGCAAACTGTCAGTTTCAAAACAGAGTCGTTTGTGATCAAACATATCCTTGTGTCCACAGTTATAATATTTTTTGTAACACTGCGTGCACATTGTATCTAGTTTCATTAAGTGATTACATCACGTGAATTTACCCGTCTGATTCATATATTACAACGATATATTTTTTAATGTTGCTTGTACATCTACATCACTATGTATTGGTATATATAACCCATCAAAATTACAGTATTTACAAGTGTCCTTGTGCGTCATCGAAACATAAGTTGGCATAGAAAATTATGTCTCTAACAAGATAATATCCGCGAGTTAGCACTCTATAGGGTCAACATGTTATGGAATATTCAATTCAATTCAAGCGATTATTGTGACACAATATTTAAGAACCATCGACCAATTGGACATAATAACTTCATTTACTTTACTTTTATGGTATGACAAATATCTAAAAATTCACTGTTTTCAGGTACCAAGAAATTCTGTAAAATATAACTTTTTCAAAAGTGCAGTTCATATATCCACGATATCATGTCTCAAGATCATGAGAGGAGACATAATTATTCTTTATTTGTGAAATTTAATGATTATTTTCATTAAGTAAGCAACTACCCATAATTATTTTCTATAATTGAGGATTTTCATGCCATGCCTGTTGATCAATGAACAATTGGGCTGAGATGAGTTGTGTGTCATGGGTTCACAACCAAGTTAAAGCTGACCATCATATCTCTTAACACTGTCGCCTAATTCATGTTTATTGATCCCTGCTTGAGTGGACCACACTGCATGCATATCAATATTTGTTTTCTTTGGGCTGGAATATTTTGACTGCTTTATTCTTCATTATAATATATGGGGGTATGATGCTATATATTATGCAATTAATAATATAACGCAACATTATATAAAATGAAGCCTCCTCTCATAGAGCCAAGACAATATAAGCTATTTGGTTATTGGAGTTTTGTGTGAAATTATTAATTATGCTAGCAGTTCTTGGCACCGAAATGGACAAAATAAAATAAAAATTTTAACCTCTCAAATGTATTAAGATCCATTGTTTTTGTTATCTGTCAATAATTGCTCAGATTCTACATACAATGAAGATGATAATATGTAAAACTCAAGATGTTTTGCCAGATAGATCCAGATAAATTCTTTGTTGAAAATCTCTTGCCATTTTGGCTGGATTTATGCAAAACGTGCGTCTCCCTTTTAATAATTTGGAAACAAAAAAACACTCTTAGAATGTTCAAAAACACTTCCATTATTCAAAAACATTGAGATACTAGCTAACATTCAAATATATATAGAACTAACTTGCATATTATGCACAAACCTGATGTATATTATCTTAGGCTATGCATGGAACAAAATTAAAAACACATAAAAATCAAAATAAATTCTGTGTAATATCGATCCTAAAGTACCCAGCCAAAACCTGCTTTGGTTGGAAGGGGGCTGTCAAGCACATTATAATTAACAATAACAATAGTAATTTTATTGGGCTACATACACTCATATATATCGAATTGTACATTCTATTTTTGTCAGTATGAAACGGTTACCATTCAATATTATTCTTACTGCCAAATCCTGTCATAACCATCAATATCGTCCATCATCATACCGTGAACATTATTTTGGTTACAATAAAAAAAAAAAGTTAAACTATACAACAATTTTATAAATAAGTATTAATCTTAAACTCATAATTATTCCACATACCGGTACTTAGAGTCCTCCCAGGGTCTAATATGCTCATTTAATGAAGCCATTATAAATGTCATTATATTATAAATGTGTGTATACATAAATGTATTATATAATATAATACAGAGTCTTAAATCAGAGTAAAAAGAAGATCAGAATAAAGTAACCTGCATGCATGAACCCTATAATCTTTAATTCTCTTAAATGATTAGTTTCTTTGATATGATGTATAGTTGTTCGTCGTGCGTCATGTATCTTGGAGGAGGGAGGAAGTATGATCATTTTCTCATGGTTTCGTCAGATTGACCTTTCATCGCTCAATCACCTCTCGAGAAGTTATAGTTGCGAGAGAAACGGAATGCACATTGGGTAAATAGGTGCACCTGTATAAACCCGAATGTTAGATCGGCATAAATGACTCATGCCAATATAGCGTGTCTGAAGTGCGTTTTCGTTAGATCTTAATGAGTTAACGCCTCTTAATTTCTTGTATATATATGCAGGGCAGATGATTGTCTGCGTTCACGAGAATGCAACGGTCGAGCGATTTTCGTAATTCTGCCAATGGAAATATGGTGAAATATTGACATATGTAACATGATATGTTGTTTAAATTTTTCAAATGAGCCTTATACGATATATATATAGGTATTTAACTCTTTGTTCGTTATTCCGTGCATGGGGCTCGGTGAAAGCAACACTAATCGTATATATGGACACAAAACATGTTCTGAATTGAACCCCTATTCGACATATAATCGTGTTAATTGTGAGCTTATTTCCATGCACATCAGGCTGTGCACATATGTAAAGTTGACACAAAGGGGTTTACCTTTTACTAATAACTGGAAGTGACTCCGTGTTGTCGAGAGAATAAAACCAGGAATGCTGGTGCTTAGCAGTTCTATGAATTCTTGTCTGAACAGAAAGACGAAAATAGTTCGCGGTATTGAATTCGACCATAAAGGGTCACACGTGCCAATAAATTGGCCGTATAAGAATTCGACGAACTACAAACGGAAGTCAGTGACAAGTTGGCTCCCATAATTAGCTTTAGAATACTGCTTGAATTAACATATTATTCGAGCACACCATACTGTTGCGTGCCGAAATTGAATTAATTCGAATATAGCCGACACTTTGTTGTGCATTGACGTGGATTAAATGAGACGTGCCCTGGAGGTGTCTGTATTACCTCTTATGTGGGGCCCCATTCCCATTCATGCCTCCTCAACCGTATATATTACATCAAGTAGCTGCTACTGCGGTCCTTCTCGATATGCGTACTATATACAGATGATAGTAGTACTGTGCATTGTCAGAATACGTTGCTATGAATAGAAATTCTTCTGGGAAGTTTAGTCCATCACATAGCAATGTTTGTAAACATTAAAGGCACGTGCGGCCTTAATTGTCGAAAATATTCATATTTGTTCCAAACACCGTAAACAGAAAAACATTAAAACACATACAGTTCCGTTCATATATACCATGACCATCGCGTAAACAGCATGTTATCATAATATAAAGACCTACTATGTTTTACCTAAGAAAGAGCCTGATTGTGTTACAGAAGAAAGCACAATGCTACTGGCTGATCACACACAAATGGCATAAACGCTCTTTATTAGTTCCATATCAGGTATTCACCAACAAAGAACGCTCTTTATGTTTACCATCATAATATAAACAAACACCAGAAAAGTAACTTTTTATGCTTTTGTTTACATAACAATGGTCAAACATATGACCATGACATACTGTTTATGCGATATTTCTTATTTGTATACGGACAAAGTCTATCTACATTTTGATGTTCTTTCTGTTTGTGGCGGTTTTTGACGGGTGGAGATATTTTCACAGGATACCCACCGCCAAGGCCAACCGTGTCTTTAAGGATTCGAAAAAATGTCTCTTTAAAAAAAATAGATGTAAGAAAGAAAATACAAACTAAAACAAAGAGAGATGAGACGTCCATAATTGGGTGTGACATTGTTAGATTATGGAAATTCAAGCAAAAATATGGTAAATATGTTTTTAAATATGGTAAATATGTTTTTAAAATTGCTCGTTCTACCAAATTAACATTTAGTGTAAAATATCCGTCGTTCTATAAATATCTATTTTGTCTGTAACTTACATCACTTAACTTCGCAGTTCTTAGTTCCAAGCCTACAGCCGTGTTGTATATATAGAAAACTGAATATATCTCCATAACAGATGAGGCCGTTCGGAGCTTCCTCTTTGTTTTACGACCTGATAGAGAATCGAAACCAGACACCCGATCGTTTAAGACGTGCTATTGCTATATCATTTTCTAGTTAGAGTTCCGTAGTGCCTATCCAAACTCATTATCATTTACTGAATACTATCATAGGACAACTGGGAGTTATTTTGAGCGCAGACAATATTCTAAACGCTAGAACTGCCTAATCTCCATATACTCCAGGGTGATTTACTTTAGTAATATGTATCTCTGGAATATAACTTCAACTCGATCTGACACAGCGTTCAGATACACATCTCGAGCAATTGACGTCTATAAACAATAGATATTTAGTGAATGTTGTACAGATAGATCACGTCATTAGGACAGGACGACATAGATACGCGGTGACCAGACATATATAGCTGCCAGATATTATATTGCTCTCTCTATATATAATAAACATTGGTAAATTTGCCAGACAATAATTTCAGGCAATTTGTCGCAGGGGACTACGGTGTGCTTGAATGAACGACAAGTTACCCGAGTGATTGTACAACTGCACATGAGATGTGCCCGATGACCGAAGTAAGCCTTCAGCTATCTGACAATAATTAATCATGGAATCACTCTTGATATTACATGGCAATAGATACCAAAACAAAAAACGAAAGCACTTATTCCGTAAAACCGAAGTTAATCGCTGGAAAATATTATTGACGACGTATTGCCTGGTAAAAACCTTAGGCTCGAAGCAATTAAAAACAATATGAATGCGGACAGAATATAACACATATATTCACAAATGTATCCATTTATATGCGGACAGAATATAACACATATATTCACAAATGTATCCATTTATATTCAATCAGTGTCATTGTATTGGTCAGGATTCCGAAGCCAATGTGAACACTAAGTTTCAATTTCAACCAATAAAAGCTCGTATATGTATACGATTGCATGTTGTTGGATAATCATCGTATGTATATCATCTAATCAATTTACACTTAATTTATTGTTAATACGGACTGAATGTGAGTACCGACAGACCAGTATATCATACACACAGAATCATGCCTGCATGCATGGACCGAGAGACCAGTATGTATATATAATGCTCACAGAAGCATGCCTGCATGGACCGAGAGACCAGTATATATATAATGCTCACAGAAGCATGCCTGCATGGACCGAGAGACCAGTATATATAATGCTCACATAATCATGCCTACATGGAACGAGAGACCAGTATATATAATGCTCACAGAATCATGCCTGCATGGACCGAGAGACCAGTATATATATAATACTCACAGAATCATGGCTGCATCGACCGAGAGACCAGTATATCATGCATGCATGGACCGAGAGACCAGTATATATATATATATATGATGCTCACAGAAGCATGCCTGCATGGACCGAGAGACCAGTATATATATAATGCTCACAGAATCATGCCTGCATGGACAGAGAGACCAGTATATATAATGCTCACAGAATCATGCCTGCATGGACCGAGACACCAGTATATATATATATATGATGCTCACAGAATCATGCCTGCATGGACCTAGAGACCAGTATATATATGATGCTCACAGAATCATGCCTGCATGGACCTAGAGACCAGTATATATATAATGCTCACAGAATCATGCCTGGAAACCTATGCATGGTGCTGCTCGCCGGGCCATCGATACGTTCAACCAGTTCTGTTAGACGGGTGCTGTCTGTTATGACAGATTCGACTGTTGTGAGTTAACAAAAACCTGGTGTCTGATATATTCGCACCAGTAGAAGAACAGGCACATCTTGTATGATATCGCTTTTTACGCAACCTAACAAATATAACCATCTTGAAATTATTAACGTCCGTGTGGCTCATAAATTGACGAGAAACAGCGAATTGGCAAATTAGTCAGATCCGATCGAGTATCACCATCGAGTGCGGCGCACACCTGGTGCATCGGTTATATCCATGCACATGTCACATAAATGATCGCTATACCCCATCTTAACCCTTTATATACTAAATTGATTATCACATGCAGTCAGTTAAAATGTGTACATCGGAATGGTCTAATATTGATTTTGAGGGATGTTAATGTGATAAAAGCATACGACAGATAAATAAAAGTCCAAAAGGATCCCTATTTACGGGGAGAAATGTTTAGATAACTAGTTCAACAAAACCACCGATATGGTCGTTTGTTGAACTTATATTATCTGAACATAAAACTCATCAACGATGTTTTTGTACAGTTAAACGTCAAGATAGCCGGTACTAGTTTGACAACTTTTACCATGCATGCACACAGAAAATATAAACATAGTAATGCATGCTGTATCCTTGCTTTTGTTGCGTTCGTACCGGGTATGATAACAACGTGTCGATAAATGCCTGACATATTCTTACAGTACATATTGGATATGCTTTGCATAGAAAGACGTATGGTAGCTATTACATTCATCAATTTCTAATTGTGTACGAATTAAAATGCCCATACACCTGGGATACGATGGGTGAAGTATATAGGAGAACGGTATACCAAGATGCATGATTCACAAAACAGTTAGATCCATTTCAATACCATACCATACCGAACATACTGTAATAAATATGATCTTGATCATGCCAGATGTGCGGGTACACGACAATACCATACCATACCGAACATACTGTAATAATTATGATCTTGATCATGCCAGATGTGCGGGTACACGGCAATACCATACCATACCGAACATACTGTAATAATTATGATCTTGATCATGCCAGATGTGCGGGTACACGGCAATACCATACCATACCGAACATACTGTAATAATTATGATCTTGATCATGCCAGATGTGCGGGTACACGACAATACCATACCACACCGAACATACTATAATAATTATGATCTTGATCATGCCAGATGTGCGGGTAGACAATACCATACCACACCGAACATACTTTAATAATTATGATCTTGCTCATGCCATATGTGTGGGTACACGACAATATGACGCATGCAGTGTGATGTTTTCCCGTACAGCATAAGATGTTGCATAATTTGGTTTGCCCCATCAGCAGCCTTTATGGAACAATATTTCAAACTGAAGGAAAATTACAATGCTTACATAATGAGACGTCTTCCGTTATGGCATCTAATACCTCAATTTATTTTTCTGAAGGAAGATGATGTTGTGGTTTTAAATTGGTACCAGTCGTTCGAATAGCGAGCGAGGAAGATGGAATGCGGAATGCGCTGCATGACCTTCGGGGTTTTTAAGGAAGCGCCTCAGATTCTGGCATTGAACGCCATAGATAAAGCTCCCATCAACCCCGAAACATGAGCCACGTGAGGGGCTTCCGCTATTATCCTTATCGGAGTGGCGGCTGGTGAGATAAGAGTGTTTATCGAACCTCGTGGACTATAGTTATATAACATACTGGATGTGAAGCCCAGCATTTCTGGCCAGATACCGCGAGTTCGACCATCAAATTATATTGAAGGTATACTAATCGGGCTATCAAACTCTTCAGACAGCGTATACACCAGTACTAATGCCCATGAAACACCTAGCGAATAATCATCACGTGAATCTACTTAATCTTACACTTCTATATGCAAGACGGATAATGTTGAATCTGCACTAGGAAATCACGATAGGTGTATCTTATAAGTCCGTATAAATCGGAATCATTGCAACCAGAAAATAAAGATAATTCGTCCGTATCAAGATCGGTATATCCCAAATATGAGACATACATATGTATACACGCATCATAAACGAACTAAATTAATCCATATACGAATCCTACATGACAATGATTTTCTGCTGCAAATTTTGACCACCACCCTAAATCGGAAATTCAGACAATAAATTGTGAATTGTATAATTATATATAAATCGGATACAATACATTTGTTCACACAGAACACAAACCAGTATATTCCTGATGGAAATTGCATGGTTCCCATAAAACACTTGTCGCGAGATACACCTGCAACCTTGCCACAACTTATAACGGTATATGGCTTGCACGGAGGAGCCATTTTTGGTATCTTCTTTTCTATATATAGACACATGCACATGTAAAACGAAAACCTTGCAACGTGCATGTGCATGACTGTATATGATCACTAGCAACACATGTAGTGGGTGGTTAACATTTTTCCTTTTCATTAAGCAGAGTTAATTCCCATATGGCCCACATCGCTGGGACGAAACTAATGCCGATGCTCTCGCCGCTGTTTCGCAATTGATCTCGTTGACTCACGTTATTGCACTGAACGTGCAGAGGGTGTCTGTTTTCTGGAAATAATTGAGTTTAAGTGGGGCGAACTTGAGAAAAGGCAGCTTCTAAAGTATCGGAAGTATTTAACGAGAATGAATTGTTATCAGATAGACAAATTTTACTAACTCAGAGGTGTGGGTGGACGGTTTTTATTGCATAATGTAGCCACACCTTTCGTGTATTAGCTAACATAACAAAATGTATTGCCCTGTATACATTTCAACCACATACAGCGAAGACTATTGTGGATGGGGAGGTAACTCGTGGGTATGCCTGCATCAGCTGGGAAAAGGGGCTGGACGTCTTCGTGCATGTTTGCGTGGATGGGGGGGGGGGGGACCATTGAAGGACGAGGCACAACATTCATAATGGCCATATCACACCACCCTGCATGCATGTAAGAAAATATCCCGAGTAGTTCTGGAATATTTTAGTATTTTAGTTTAGTATATCAAATGTGCAGTAACATTAGCAAAATATACAGCTTGGGATATGTGGTCCGTAAATAAGGGAACAAGTTTCCATTTGATACATGCCACAGATGTCACGCCATTGAAGACAATAATTTATTCCTGATCATTCTGGTGATTACATAATTAAAGTTTGAAAAAAATAATTTCATGTATAAAAGTGCTTAACATAGAAACACCATTGTTTAAGCGCAGCCAGACCATTAAAACAACGTGAAGAAACATTAGTGTGTGTTATCAGGGGAATCTATGGGAATGTTGTTGTCAGCTGAAGCACTTCTTTCTGCTGGTAAAAACTAGGAAATTAACACATCTACATGAGTAGGGAAATGTAAGGCGGCTTGTTTCTCCTCTTGGTTTAGTGTCGGGTTACAACGGAATTGATACAAAATGTGCACAATGTATTAGTTATCTCTCCCGAGCTGTCTCGAACTCTCGATAGTTACCGCCAGCTGGAGTACATGCCCAGCTTCAGTCGTTTTTCATCACCACGTGTTCCGCACTGTCTGGTAGATAAGACCGGCGAAATGAACGTTCGTACTTCGTACCCATAGGTGCGCAGGGGACGCCCCAGGTCGGTAACGAGTCTCTTGGGGAAATATCGTACACAGATCTGATATCAAACACAGTCTGGCTTAAAGTGGCAGATTCCAAGTTGAGAATTCGATATACACGCACGTCATGTTTGATAAGATATATATATAGGTTCAAGGTAATCAAAATGGCCTCCGATCATTCATGTATAATTTCCGGCCACCCAGTTACTAACTGATGTCATATTATGGGGAGAGGGGAACCTAATCTAGTTGTGCCCCAGTGACAATTATACAATAATGATACAACAATATATATTTAAACTACAACTAGAATCAACAATGTATGTATTTACTAACACGTATCAGCTTATGGACAGCTGCTCAGCTGGATGCATGCAGCCACAATAAGCATGAACCGTGTGTTACTTTACATATAATATGGATGTGCTCATAGATTCAATTATTTGTAGCCCTCCTTTAGCGCTGCAATTGTTTAAAGACTCGTCAGGCGACATATATTCTATATGGTTACACGGAGAAATAACCGATGGCCAGACACACACTCAGAAATAATATATATCTTATGAGCATCGATCCTATATGGTTTACTTACAGTTTTGACATTGACTGATCTGAAAATCTGAGAGAATCACATCTGCGTTTGCATTGAATACATTAAATATATGCAAAGTTAAGGCTAAGATAACTTTACATTCTGGGATAACCCGGACAGGGCATTAATATATACCCAGTATCAGTATGTGCTATATATAGGATAGTTATGGATCTTTCTTCAAACAAGAATCTACATGTATCACAGAGTTTGTGCCAAGCTGGTGATGACATGTATGTCATACTGCCATGTAGGTTGTTGACACATTTCCAATTGATTCACACTCAGAGTTCCTTCAGATTCCAGACAGATGAGCAATATATTAGAGGTAACATTCCTCAGATCTCGTCGCGAGAAATACAAATTTCTTCCGACGTCGAGAAATAAGTTGGCAAGCCGTTTGGCGCAGTTTATCAAAACCATGACAAGAAATGTGAATAACGGCCAAAGAACAGCACAATCGCTTTGCGAAACGTCGTGTTCGATTCCATTGTGTTCGCCGAGGGATCAACGTTATGTTGTGTTTGAGTCAGCCAACGAAGATCTGGGTCGGCAAATGACATTAACAATTGTATGCCTTAGGACAAAATATTCATTGAGAATGCTGTTGTATCCCGAACAAAGCAAAGATAAATATGCAGTAATCGAACTAGGTCTGTTCGTATGCATTGCATCTATAATTATACAGTATAAACGTAACTAGGTCTGTTCGTATGGATTGCATCTATAATGTGTATATACACTATAGGTACTGTACTGGCTGTATACCATATGTCAAATAATTTATGTGTATATATAGCATTATAGGTACAGTAATGTCTGTATACCATATGTCTCAGAATGTATAATGTGTATATATATATACAGTAATGTCTGTATACCATATGTCTCAGAATGTATAATGTGTATGCATAGGTACAGTACGCGCGTGCAGTGCAGGGGGAAACTTCCCGGCATGTTCATACGCATTCATGATGCCGGATATAAATTAGCTGGATTATAATTGTGTATCCGCTTCTTACACCGGATGTGATATTTCCTCTGCCACTCTCCTTGTCGCGATTTCCTGTGCAACAACTATAGTGCCACAACACGCCTTTATCGCCTATAGCCATCGCTATATATTAAAGCAGGCCCTTGGTACCTACAAATGGCGATGAGTTGCCACAGAGATAAGCATCTGCAGTAAAAACAAGAGACAAACCGTCTTATGATGAATCACAGATTGATGCCCTTTAGTAATCAACCGCCAAACTAAAATTGATTCAATTTCCGCCAAACTAAATTGCAGCAATCATTTCTGATTCTAATTGATCCTGACCTTTGCCAAAATAGGCCACCATCTGAATCGATGCAGCTTTTATCCCCGATCCCCACACATATTTCAGAGAATCAGGGTGAATTTTGTTATTGAGACAATTGTCTATTCTTTCGAATTTAGTTCTCATTCATTCAGATACAATCGACGACCACTCATTTAGATTCAATGGCGACCACTCAGCTTGATCATTTAATTTCGGTGGGTACTACACGGTAAGCTCTGTTGCTGTGGGTACTACATATACTGAATTAACTCTGATGTTTCTGCTCCTACCGAATTAGCTTTGATGTTGCTCGAGAAATGCAAATATAAACATATAGCTATATCTATGTTCTCGAATCATTCATATAGCTTCATCTTCATAATTTCGATTTGCGACAAACATGACAGTATGATATCGACAACGGCATATACGTTTTGTTAAGAGATGATTATAGCAACAGCGGCTAAAATTAGTCAACAAGCAGGACCCACACACCACTGAATTTCCAAGAAAGCTGGCCATGATCCAAATCGCAGCCGATTGTCTCCTAACTGTCATGTTGTTTGGTGTTGCATTCCCATATCAGTACCAAGTGACGATGTATACCTATACATAAGTTATCGGCCTAGTCTACCGACATAATGCCCATGTTTGGTTATACCAAACGTAGATATTACGTTATTGTGATCTGTTATTCGATATGTTGTCTGTTTGTCACTTCACCGACACTTACTTCATGTTACAACATAGCATGTCTCAAGGGTAGATCACCAAACAAAGAGCACATTATAGCGCTCCACCAGTTTACCCTTATGTTCGCGATAATGGGTGACACTTACAGTAAAGAGACACTTGTTTATCACAGTTTGGGTTTTCTTTCCGCATTTATGTCTATGACTTAATTACAAGGTATACACATAAAGTGTCTTAGTTCTTCATCATAGATGGTGGCTCGTTTGTGTTTCACAAATAATCGATTCTAGTTGCTTCACATGCAGTTTATTTGATCAAATTACAATAACAAATCCAGCACCTGCGATTTAAAATACCAAACGGATGCCGGAATGCTATAAGCTGGGACTAATATAGTTATATTAGTCCCAGCTATAAGTGTGGCTAACTCTCCGTTTTGTGTCTCAGATAGAGGATGTGCAAATACCTTCGCCGAAGTGTATTTGTGGTGGGACAAGATATCTTGGCTCATTATATTCACTCCCATATATGAATTGATATATTTGACAGCTGAATTTACCATTCTTTTGGTATTGAACTCCAGTGATCAGGGTGGGGCATCATAAATTCTACTTCCCATGCATAAACATGCATGAGTTAGGTTTCAGGTATGTACCCTTGATCTTCCTGTAGTCTATTTCAATGCCTACAGCTTTGATGAGATGTATTTAGAGAAGTTATATATGTCAAACGTGTATTTATCTTCTTGGTCCGATCTGAGGTATGTAGTGTATAGTGCTGCTGGTGGTGGTGATTTAACAGTGGCAGACCGCCAAACATTATGCATAGGAGTGTTAGAGCTTCCAGTTGGGTAGCTCGGCACTCAATGTAAACTGTGACTAAGTAGTTACGTTTGAGCTCGATGTTATCACGTTGGCGTTAGTTAACCCAGTGAGTAATGCTGCTGAGTGCATCTTGTCGTCATTATAATTAATAGTGTTGCTATTATTCCCAAGCTACTCACAGAAACATGGAAGTTGTGCCTACATCTCATTATATTTATATCCTAGAATAGTATGTACTACTTTTTATCTCTAATGTCAGATGCGAACTGCCAATGGAAGCTCACTCCGAAGACATATGCTGTTATCGTATATCGCGTGCCCATAGAGGATCATATAGGTGCAATAAAAGCGCAACAATGCACCTAAAATCACTTTTGCTATTCGGTATTGTCGTAAATTATTATGTCATTACAATAAGAATGTCCACCCCAACCAAACTACTTTGCTTAATAACTTGAACTCCGTGTTAATACATTTAGTCATCATCGTGGTTTAAAAAAAATGTGTGATGTATTTAATATTATAACCTCGAGAGGGTGTATTTTGGTACACCAACATTGTAAAATATATAAATAAATAACATAGCTGAATACATATATGAGACATTCTCGGAATCAAATCATTAATTGGTATGGATGATATTCTATTCTTATATGCTTCCGAGGACGGACAGTCGCCGCACGCCGTCTGAAAGTCAGTCGTACATAATTTATTATTCGATTAGTTTACTATACATAAAGCCTAAATGTCGTACGGTTTTTCGATCTAACATTTTATAGGTTGGAGCTAATTTAGGAATGATGACTTACCAGTATCCCTCACTGTTCTGTAGTAATCCAACAGAATATCCAAAATAAGAGTCGTCAAGTCCGGGTCCTTGGTGGACAATAGGATGCTCAGTATCGATATTAAATCCATTAACGAAATCTAACAAGTAAACCAAAACAACACACAATACGAACAGGGGTGGCAACTCACTAGTCCCCATTGTTAACACAACCGAAGAATCACAACGAATATGAAGGTCTCAAATCCACCAGATAGGCCAGTATGGGCCTATTGCTGCCCACAAATCACGATGTATGAATGAGCTATATGGTCTGGGTCTCTAACACAAGACAACGAGAATACTGTATCTGCTAACAGCCAGGAGTAGCAATATTCCAGTACTTGAATACCAGTGAATACTTGAATACGATGAGTGGCAAGATGTACAAATGATTAATTTACTCTGATCCAAGTTACACAATAAGTAACCACTGACACCTATTGTAGAAGTCAACTAATAACCGGCTCCAGAAAGCACATAAACACAACGCTTGGCGATTATCGAACACTTATTATTCCAACTCAAATATTGTTCCGCCTGGTGAATCGTATTAGCACAGAGTAGTTTGAAACATTCGCAAACACTTTTTATGCGAAGTAAGCGATTGTTTTCTAATTAAGGAACGTGTTGTGAAAATATGAATTATCGCCCCTTTCTTGTGCCTTAATCCATCATTCCTGGCAGTAGTTCACAGGCGATAGGAAAACACGTGTGCTCGATGCTGTCTGTTGGGAGAACTGGACCGAACGTAAACAGAAGAGTTCTAAATTTATCTCGCCGATTCCGCGAACTGCTGGCTGTTAGCCGTGGGTCGATTATTATGCTTCGTTCACGCTCTGTTTGGATCCTGTAAATACACAGATGAATGGGCATAAATCTACGTTATTAAACATATGTATAAATAATTCCACAAGACACCCTTGCAAGGCTAAACATTTGTATAAACATGCAGACAAGCATGTGATGTATGCCTCCAAGACACTCAACACATGTGAAGTATAATTATGTATATATGCATTTTGGGCCTTTATCATTATGTTTCTGTGTGCAATACTCCCACAACCTGGCACATATCAATCGGCCCAAGGTGGCTGTTTCTTAGGTGTACGTGCACTGGTCGCTTGCAGGCGATGGCGACACTTTTCATGTGGTTGTGCCCACCTCTTGAATTACCTTTCCATCATGGCAAACTATTCTTTTGAATTTTATACCATCTTTCTCAATGTGAAAATAGGCAAAATAAATTAAGATGTGACTTTCCGCAGTAATGCACTCATGCATTCTGCTACATGTATATTCCATGGTATACCATTCGTATTTTGGAATGATATTGTAATGAACGCATGGATGTAATGTTGTCTTGCTAAATTCGTATTAGTTTCAAAGAAGGAATTTGTGAGGTGATACATGTATATCATAATAGTGCAGGATATTTCTTTCCCGGTCGAGCATGAATGGCCCACAACCATAATTACACTTTTCTCGGAATATACTGCGACAGTAGTTTTCTTTAAATATTGTCTAACTGGAACCGCAGCGTGGTTAAATATTCGACGCTGACGGTGACCCTCGAGTAGGCATTTGTGTTTTCGGCAACCCGCACATTGTCTTCTTATAATATAATTTGATTTAGGTCGATAATCTGCTTAGAATCGCCTCGTTTTGAGTCGATATTGAACTGAAAATGAGAGCCTTTTAGTCACAATATCGACTCATAATCACTTCATTATAGGTTCATTATGTGCGGCCAATCACACAAATAAACCAAATCACGACTTATCGGGTGTACGCTCTTTACAATATGTTTTCACTGTGACCCGTGCCATAAAACTTAATAACGGATATGAGTCCAATATCTGCTTATTTCAAATAATCCAATATGAACCTATCGCACATTATAGGGCGATTATGTGCGTATTTGCGAGGAGATATGTTGGTTTTCGGATATGTCATTAATGATCACACGAAACTGTTGTATAAATGTTCTTTATAATTATGTCTAAATATCAAATGTGATTTTTTTTTTGACAAACGTCGTAGAAATGTTTCAACTGTTTTCATTTTATCACACAGTATTGATACAAACGTTCTCTATTAATACCATATCAAGAACATTATAACAGTAAACGCTCTCTATTAACACCATATCAGGAACATAATAACACGAAACGCTCTCTATTCATACCATATCAGGAATATAATAACAGTAACGCTATTAATACATATCAGGAATATAACAACAGTAAACGGTCTTTATTGTTTTATGTTATTTTCTAAATTCGTGTCATGTGGAATCCGTACAAAAACATTTCACTCATTGGTCAACCTATTTTAAAGGCACGTGCGGCCTTAGTTGTCGAAAATATTCATATTTGTTCCAAACACCGTAAACAGAAAAACATTAAAACACATACAGTTCCGTTCATATATACCATGACCATCGCGTAAACAGCATGTTATCATAAAGACCTACTATGTTTTACCTAAGAAAGAGCCTGATTGTGTTACAGAAGAAAGCACAATGCTACTGGCTAATCACACACAAATGGCATAAACGCTCTTTATTAGTTCCATATCAGGTATTCACCAACAAAGAACGCTCTTTATGTTTACCATCATAATATAAACAAACACCAGAAAAGAAACTTTTTATGCTTTTGTTTAACAATGGTCAAACATATGACCATAACATACTGTTTATGCGATATTTCTTATTTGTATATGGACAAAGTCTATCTACATTTTGATGTTCTTTCTGTTAGTGGCGGTTTTTGACGGGTGGAGATATTTTCACAGGATACCCACCGCCAAGGCCAACCGTGTCTTTAAAATGTGACATAAGCAAGTATAATTGGTATAATTTGGACTCCAAGCCGCCATGTGACTTCAAAGAGAGGTTCCCGAGGTTCCAAGGAGTATGAGCAGTATTATTTTTCATGTCATGGGCTCTCGACCATGGTGTGTAGGGTGAAGAGGGAAACCTGTTTATAATGGCTTAATAATTTCAATTTGGTAAATGGGTTGAATGTTTCTCACATTTTATTTTACATCTAATATATTTTAATGTCAACAGCTAAAATCGGTAGTCGTTAGACTATTGATATTTTCTTACTTCCATAACATTTTAGACTCACAAGATTCAGTTTGCAGTTGACAACATTCCAGCCATATGAATATCGAGGTATTTTATTGAAGTCACCCGACAGACCTGTATATCAGGTATAACCAGTCAGAAAACTGATATTGGAACCCGGCCCACACATCGGGAACAATGATCATCTAGACCACCCTTGTTCCAGATCATCAGGAACGCGGAAGCACCAAAGGTCAATGGGAAAACCAGTCAGGAGGGCACTTTTCGGGTGCCCACTGGTCTCCCTTGAGCCAGGGCAAGGGGGCAAGTGTCCCCGCATGCCGCTTCTCCGGCGTCCCTGCATACCATGTTGTGTGTATATATATATATATATATATATATATATATATATATATATATATACCCCACGCTTCAACCACACTCGGCCATTCACATGAATCTACATCTATAAACCTCCATATATATCAACTGTGTCCTTACATGGTATTAAAGAATCATAATCCTATATCCATTTGTGTTTAAAAATCACCGATCTAAACATCAAAGTAACTAACTCCTGAATGTTATGATTCTCTGTCAGATTATATAAATCCATTCACCAGTCCATTCTATGCCTATTGAGTAGAGTGCCAGTAAGAGCTATAGTCTTATCGTATGAGACACCTCTGCTGTTATCGGACGTCCTATAGTCATGAGTCTCAGATGAACCGAGCACATTAATGGCAGTCTTCCATGCGTGAACGTTAAGTTGGTGATTGGGAACTTTGCGTGTTGACTGCACTGCGGCAGAATGTTTGTAGAATTAGTAGTGAATGAACATTGTTTGGTTGTTTGCAGACTGTTAGAGAGACTTTAGCTAATGGACTACGCCCGATGAATGAGTTAATGAGACAGCCAGATGTGTGGTGATACTAAATGATAGTGAATGTGGCTGATGTCCTCTGGGGATCAGACCTGTTGTGTATAAACGTTGCCACTAATCGCATGACGTGTGGCTCCAGAATTCCACAGGGTGATATAAAAGGCAACCCTTCCATAGAGTGGATTCTTCGAATCACAATGCCTCATCTAAATTTTACATCCGCGGAGTATAGTTACCCCCCCCCCCCCCCCCCCCCCGAGACATAAATGTTAAAATGTAGACCATCGAAATTATGATGATTGTGCATAATGATCATGCAATGTGCAAACATGCGCTTCCTGGATGTGTGAACCGATATCGTACACAGTTTGGTATTTAGCCAGGTCGTATGTTCAATCTCAAACCTGCGAAGGACTCCATTATAAACGGCTTCGTCCGTTTTGATCTGTTCAATGAGAGATTGATGAAACTCGGATTCTTAGATAAATTTCGCCGATCGTTGTGTAGGCTATTTGTTCTCATGCAATGTAAGGAACCATGATACTTTTATCATGATAGCCGGACCATGGGTTCTTCCATAAACCGATTATATTGATATAGTTCCGCCATTAAGAACCAGCTTTAGACTGAGTATATATATATATATATATATATATATATATATATATATATATACGCAACTAGAAGATTAGTAGAGATGGTGAGCGGTACTGTCTCGAAGACGAATTTAGCGTGCTCAATTTTTTTTATCTCCGATAAAACGACGTCACGGGGAGTTTGAGCACCAAAAAATGGATGTAAATATGAACTGATGGACGTACTTATTAGAGCGCCCGACACTTTATAATCGTATATTCTGTATTGTTTTGTGCATGCGCCGTGGCTTAATTATATATATATATATCAGTTCATATTTACATCCATTTTTTGGTGCTCAAACTCCCCGTGACGTCGTTTTATCGGAGATCAATTTTTTTGAGCACGCTAAATTCGTCTTCGAGACAGTACCGCTCACCATCTCTACTAATCTTCTAGTTGCAATCGGTTCGACAAGGATGCTTTATGGCCGGAGAGCTATTAACATAACATTTATCCCGTACTACGGACTTGTTCACATGGCCATGATGATGTGCAGTAATCAACGCATCGGGGGCTCAAACAGCGAACAGCATGTGGTTTCTAACTAATAGCGCATGCAAACAGTTTATCCATGTTCTTAATTGCGGAATGGCTCGGTGCGGTCCTAATGAGTGGATGGTCGAGTATACTCTAATGACTCCGGTCAAGATAATATTGGATGCCCTGCCAGCGATGAGCACCTCGAAATTAGACCGAGTTCCATTCATTTTCGCACATATGAAGACAAATTGTGGAATGGAATGGAACCTTGGCTGAAATATAAACGATGGAACCGGATCTGGATAGCCACTTATTACTCAAAGATTGTACAATGTCGAAAGCGTGTTTTGGTTTATAGCATTGATTTAATACAATGGCACTCGTGTGTGTTAGATACATTGTGCTATATACGAGAGTATATATGCAGAGCGGTAATGATGCAATCTTTAAGCAGCGTAAATCCATATTAGTGCAAGAAGTACCCTGGCTCAGGGAATATTCCTCCCCTTTGACTAATATTTAGCATATATAGTCAACTTAAAGCCGTGCAGTATATAACAGTGATCGTGCATCTGAGACCCACCCCCATATACAGCCCTCCCACATATATTCATTTCTTCTCCTCGGTAGCGTTTAGGAAGCTGTGTGAAGCAGTCTCTATCCTGTATTATTGTGCACGGTTGTACATGTTGTGAAACTATTGTACATTAATTGTTTTCTGTTTATCCATATCCCTGTTTAGTTCGAGTGGAATGTCGCACAGTATAGAAAATATTTACGTGTCGTTTGCTGAAGTGTTTCCATGAAATTGCCTGTTTTTATAACATGTATATGGTTAATGCGTGTTCGGCAGCATGGAAGAGTGTTATCTCAAATCTGAAAAAAAAACTCCTGACATACCTGTTTCAAACACTGAAATAAAACCACAACCTGCATCTAACTATAATCTAACGCCATTAGTTGGGAAGCAAGAAACTGAACTCCCATCGGGAATGTTTAATTGATGGTATACATGCCGTATACGGTTATCGTATACTTCCCGCTGGTGAATAACGAGTATTTGTTAAACAACCGAACGAGGTCAAAGTAAACCACATCTCACAAAGGTCGAACTATTCCTTCAACAAATGCCACCGTGTCTCACAAGTACATTTATTTCACGGTACAATTCGAAGCTGACACCTAACATGCTGAGTCGTTTGAATAGCAATGTGTTTTCGTATTTTTAAAGGGGACAAGTCACGATTGGATGCCGAGAAAGTCATTATTATCCTTTGTGTGTCTTGGTATACATGATATTAAGTCTAGATTTATCCACAGTGTATATAGGGCACTAAGCTAACAAGTCAACAGTCCAAACTATCGTTTTATCTCGAATCAGATATAAAAGGTGTTATGAAGGTAATGTCATCATTCGCATTTCAGCTAAAATTATAGTAATCAGTTTCGGGTATATACCCATATACACACCCATTAAAACTCGAAAACTTTAGGCAAATCTAGCATTTATAGTTATACATGTCTATTATACAGTGCTATAGTTTTAAACTTCGGCTTTCACTTGCAATTTGTACAGTTACAGGAGTTAATATATATCGGAACATTCCAATTGTGTATGGGCTGGATTTCTCTCGGTATCGACAACGGAGTGACAGTGAGACCGATTACAAGATAATTATATATATCCGTGGGCGGAGGAGTTTGTTATAGAGGTGACATAAAGTAAGAACTCTGAGAAATTATAAGCAACAAATGCAATACGTTTATACAAGGAGAGAGAAGGAAAGAGAGTGGAATAGCGGTAATGGTGTCACCATCGTATGTTATGTTATTAACGTAGAAAAACTGGAAGGGAGATGTAAACATATTACTCATATATATATACAATAAAGTATGTAATATACATGAAACCCATGAAGAAAAGAAGAGAGGTGGTAATATTAACAATATTATATAGGTAAGTATAACGTGGTGGATATATAGGTTTCCCGAGCACATGTCTTACCTTTGCGATAACTGTCCTTCAATATATATGTGTTCGTGTATCACAAAAAAGCTGTTGAATACATGCAGCAGTGATATATTATACAGTCAGTTTTTCGACACATTGTACATAAGATGAGTTGTTCAACTACGGTGCAGGCGCACCTTCTACCAATACGCGGGTGTGTTAATTATTATGACAATATGCACATGCAACGCCATTAAATATTACCTATATGCGGTGTTTTACGGCCGCTCATCGACCGTGAAGATTTATCACTAATATATCTGCCGACATAAGAGCTGTGTGGTTTTTCCTTTCTATCATTACGCCATGACTCGGTACCATTTTAACAATTTCTTTGTGGGCATTTAACAATGTGAAAGCACCGTATTAAATTCTCGTGTGGGCAAGTTACCACAATTAGTCATTCGGAAGTGAGTCGATGTATATTTTTCAAAGCATGCATGGATCTAATTTGTGCGTTTTGCGGGAAGGTATCTCGTTTAAGATCTCTACGTCTACACAGTATATAATTGAGTGCATAAATGTTTTATCCTCGAAAAGGCGAATGGATAATCAACTGGGTCACCATCTTAATTTGCAACTTGTAATTTTGGCCTGGGCGAGATTAGAAAGTGTAAATAGGTTAATGTAGAGTCTACAGAGAGTGCACAATTGGCACAATTGTCTGCTATTATGTCCATTCCATTGAGATCTTGTGCATGTGTATTACACACAATCACGCATTTAGTTTATTCTCCATACATATAGGGACGTATATACCAACCTATAGCGGTGGGGGAGTCCCACCAATGTTGAAAGGCAGGTGGTTTCTTTGTGTCCACTCAAACGCATGTTGACTTCCTCCTTAATGAAATTGTAAACATATAAAGAAGGGAAGTTTGGATTCTTTTAAAACAATTTGGAGATATTCGGGTTTATAGATTTGGTATTCTTATATGCAATGTAAATATTATACAGCTATACAGTGATGTTGCCGATGAAGTTCACTTTATCACAAAGTTTATTCAAAACTTGACGGAAATCATTGAAAATATTCTGAAAATCACATGCAGACTAAATTATTTGAACCTATATACTACACGATTGGCAATGTTTGCTGAAAAATCACTGTAACGGTTTGATTTACACAAGAATGGTTTCAACACGCGAAATTTCGTTATTGGAAAACTATATCAATACTGAATATAAGAACTAGATTTATTTATTTCTCCACGTTCTTCTTAGTGGTGGTGGTGTTTACAAACCTCGACGAGTCACTTTAATTAATTACTTGTAGTATCCCCCGCGGAGCTTGTTCGAGAGTCTATATAATTATGACGTTGACGGAATCATTTCCGCATATTTCTCGGGGATTCGGTCGAAAAGGAGGGCTATTTTCAGATAACCTGTTTTCTAGCTGATATTGTAGAACCCCTCCCCTTCGTGGTACAAACATATATATTAGCTTTATATTATATACTCAGTTTGCTGTTACAGATAATTTGTCTGAAATTGCGCTAACGTTTCCGCCCAATCCTAGTGCCTCAAGACAATCAAAAGAGTCAGCCGCGTAGAGTTGGGTTTGAGGTCACACGGCACATAGCGCTTACACATATAACCTGTTTTCCATGCCTTTCAACGGCGGGAGTAAGACAGGGATAAGTATTGTCACCCACATTATTCAAAATATATATTGATAATATTAAAACAATTTTTGACACAAACTGCGATCCAATAAATCTAGGCGATAGTTCTATAAATCACATGTTATTCGCTGATGACCTAGTTTTAATGTCCGAGAGTCAATCAGGACTTCAAAGATGCCTCGAACGGCTTGAAGATTTTACACGGGAAAATGAACTAACAATTAATGAAGATAAAACTAAATGCATGATTTTTCGATCTCGAGCTTCAAAACACTTAACAACATTTTCGATAGCAGAAAATAATCTCGAAACGGTTAAGCAATACACATACTTTGGAGTTAAGTTTACATATACTGGGAAATTTACAGACGCGATATCGGACCTAACTTCCAAAGGTCGCAAAGCTATGTATGCTCTCAGAAATGCATCCGACAACACAGCACCCCTACCAGTGAGTACATCTATGAAATTATATGAGAAGTTAATCAAGCCAATTGTCTTATACGGAAGTGAAATATGGGGAGTGGAAGCAACGTCTAAGAACTACGATAGGCTATAGAATGCGAAAAGTTACACATAAAATTCTGTAAAATAGTATTAGGAGTAGGCAAATATGCATCTAACACTGCAGTTAGAGTGGAATTGGGTAGCTATCCACTTTACATCGACGCTATTTGTAGAATGGCCGCATATGCTATTAAAATTTCTAATAATGTTGACAGTAACTTGATCAGAAATGCCGTGATTGAACAACGTTCACGCGGCGTTCAGAAATCAATATTCAAAACGACGGCAGCATTTGGGTTAAATATCACCGACGGCACACAAGTTGTCAAGAATCTTACTAACTTGAGACAGCAGTTACAATCCAACTATCATAACGACTTTATTTTTAATATGAGCGATGAAGCATCTAAAACAGGGAGTAACAAACTACGGACGTATCGCATTTTCAAAACTACTTTTCAAATGGAACCATACTTGCTCAATACCAATACAATGAAGACAAAATAGCATTCACGAGATTGAGAATAAGTAATCACGCCCTATCGATAGAGCGTGGTAGACATTACCAACCCCCGATACCCTTACCAGATAGAGTATGTACCTTTTGTTTCAATACAAAAAAGCAAATAGAGGACGAAGTTCACTTCATTATGGATTGTCCTCTTTACGCGTCACTGAGATCGGAATTATTTTCCATAATGGGAAATAATTACATAAATTTCCAACTATTAGACCAAGAGTATCAATTCATAACTATTCTAGAAAACAGATGTCCTCGCATATGTGCGAAAATCTACAACATGGTTAAACAGTTATTCAAACTCCGAACAGAACAGTGTTAAATAATTTCAGATTAATGAGCATAATATGTCTGCGAAACAAATCTTATTGAGATATACATTGATTATGGAATTACATGTATTGTGAATATTATAGGACAGTATGCTTGTACCCACATTGATACACCGTTATAGGTAGTACGTGGTAGTACCGTATATATATATATTTTTTCTTATTATGATTATATGTTTAAATGTTATAAGATATATATATAGCATGCTTAATTTCACATGTATTGTTATAATATTGTTATAACCAGTATAATGTATTACACTGTATAGGGCAACCTACCCATGTGGGTGTTATTGCTATTACACATTAAATTAGAAATTATACTAACTGAAAACTCACCTCACAGAACTTAATCCCGACGAAGCAGTGTAAATCCCCTCGATTCCATCTCATCGCACAGAATCAACAACGAAAAAAATATTCCAATGTCAGAAGAAGACGGCCGAGCCAGCTGGTGCCAATTGAAAACGACGGTTGTCTATTATTCAATTTTAAATAAAGGAAGACTCAACAACTCAGGCCGTTAAACTCGTGTCACACAAAGGATGCTGTCAGGTTTTATTATTTACGGTACGCCTCGTATGAGCCTGTCCTCTCTCGGACCACGATCATTGAGACGATTTTCCGATTTTTAATATCGTGTATTGATCGTAAAATCATTGACGTTAGGGGGTCGGCTGATTCAATAGGTACGATTTAAGGAAGTACGCATTCCACATTGATTATATAAAGAGAGTCAATAAAATGTCGCCATGCCGAGTCGTAATTTTTCCACCTGTCAGAGGTCAAACAATTCACAATTGTTTCATTTTAATCGATCGGCTTTCGGCGAGTTATTATTTACGTGGAAATGATGAATTGGTGTCTGGTCGTTGATTGGGTGTGTAGCGATGGTAGAGACTGAGTAGAAATGTCAATTGTCAAAGTGGCTGTTCCATTATTCTGAACCCCATCGAGCGCTCTATATGACACAGCCAAGGGCACATGTATATATATTTTTTGTCTTGATCGCACCATTTATTTGACAATAAGATCGATTTAAGAAACAGCGCTGTTTGTGACAGGGGTCGTACGTGATAGCTCTCAAGTTCTCAACTTCAAAACGAAGTTCCACGATCGCGTCGGCAGCCGAATTTTAGAAATTAAAACAATCAGCTTAAATGTCCATCCATGCAATAATATTAGAATGCAGGGACGTCATGAAATAATATTAGAATGCAGGGACGTCGTGCAATAATATTATAATTCAGGGACGTCGTACAATAATATTAGAATGCCGGGACGCCATGCAATAACATTAGAATGCAGGGACGTCGTGCAATAATATTATAATTCAGGGACGTCGTATAATAATATTAGAAGGCAGGGACGTCGTGTAATAATATTAGAATGCAGGGACGTCGTGTAATAATATTAGAATGCAGGGACGTCGTGTAATAATATTATAATGCGGGGACGTCATGTAATGATGTTAATAAATGTCCATCCATGCAATAATATTAGAATGCAGGGACGTCGTGTAATAATATTAGAATACAGGGACGTCGTGTAATAATATTAGAATGCAGCAGGGACGTCCTGTAATAATATTAGAATGCAGGGATGTCGTGCAATAATATTAGAATGCAGGGACGTCGTGCAATAATATTATAATTCAGGGACGTCGTGTAATAATATTAGAATGCAGGGACATCGTGTAATGATGTTAATAAATGTCCATCCATGCAATAATATTAGAATGCAGGGACGTCGTCTAATAATATTAGAATGCAGGGACGTCGTGCAATAATATTAGAATGCAGGGACGTCGTGCAATAATATTATAATTCAGGGACGTCGTGTAATACTATTAGAATGCAGGGATATCGTGTAATAATATTAGAATGTCGTGTAATAATATTAGAATGCAGGGACGTCGTGTAATAATATTAGAATGCAGGGACGTCGTGTAATAATATTATAATGCAGGGACGTCGTGTAATAATATTAGAATGCAGGGACGTCGTGTAATAATATTAGAATGCAGGGGCGTCGTGCAATAATATTAGAATGCAGGGACGTCGTGTAATAATATTAGAATGCAACAGGGACGTTCTGCAATAATATTAGAAAGCAGGGACGTCGTGTAATAATATTATAATGCGGGGACGTCATGTAATGATGTTAATAAATGTCCATCCATACAATATTAGAATGCAGGGACGTCGTGTAATAATATTAGAATGCAGGGACGTCGTGTAATAATATTAGAATGCAGGGACGTCGTGTAATAATATTATAATGCAGGGACATCGAGTAATAATATTAGAATGCAGGGACGTCGTGTAATACTATTATAATGCAGCAGGGACGCGTGTCCTGCAATAATATTAGAATGCAGGGACGTCGTGCAATAATATTAGGATATAGGGACGCCGTGCAATAATATCAGAAAGCAGGGACGTCGTGCAATAATATTAGAATGCAGGGACGTCGTACAATAATATTAGAATGCGGGGACGTCGTACAATAATATTAGAATGCAGGGACGTCGTGCTATATTAGAAAGAATGGACGTCGTGTAATAATATTAGAATGCAGGGACGTCGTGCAATAATATTAGAATGCAGGGACGTCGCGCAATAATATTACAATTCATGGACGTCGTGTAATAATATTAGAATGCAGGGACGTCGTGTAATAATATTAGAATGCAGAGACGTCGTGTAATAATATTACAATTCAGGGACGTCGTGTAATAATATTAGAATGCAGGGACGTCGTGTAATAATATTAGAATGCAGCAGGGACGTCGTGCAATAATATTAGAATGCAGGGACGTCGTGTAATAATATTAGAATGTAGCAGGGACGTCGTGTAATAATATTAGAATGCAGCAGGGACGTCCTGCAATAATATTAGAATGCAGGGACGTCGTGTAATAATATTAGAATGCAGGGACGTGATGTAATGATGTTAATAAATGTCCATCCATGCAATAATATTATAATGCAGGGACGTCATGTAATGATGTTAATAAATGTCCATCCATGCAATATTAGAATGCAGGGACGTCGTGCAATAATATTATAATGCAGGGACGTCGTGAAATAATATGATCGCACGTGACACGTAGTGGAGCAACCACCCAAATACATCAAACTATCACAACAATTTCCATCTATACGTAGTTTCCAACTGTTGCTGTGTCAGTCATGGGATTTAAAAATGTTGAATACTTTCACCAAAGTTGGAGGGGCGGATTCCGCGGAACACTACAGTACAACCACCCTACCACCACGTATCTCGTTAAAACAACTCATACACATCCATGCCAAACTAAAGCTGAAGGGGTCACTCTCACCAAAAAAAGTGCTGAAGGGTACACAGGATTTGAAAATGTGCTGAAGGGTATACACAGGGTTTGAAATGTCATTCTAAATGACGTTAATTTTCGTATCTGCCATGATTTCTCTTATAGAATAATTGTTTACGTTCCAATGAACATTAAAATGAACTGAAAACAAACTGCTAATGGACCCCAGACTTTCAGAAACACAGTTTAAGTAACGGTGTTAGTGGCGATCACAAACCCTGTGTACCCTTCAGCACATTTTGCGAATCCTGTGTACCCTTCAGCACTTTTTTGGTGAGAGTGACCCCTTCAGCCAAACTAAAGCTAGCAAGTTCCCACGTTTATATATGACAAATATAAATGTTTACATGGGCGCTATATCCCAAAATATCACTGGGGAAATCTTTCGCGCGAACAGTTTCATGCGCTTGCTAGCTAGCTCTTGTCAATAGAAAACATCTCTCGTTTGAATCCAGTCTGTATTCTATAGAAAATGGTCTTTAGAGAAGTCTCTTAAATACATTTTAGTGTATATATTGTGGAAGGCAGCTGAATTAGCTCATTGCGTGGTCAAAAATTCAAGCTGATAGTCAAAATGACATTTGAAAACATGATGAAGAATATAATCTTATATGCACTCACTAGTTTTAAAAGAAGAACAAACAAAAAAGGAACAATGAAAACCAAACAAACAAACAACACGTTTGTAGGGAGGGATCCCAAATTTATTGTGTGCATATTGTATATAAAATGTCCTTTGGCCATTTTGTATATATAATTGCGTTTAGACTAGTGATGTGAAATCGGTGTTTCCGGTAAAGACCAAATGTGCCTGGATTCTGGCCCACAAAACCAACTGACGTAAATGACGTCATGGACCTTGTCATGACGTCTTCGCTGGTTTTCGGTCAGCTAACCAACGAATATGGTCAAAATGAAACTAATTCATAAGCCTACATAACATAGGAATTGTTCAGAAAAACTGAAGTTGCTAATTTCATAACCATCCCACTTGGTCCACTTCCGATTCCGTGATTTCACAATTTGATATTATTGTTCCCACAAGGCTTGGCAAAAGCGGAGCGGAAGTCACGTGATTTTTAACCCATTTTTCTTGTCCGGATTTTCATCGCGTCGAAATTCTGTTTCATGTTATTGTAAAAATTTATGACGTTATTCACGCCTAAACATGAAAAGCAACAACGCGCCTGCGGCGCGTTGTGGTTGCTATTAGAATGCAGGGACGTCGTGCAATAATATTATAATTCAGGGACGTCGTATAATAATATTAGAATACAGGGACGTCGTGTAATAATATTAGAATGCGGGGACGTCGTGTAATAATATTATAATGCAGGGACGTCGAGTAATAATATTAGAATGCAGGGACGTCGTGTAATAATATTATAATGCAGGGACGTCGTGTAATAATATTAGAATGTAGGGACGTCGTGCAATAATATTAGAATGCAGGGACGCCGTGCAATAATATTAGAATGCAGCAGGGACGTCGTGCAATAATATTAGAATGCAGGGATGTCGAGTAATAATATTAGAATGCAGGGACGTCGTGCAATAATATTATAATGCGGGGACGTCGAGTAATAATATTAGAATGCAGGGACGTCGTGTAATAATATTAGAATGCAGCAGGGACGTCGTGCAATAATATTAGAATGCAGGGACGCCGTGCAATAATATTAGAATGAAGCAGGGACGTCGTGCAATAATATTAGAATGCAGGGACATCGTGCAATAATATTAGAATGCAGGGACGTCGTGCTATAATATTAGAAAGAAGGGACGTCGTGTAATAATATTAGAATGCAGGGACGTCGTGCAATAATATTAGAATGCTGGGACGTCGTGCAATAATATTAGAATTCAGGGATGTCGTGTAATAATATTAGAATGCAGGGACGTCGTGTAATAATATTATAATGCAGGGACGTCGTGTAATAATATTAGAATTCAGGGGCGTCGTGTAATAATATTAGAATGCAGGGACGTCGTGTAATAATATTAGAATACCGGGACGTCGTGTAATAATATTAGAATGCAGGGACGTCGTGTAATAATATTAGAATGCAGGGACGTCGTGCAATAATATTAGAATGCAGGGACGTCGTGTAATAATATTAGAACGCAGGGACGTCGTGTAATAATATTAGAATGCAGGGACGTCGTGTAATCATATTATAATGCAGGGACGTCGTTTAATAATATTAGAATACCGGGACGTCGTGTAATAATATTAGAATGCAGGGACGTCGTGCAATAATATTAGAATGCAGGGACGTCGTGTAATAATATTAGAATGCTAGGACGTCGTGTAATAATATTAGAATGCAGGGACGTCGTGCAATAATATTAGAATGCAGGGACGTCGTGTAATAATATTAGAATGCTAGGACGTCGTGTAATAATATTAGAATGCGGGGACGTCGTGTAATAATATTAGAATGCAGGGACGTCGTGTAATCATATTATAATGCAGGGACGTCGTTTAATAATATTAGAATACCGGGACGTCGTGTAATAATATTAGAATGCAGGGACGTCGTGCAATAATATTAGAATGCGGGGACGTCGTGTAATAATATTAGAATGCAGGGACGTCGTGCAATAATATTAGAATGCAGGGACGTTGTGTAATAATATTAGAATGCTAGGACGTCGTGTAATAATATTAGAATGCTAGGACGTCGTGTAATAATATTAGAATGCAGGGACGTCGTGTAATAATATTAGAATGCAGGGACGTGTGTAATAATATTAGAATGCAGCAGGGACCTTGTAATAATATTAGAATGCAGGGACGTCGTGTAATAATATTAGAATGCAGGGACGTCGTGTAATAATATTAGAATGCAGCAGGGACGTCGTGTACTAATATTAGAATGCAGGGACGTCGTGTAATAATATTAGAATGCAGGGACGTCGTGTAATAATATTAGAATGCAGGGACGTCGTGTGATAATGTTAGAATGCAGGGACGTCGTGTAATAATATTAGAATGTAGCAGGGACGTCGTGTAATAATATTAGAATGCAGGGACGTCGTGTAATAATACTAGAATGCAAGGACGTCGTGAAATAATATTATAATGAAAGGACGTCATGTAATATTAGAATGCAGGGACGTCGTGTAATATTAGAATGCAGGGACGTCGTGTAATCATATTAGAATGCAGGGACGTCGTGTAATTATATTAGAATTCAGGGACGTCGTGTAATATTAGAATGCAGGGACGTCGTGTAATATTAGAATGCAGGGACGTCGTGTAATCATATTAGAATTCAGGGACGTCGTGTAATGATGTTAAGATGTTGCTCTTTATCGAAGCTTTCCACCTCATGGCCTTCGTCTGCATTTAATATGATACAGGGAATCAGCTACATCATTACACATATTAATAATAATAAGTACTCAGACGCTATGCCACCTGGGGAATGAAGCATTCTACTATAGCCGAAAATTTCCAAGAAATCGACCATACCACTCCATAGAAAACATCGTCTGAACTACGCCCAATTGTAAATATTTACATCTAGATTCGTGACGCAACTATCGGCAATAATCTAACACAAATGATTTCGTCATCCAGAGTGATTGCATTTAATTAATAATTAAGAATGACGGTGTCCGTCGTCAATTTGGAATAATATTCGTAACAAATAACTACTTTGAGCAAGATTATTCTAAATTTTGATTTGATCACCCTACCGGGGTGCTTCACAACACTTTAGGTAAACACAATCTGTATGTGGGTTCAGTTGGATGTGTGGGATGTATACGTTCAACTAAACCACGCTGGGTATTCGGGCGGTAAATAGCTGTCGGTGGTGATTTAGGGTGGATACACACATGCATGTAATGTCTGTGTGTAAAATACATGTATTTTACATGGCCACACCAATAATTGACAAAATTAATCACCTGCGCGCGAGAGGTCAATTTCACCAGTGAGTAGTTATAAGCCATTATCAAACAAACTGCCATCAAGTAATTTCAGGCCAGTCATAAACATGTCTTCTTTCATGGATGCCGAAATGAGTAATTCTTGTCTGATATATGTTGCTGTTTTTCACGAGTTATAATTCATTTCGAAAAGTGGATTATAGCCGGTCGATTTTATACTTGATTTGTTTCTGTCATTTCTTGGAAACAGGGTCATCCAAAACAAAAATAAAATATGCAGAATTCTTTTATAGGAAGAATTTGAGAGCGAGCTCATGTGATAACATTAATTCAATTGGGATTGCTAATATTCATTATAGCGCCAACAAATAATGCAGGTACAGCGTTGAAATTAAAAAGAGTGACACCCCCCCCCCCCCCCCATTTATATATATGTTTCTCAAGCCAAAGGTTGAACAAGCTCCTAACTGTCACAAGCTTGAATTATAACATAGATATATATATCTTTAATATAATGTTTTACTTAAATATTCCATAGTTGTAAATTTTGCGTATACATGTATAACTGTATAACACAAGAGAGGAAAGGTGACGTAGTTGGGAACTCGTAGCTAGGCAACCCTTTCGCCGAATGAAGACAAACAGCAACACCATGCATTCAAATTTAAAGCTGTATAATATGTTTATAATTATATGAATAGCATAAATAACTGCATATTAGATTAATCACTCGTAGAAAACAGACATGACTACGATATTTATAAAGCAGGGTGTCAGGACTCAGGGTGCTGCATGCACACCCCCGTCGAGGAAATATGCAATGGTGAATTCGGTAGCTTCTGGAATAATATAGCTCCCCGTGCATGTTGGGGGTCATAGCCCCCTGCGTTGGGGAAGAGGCCATCACTGGTATTAACACCAATAGAAGACTGGCAATGATTTCAACAGAACGTCGACCATTTGAGTTATCGCGCGAATAATTATTTTAAGCGGCCTGACGACTTTATCCCAGTCAACGGCCCTTCAGCGGTTCAGAGTTTAACTCACTGTGGTCAAACACAGTCGCAATGATTGGGTTGTCAGCGGACACATATTCCACGGTGTGTATGATCCATGTAAAACGCCAAATACACGATATTTACAGAGATTACATGCATGTGTGTATCCACCCTTACGCATGTAGTTGTTGACCGACGGGACCCAGTTTCAGTGGGTACATCTAAACGTCGTGATTATATAGGACGCTAAAAAATGCCAACGCACATAGAAAAGCGTATATATAAGAATCATATATTGAGAGCGAGCTCATGTGATAACATTAATTCAATTGGGATTGCTAATATTCATTATAGCGCCAACAAATAATGCAGGTACAGCGTTGAAATTAAAAAGAGTGACACCCCCCCCCCCCCCATTTATATATATGTTTCTCAAGCCAAAGGTTGAACAAGCTCCTAACTGTCACAAGCTTGAATTATAACATAGATATATATATCTTTAATATAATGTTTTACTTAAATATTCCATAGTTGTAAATTTTGTGTATACATGTATAACTGTATAACACAAGAGAGGAAAGGTGACGTATAGTTGGGAACTCGTAGCTAGGCAACCCTTTCGCCGAATGAAGACAAACAGCAACACCATGCATTCAAATTTAAAGCTGTATAATATGTTTATAATTATATGAATAGCATAAATTACTGCATATTAGATTAATCACTCGTAGAAAACAGACACGACAGACATGACTACGATATTTATAAAGCAGGGTGTCAGGACTCAGGGTGCTGCATGCACACCCCCGTCGAGGAAATATGCAATGGTGAATTCGGTAGCTTCTGGAATAATATAGCTCCCCGTGCATGTTGGGGTCATAGCCCCCTGCGTTGGGGAAGAGGCCATCACTGGTATTAACACCAATAGAAGACTGGCAATGATTTAAACAGAACGTCGACCATTTGAGTTATCGCGCGAATAATTATTTTAAGCGGCCTGACGACTTTATCCCAGTCAACGACCCTTCAGCGGTTCAGAGTTTAACTCACTGTGGTCAAACACAGTCGCAATGATTGGGTTGTCAGCGGACACATATTCCACGGTGTGTATGATCCATGTAAAACGCCAAATACACGATATTTACAGAGATTACATGCATGTGTGTATCCACCCTTACGCATGTAGTTGTTGACCGACGGGACCCAGTTTCAGTGGGTACATCTAAACGTCGTGATTATATAGGACGCTAAAAAATGCCAACACACATAGAAAAGCGTATATATAAGAATCATATATACGCACATTCTAATAGAGAAATTTGCACAACAAACGTGATTCTCTGAGGTTTCCCCGATATATATAACTCGTTCAAATCTTGGGAATTCCGTTGGATGGTCATCTCATGTTGTCGAAATATGTCTTGTGAGTAGGTTATATAGGTGCATAGTGAGATATCGTTGATTTAATCCGCATTCAGTAATGCCACTTTACTTGGTCAGATATTAGTCCAGTTCTTCGCTATATATAGTGTCCGCCATGAATTGCAATTGCCCGTTCTTCGAATGCTATTATATACGGACACTGAATGCTATTATACAGTCCGAATGTTTTTACATATATATAGTACTTTTATAAAAAACAAAACAAAAACAAATTCACGATGATATGGGGATTAAATCAACGATATATCTCACTACGCATCTACTAACAAGACGCACTACGCATCTACTACCAAGACGCATTTCTACATGAGACGATCATCCAAAGGAATTCCCGTTATTTGAACAAGTTATATATATATATGGGGAAAAACTTTTGATAATTACTTTTGTTATGCAAATTTCTCGGTTATAATGTACATATGATTCTCATACGCTCTTCTATATATGTGCTGGGTTATTGTGGTGTCAGTAATAGCTGGACCGTATATGGGCCCTAATATAAAGACCACATGTCACTTTCAAGGCGCAATGCAATAGCGTTTTAACCACGACTTCTAGATCATGTACCAACTGAAAGTTGAGTCCCGCCGACTGACCTCTATTTACCGACGACTATTACCGCCCCGAATACCCAGTTCTCGGTTATAGCTCTATCAGCTATCGTGTGGTCGAAAAATCTGCTATATATATGATCGACGTCAATAAAACATCCAGGAACTCTCTTCAAGATCCGGCCTCATATTCCTATTAAGATACTTGCACGTGTATTATCGCTTGCACAGTGACATAAGAGCTAGCTAATAGAGCAATTATATCGATGGCAACACCGGAACTTTAGTATTATGTTAATTATATCATATGATTATGATATTTAATTTGTGTTTGGTTATTTAGTGTTGACTGTGAGATAAACATGGATGATAAGGGTGTTTGACAAATTTTTGTCAAAACGAAACGACATATTTAAAATGGAACTGTATATGTATTCTTGAAGGTCTGAAATTTCAAATATCTACGATCAAAACTGTATGGGAGGAGTTGATTACACCATGAAGGTACCCTCACACAGAAAAGGGTTAATAACGGTCAAAACATAAGTTTTCCGTCATCTATATACATGTTGCACATCTTCAATATATGGGCAACAATATTCTGAAGTTTCAAATCTCTTCGGTACCCAAAAGTTTGACAGACGGACGGACGGACGGAGCCCGTTTCTATAGTCCCCCGAAAACTATTTTTTCGGGGGACAAAAAAAGAGCAATAATTGTTAGTTTATTCCTGATACGGTATGAATAAAAAACCGTAATTGTTAGTTTATTCCTGATAAGTTATGAATAAAGAGCGGTAATTGTTAGATTATTCCCGGTAAGGTATGAATAAAGAGCGTTTATCTCACTGCTATGCGGAAAAAAATTGAAATGGCTGACGTTTGAAATTTATTTCGTCAAGCATATATATAATGCCTCTGTAGATCGGTATTTTTATTGTTCATATTATATATCGACCACACGAATTTGTTGAATTTATTGGTATATATACATTTATAGTATTTGAGAAAGGCTTACACGCTCGTGTGTAAACTGTGTATATAACGCAGGCTCGATATTGTAGTTATTCACAAAGTACAACCAGGAGTACAACTTTATATCCATGTCGAATTTCACCGTAACAGTAGCCAGGCATATATATACCAACGACAATACCTGTTCGATAGCGACCCCAACGACGATTGTCGACGAATGCACAAAATAGCGGATATTATACTCGTAAACGTTTGAAATTGTAGACCAAATACAAATGGCTCATTTGAACTTCCAAGTGTAACTGTTGTTGATAATTGATATGGAACGATGAATCAGATATAGGGGTATAGGTCGATACCGATATGCAGGCTCTATCTATTGTCTGGAAAAAAAATTGTCCCAACGTCATATTAGAGTTATCAAGCTGTTCTCACTTTTCACACAGACGTGAGACATGCGCTCTTTATTTAAACCATACCAGGAATGGACATAAGACGAACGCTCTTTATTGTTTCATGCATGCTGAAGAAAATTAGGAACTGACCCAGCGATTCGAATAAGCCTTTCTGTGGCATGCAATGTATAGGAACTGTTACATTGGAAGTCAGTATATTGCCGGCTTTGTGGTGGTACAGGAGTGATTTTGTACGGTTCCTTGTGATCAAATATAAAACATTTCGGTACAAAATAACGCAGAATTATATACATCTTGCATGCATACTTTCCTGAATGAACATAGGCTGCAGAAGTGCCATTTACCGAAAGCTTAACTTTAGATCACAATTAACTCCGAAATAGAGAATCATCGTGTAATGATCAACATGCAATCACTGAAAACTAATCAAGCCATGTAAACATAATTCCCTTGGGTTTTGTTTTTTGTTTTTGAGGCACACATTGTGTGAAACGCATTCTGAAGACGAAACACAGATTTTAAAGAATACATGTTATATTCTTCTGTAAAATAGCAGAGACAATATACGGATAGGGGTTGATAACGAAACAATGCTTTGTTTTGTACATAGGCTATCTGATTGTGTGACGTCACAAATTTGTTACATAATACGAGGAGCGATTTTTTTTTTGGAGATGCGAGCGCTTTCATCTCACAGTAGGTCTGTGAGCTTTCAACAGTAATGTCGTAATCGGTGGTCAAGGGGCCAACCCAAATCGGTCGATGTGCAAACTCTTATGGCCACCAGCAAGCGCCATCATCGCCACGACGAGCTCAACATTCTCCTATTTATATAAAGGTCGTCTACTCACTCTACTGGATCAAATTATCGGACCCTCTCCGTCATGCAGGGGCGGAAAGTTTTTTGGATACTTGTCAGTTGGACAACGTAGGCCTATATCTACATAGGAAGTTTAAATTTTCACGACAAATGGGTTGGTTGTGCCCTACATACATGGGTATTTGATATAAACTAAAATAACTTCACTCATATCTCTACTATATAGCTCTACTTGGTGCTATAGTCAGACTTGATTAAGCCTTATTGTTGCACCGATGCGAGATGGCGTCATCGTGGCAGCCTCTACACGATCTACGTGTACGTCAAGGCTTTGTTTTCCAATTAGAGTGCACAGCAGTTAATACTGCACGGCACTGTAGAGACTAATGTGAGAAAGGAAATAACATAATATTTAACATGGAATTAATTGTTATCATAAGTTTGCATTGTACATACATGCATCTGGTAATTCATATATATCCTACTATTTTCTTGAATCGAATTCAGGTCCATGCGAATTCGGTCAATGGGGAAAGTTACATGATGAAGTTGTTCGTCGAATTTCGTTGAAATCGACATGATGACATCTTATCAATAAAATAAACATTGTGAAATGGACACGCTTCTCCGTGTACAGCTTGAGTATATCCAGTGGAGGGCTCCACCAGCGCGCCAATTAATATAATGGTTAGTTTCGGTTCCACTCTCGGCAACATATAGAAATATTTTCACTTTTGAGTAATTTGTAGATCATGCCACGAATCTCTACTCTGGTTAACGCCCGTAGATATCATATTCGACCAGTACAAAACCTTGGAACTTTTTGAAGTTTTGACAGGTAACCTTATATAAAGTCGAAAAATGACGTGGGGAATATATTTCTCATTTGTTAATTGTACTTCACTGTAGGTGAACGTCCTAACTCTAAATTGCATGCTTTTCTCTTACCTTTCCTCTTACCTTTCTCTTTCCTTTTATTTATCGCAATAAACATCTAATTAATTACTCAGTAGGACCTAAAAATGCATAGCGACTCAACGCAAAAATATTTTAAAATTCAAGTTTCTATTTTTTGCCAGTTAATTGTTTTAAGTGGTACCAGGCTAAGATCTCGGATATCCTCAAAGCCAATGTGCATGGTTGGGCCACGGACACAATGCAATATTGCATTCTGAGTCACCGACGAGGCGTTCCTCACTTCAAACGCAGACATGGATGGCAGTTGGGGTTTCAAACCTGATCTGAGTTAACGTACATCTAAATCTACCAATCCATGCATCGAAGCACATTTCGATACACAATTATAATTTGTTCAACCGTATATACTATGTCTGTTCAAATAGAAAATGCCATATATAATTCATATAACAAAGACGAGAAATTATAGCAATCATGTGAGAAACAAGTTATATAGGCAGCGTTTAGTCGGTATTTATAATCTCCTATATATGTGGAGTCAGCATTTTTGCTCTACAATTAAAATGTCGCAATAAATTGGCCAAGTTTTCTGAATTAGACATTATTTTCATGAGAGTGATGGTATATTTGCAGAGAGTTCTCTTCCACGACAATTATCTGGAATTTGCGTCAACGAAATGAGAAATATATTGAGGACTTGGAAAAAGATCCTATATTCGAGCTAACATATAGTTATTCACTATATGCAGATGTATAGTTACAGTATATGATAAAGCTTAGATACAAAGCTTAGAATACAGATCTTTGAAATGAGCAGTATCTTGTACAAAATTGCACACATTATGAATATATACGGGGACAAGCTCATTTTTAAAGTCACAGTCAATTGGTCGGTGTGAAGTTTTATTGATCAGTTTTTACCATTATAAGTGAACTGAAGTATGGCAAGCCGTTGGGTGATATACGGGGTGATGACCAACAACGATAGCGGTATAGCATCAAGGACAAGAACAAAGACACTTATCTGACCTACATGTATGTGAACTCTTGGATATTTTGTATAATTTCACGTGCTTGCTTGTCAATCACGAAACTATCTCGCTCTCTCTCTCTCTCTCGCTCTCTCTCTCTCTCTCTCTCTCTCTCTCTCTCTCTCTCTCTCCTCTCCTCTCTCTCTCTCTCCTCTCTCTCTCTCCTCTCTCTCTCCTCTCTCCTCTCTCTCTCTCTCTCTCTCTCTCTCTCTCTCTCTCTCTCTCTCTCTCTCTCTCTCTGTATAATATATATATATATATATATATATATATATATATGCGATTTTTCTGCCTGGCCCATGGAGTATTATGCACGTTACGCCAATTCATGCCTGGCCCATGGATTATTATGAACGTTACGCCAATTCATGCCTGGCCCATGGAGTATTATGAACGTTACGCGGCCCATGGAGTATTAGAACGTTAAGCCTGGCCCATGGAGTATTATGAACCTTACGCCCCATGGAGTATTATGAACGTTACGCCTGGCCCCTGGCGTATTATGAACGTTACACCTGGACCATGGAGTATTATGAACCTTACGCCCCATGGAGTATTATGAACGTTACGCCTGGCCCATGGAGTATTATGAACGTTACGTTTCTGCCTGGCCCATGGAGTATTATGAACCTTACGCCTCATGGAGTATTATGCACGTTACGCCTGGCCCATGGCGTATTATGAACGTTACGTTTCTGCCTGGCCCATAGAGTATTATGAACGTTACGCCAATTCATGGGTTAAACCGTCGAGTGTTTATTTTATGGAATATAAATTGCATTTCATTTCCAATATTGTAATCATTAATATTTCAAAGTAAAATGTAGATTCGAGTTCGGTGTTACACAGTTTGATTGGTTCTAAAATTTGAATGAAAATCATATCGATTTTTTCTTTGTTCCACAAAAAGCTGCACGTTAATTGCGTCTCATTTTCGACGAAGAACACGTGAACCAGAAACTAAGACCAGCTCGCTCAGTATTTATCTGTTCGTGTAATTAAAGCCCACTATTGTGGCGTCTATAATTGCAGAAAACTGTAAATATATGCAATCTCTGAAAGCACACGTCAATTCCCATGGTATTGTGCTCCTGGCAGACGGCGGGGACCCGGCGTCCCCGTGGACAGATCGGGCAGTAATCATCCACTCGTGTCGAGATCTGGTGACAACAGTGGGACACAAGAAAACCATAATCAGAAATGGTAACGCCCTCAAGATCATATTATTAGGCATAAATATAAATTATAAAAAAATATATATAATATATTGGTTACATGAATTCCGTTAGAACAACTAATCCTTCAAATTATTACAAAAAACTACGGCTTATTACAGCAGGTTTCTCATTCACCACACCAGAAAGCCTCTAAGTGCGGATAAAAAATCGGAGGCATTGCGTTTCCGCCATAAAATCTTCAAGAGTGGCCCATCCATTGTTCATATCTAAACATCGAAAGCAGTTAACGCGGTCATAATAGTTACATACTGCAACTATCAATCCAGCGAATACACACCCCGCGAAAACCCGAAATGTGTTGTCCTGTGAGATATCCCATCGCTATAGCTCAATTTGACACTGCCAGATTAGCCTTCCTACAATATCCTAAAACAATAAAGCTTCTCAAATCATCGGCATAGTCGATAGAACTTTCACGAACTTGGACATCGACACTTTCCGATCGCTCTATACATAAGCATGGTCAGACCTATCATCGAATGCTGTAACTCTGTATGGAGCCCACATCACAAATGTCAAAGCATTGTGTCAGAGAAAATACAAAGAAAAGCAACGAAACTAGTTCGTCAAATCAAAACTCTATGCTACCGAGACCGAATGATAAGACTCAATCTGATGTCTTTAAAATATCGAAGATTTAGAGGAGATCTAATCGAGGTAAATATATATATAAACTGTTGAATGGTCATTACAATATCAAGGCCTGTGCCATATTAGAAAGAAATTCATCAGGAAGAACAAGCTACAGATGCGCACTGTTAACAATGACATAGTAAAATATTTCTTCACGCAGAGGGTGGTAAATAGCTGGAACTCTTTGCCAGACTTCGCTGTTGAGGCTCCAACACTCGATCGATTCAAACTATACATAGACTCATTCTTCTATTATATAAAATACGAGTTCGACGGCAAGTAATATGTTCAAGTGACTCACAAGAAAATATCGAATGACGATACATATATTTGTATACAAACATTGCAAATAATGTTATTGGGGCGAAAAGTCGCAAGACTTGTTCCGTATTATGATGATGATGATGATGATGATGATATTAGGGATAGAACAAACCACTATTATGATGGACCTCCGCAAATAGAGACCTACTGCAAATTGTCACACCGATCAGCACCTAATGGAGTTAATGAACGAACCAGTGGCTGACTCGGCTGTATCCGACTAACCTCGTTAAAATACGTATCAATTGAGATATACGCATCCGTTCCCTCATTAAAACCAACATATTCGACCATTTTAAGGGAACTCCGCGAATTCGACATTTCCGCAAATGGACCTCCGCAAATAGGGGACCTACTGCAATTTATCGACATCGGCGTCGCACTACGACGTTTAGTGTGTACCAAAAATTCCCGTTTCTATAAATAAAACGACCATGCACCCATGCGATACAATAATTTATACACCAGAATACACCCGAGGTGCGTAATGATCACATTGTCAGAGTGCTAATTTTGGACAATTATTTTATTGTTTATTTACATTGATTTGACTCTATCAGATGTGTGGTTCGTTTCTATAGTATTCGCGTTAGGTTCGTTTCTTTGTTAGATTAGGCTTTCTCTAAATTACAACAATTCTTTGCATTAAAGGAGAAGATATCAATTAATTGTACCAGTGTAGCTGCGACACAGTCAGATACGATCGTTTCGGATTCTGTGAGTACACAAACTCAAGTTATTTCAAAAACTGATATTGGTATCACGGTTTCGCCATCGACACATAGTGTTAATAGTGCTATCCAAACGATACCGGACTCCGTAGTTCAGAAACACGATTCGTCAACGGAGCAGCTTCCGGCATCATTACAATTCCAATCTAAAATCATCGACATCGTTCCCAAGAATGAATCACCGACAACAAAACCTTTTCAACATTCCCAGTCAGTTAATGTGACTGAAAAAGTTGTTCGAAAACGGCTGCACAAGGACGAACCACAATACCTTATCAAATGGCGCGGACTCCCAGCAACTAAAAACACATGGGTAAATAGAGACGATTTGGACTTTGAAGCAATGTGCTACATATCTGATTACCCAGCGATTAAGATACCTGGAAGTTTAGTACCAAAACAGCTACACATAAATCAGCTTCCAGAACCGTCACCCATTGGTAGTGCTCAAAAAAATTATTTCGAATCTGTACGGCGATATGTTCGACAAAGGCTAGAAAATTGTCCTCACTTTGATTACGAGTCAGTGCGCCGCGGCCTTCAAAAGCGGATGGAAAAAGACAACGAGGACATTCGTTTAGTTCAATATGTCAAGTCATTCAGAAAAGGACAAACCTGAAAAGTTATTTTAACACTCATTCATTTTGCATGCAAACAGAGAAATTGTGGGACCAATTTCACCCGGAGGAGAGTGTGATGTCAGAGTGCTAATTTTTGACAATTATTTTATTGTTTATTTACATTGATTTGACTCTATCAGATGTGTGGTTCGTTTCTATAGTATTCGCGTTAGGTTCGTTTCTTTGTTAGATTAGGCTTTCTCTAAATTACAACATTTCTTTGTATTAATCATCTGGCTATTCTTATGCAAATTGTTCATTCTTGCCCAAGCATGTGCTCATTAATTACCATTCATCGCACGTATTCTAAGCTTTACTTTCAATAATAACTTATTTGTCAAACTGCTAATGCCATTGTAGTGATCGGATATTTTATATGCAAATCTGTTCATCTAATCTCGCGTCGTTAATTCACACCTGTCAAGTTATAACCAATCGCGAACTGCATCGAATAAAATATAAAAAGCTACGGTAATTTTGGGTAAGGAGGACAGAAAACACTAGAGAGATTCAGAATTTGGAAGATTGCTGTCGGACAAGTTTACCCGTCGGGCTGCATAATATGCGGTCCGGCGGGGTCATTATATGCTAGACAGATGTTATGTGTATATATATATATTGTTGCTGCTGTTACATCTGTTTATCCATGTACAAATTAAAACGACTAATTCCTCAAGATTTGTACACTTCTTCTAACCCGTAACATCTACACGGAAAATCTTCTACTGGACACGGAACACGCTCTATGCAACAGTCTGTGTTTCATTCGTATACATATCCACAAACCAGAGCTTATTCCCCTTCTAAAGAGGCTCTACTAAATTTCTACCAGATTCGTCTACAAATACAGCTCTCCTAAAACATACGCACGCGTTATTGATAAAGTTTTAGTGTAATTTTTACAATACAGATTTATATATTTCTAATCAGTGTGTGAAATCATTTGTTATTGGTCATATACATGCAGGGTCGAGTATTTAAGTGTGGGTTACATACATATTATGGATGATTCTTTGCAACAATTGTTCAGCCGGTGTACCCATGGTACAGCTCTGAGTCCATCTGCGAATGGAAAGTCAATGGATATATAGTTTAAACATAGTTTATTTTATCATTAATGTATAAATGGGATTGGGGCACAAATTAAATAGCTGCTCTACCCATATACAATTACAACACGTTATTATAATAACAAGATGGTATATATATTTATTGGGTTTTTTTCTGGAGCCGGTATAATAGTAGTTAGGGGGTTTGGATATGTAGTATAATATTTTACGGTACACTTTAGTGATTCAGAGAAATTTCACTCAAATAAAGGGTGTTGTATGATGGCCGCTAGACTCTATTTCCAAACACCCCACCCCAATCCAACATGGCCGCCGTCAAGAGGGATTCAATATGGGAACCCATGCCAGTTCTCACCGATTTAGGTCGAACAAAGAGTGGTGTAGTGTTTCTCCCAATACACCCCACATATTCACCAAACACATCCGATTCAAAATGGCCGCCGTCCAGAGGGGTCCAAATAGTGGACTTCTGGGTTTGAACTTTCCAACTGTTGGAAATTTTCAACCAATCTGACACCATGCACCTATAATGTTGGTATATTCCCAATTGATAGCAATTTCAATCCAAAATATGGACTAAATATAGAAAAGATCTGCTAGCGTTGGTATAAAACAACAAATGTCCCACTAATTAGTTGTTGGAATCTTTCTCATTCTCACCCTTCCTCAATAACTGTTACAATCTTCCATCATCATCTTTTCCATTCACCACATGCAGCTGTAAATAAGTTACTTATTGTGCACTTTGTTAAACAAATTGTTTGTACCAATGTATACCGGAGAGGGGCTCATTAAGTTTTGTAACTTGTGCCCCAATCCATTTTGTATTATATTACAAATAAAATATGTTTAAAAAAAAAAGGATGCTATAGTAGGCTGGGAGGGATACAAACGATTCTTGTCATTTATGTCAACGACTGTAATGCGTTAGCGAAACACATTTCCGACGTTTGGTTGTCGGACAGGTGAAAGGTGGTCATCAAACTTGGCCAATGGAATTTCGGTAATGGCCATCTCAGCCCATATAAGGCACAGCATGCTCAAGTTCATGCACATAATTTCTGATAACACGTACCCGATATCTGGTCCCTCAGTCCGTTTCTCTTATGCTAAATATTATTTCAATGAGGTGGATATAATTACGAAATGAAGTTGACCACTTTTTGTTCACAAATTCTGTCGAAGGGTATATTAACCCAATTTTAATTACATTAATTCTTCGGCAATAATACTCGGTATAAAATGTTCTTGGACATTAGTATTCATATTACTATATATATACTATTCTTGGACATTAGTATTCGTGTTACTCTATATAATGTCCATGGACATTAGTATTCATGTTACTCTATATAATGTCCATGGACATTAGTATTCATGTTACTATATATAATGTTCTTGACCATTAGTTTGCATGTTACTATATATAATGTTATTGGACATTAGTATTCATGTTACTATATATACTGTTCCTGGACATTAGTATTCATGTTACTATATATATATATATATATATATATATATATATAATGTTCTTAGATATTAGTATTCATGTTACTGTATATAATGTTATTGGACATTAGTATTCATGTTACTCTATATAATGTTCTAAGATATTAGTATTCATGTTACTCTATATACTGTTCTTGGACATTAGTACTCATGTTACTCTATATAATGTTCTTGGACATTAGTATTCATGTTAATATATAGTATGTTCTTGGACATTAGTATTCATGTTAATATATAGTATGTTCTTGGGCATTAGTATTCATGTTAATATATAGTATGTTCTTGGACATTAGTATTCATGTTAATATATAGTATGTTCTTGGGCATTAGTATTCATGTTAATATATAGTATGTTCTTGGACATTAGTATTCATGTTAATATATAGTATGTTCTTGGGCATTAGTATTCATGTTAATATATAGTATGTTCTTGGACATTGGTATGCATGTTACTATATATACTGTTCTTGGACATTAGTATTCATGTTAAGCTGTATAAAGTTGATCCATTGAAGACAACCATGCATTGAACGTCGATCCTTTGAATGGTGTGACGGCTGAATAAACATTACAAGAATGTCAGAGCATTCAAGGCTCCAGTCTTTCAGACTTACAATAATTCGTCGGCGTTATCTTCCGCCACCAGCTGTCTGGTAAATGCATGCAGTGATGTATGTCTTCTTTTTATGCTGAATGCAACAAAGACCAGCTGCAATAAAACGTCCAATCCAATCCATCGCTGCCATCAACATATTGTCCGGTATTGGACTTCTGATTAGCTCTCCTTAACCCTAGCCTAGCGATACAACTGGGAGTTCCGCAGTCTTATTGGTACATCGGTTACACTGGGGCACACCGCTCCTGCTAAATCATGATCATCCAGTGCGCAATCGCGAGGCTCCTGTGAGTTTCCAGCGAGAGAAAGTCTACCATGCCCAGAGCTCAGGGAGCTTATTGTGAGAAGTTTATATAAGAAAATTGCGCCCCCCTCAATAAAAGGCCACTATGCATATGTAAAGCTGCTCTTGGTCCGCAGGATTCAATAAACCTGAAATTCCTTGTATGTTTTCCCAACCTCATCATTTCCAGTGCTTTTTATTTACTATGACAAATCCGAAAGCATTCTCAGTGGAGCATGTGCTCAATTTTACTACAATCATCAGTTTATTGTCATCTTTATATTGTTTTTAATATTGCCGATCAGAATCATTGTCATTTGGGGATCGTAAGTTTGTTAAAATAAGGTTTATAAAATATCATAAAATGATACGTTGCCTTTGCGATAACAAGCTGCACGACAGGTGTGCAATCGGCGAAACTGCACCAGTCAGAAATCGTCCCATCGGTGCGCTTTCATGTTGATTTCGATGCTTCACGGGTTCCACGGTTTTGCTGATATGAATACAATGGGCGCCGGGATATTATCATAGAGGTGCATTCCACCCCAGTGTCGTGGCGACAGGGGGATTTGAGGGGGGTCTAACCAAAATTTGGAGAAAAAAATATTCAACAGCTGGAAATGTCATGCCTCACACAGCATTTGTTGGAAATTTTACACCAATTATAGGTTGAAATAGTTGGATGGTTGATTTTCCAACAACTAATTAGTGGGACATTTGTTGTTTCATACCAACGCTAGCAAATCTTTTCTATATTTAGTCCATATTTTGGATTGAAATTGCTATCAATTGGGAATATACCAACATTATAGGTGCATGGTGTCAGATTGGTTGGACATTTCCAACAGTTGGAAAGTTCAAACCAGAAGTCCCCTATTTGGACCCCTCTGGACGGCGGCCATTTTGAATCGGATGTGTTTGGTGAATATGTGGGGTGTATTGGGAGAAACACTACACCACTCTTTGTTCGACCTAAATCGGTGAGAACTGGCATGGGTTCCCATATTTGAATCCATCTTGACGGCGGCCATGTTGGATTGGGGTGTGGTGTTTGGAAATAGAGACTAGCGGCCATCATACAACGCCCTTTATCAAAATGTTCAAATAAGGAATAGAAGTCACATTCGTCGTATACGTCGTAAAAGCTGAAAACGGTGGCCATTTCGTAAAAGTGGCGGCCATTTCGAATAGGTCGACCATTGTGTCTGGTTTGTCGGAAAAAAATCAGTCTTCATAATTGACATACACTGGCCATTCATGCCACATATCAGGTTTGCATCATAAAGTGAACGATTCTATTACTATTTGACACTTAGCCGCATTATATATTTGTCCTTATGCTCGGCTATAACCTACTAATTTCTGGATGAATTATGTGTAATATCGAAATTATTTATCGCGGGTGTGCACTGGAGCTTATCATTTTTGCTCGTCTTAGAACTGGAGCCATAAAAATTTCGCACTCGAACCACCGTGTGCTTGTCATGGATGCCCGCCGTCATTCATTCCTTCTTCCCTTCTGGGTGCCAGTATATACAAGAAAACCATAGTCAGAAATGCTACCGCCCTCAAGATCATATTAATAGCCATATATACAATATAACAACATTAATGTGGTGATTGTAAAAAATCTATATATAGGTAACGCCTATGTGCAGTTGATTATATGTGATATTTTTTTCTAATTTCATTTGAAATAGTGGTCTGAGTAGCGCTTGAAATAGCATGCAGAATAATAATCGGGCAAAACTTTACAATCTTCGTAACATGATTCACGTACGAGCACGTTTCTAATCACATTTAGTATCCAATTACGCAAATACCGACTATGTTTTAATCACATTTAGTCCACCACCTCCTGCGACAGTGTCAGATATACTTGCCAATATACACCCTAGGAGGGCGTAATGCTGATCTAAGAATGACCTCAGGTAATGCACTCCTGATATGACCTCTCATAAAGATTAATTAAAATACATGTATGGTTCCATGAGGGTAAATTCAGATATGGTCACACCAGAGAGGGTTAATTGAAATATGGTCCGATGAGGGTAAATTAAAATATGGTCACATCACGGTTAAATAAAATATGGTCCCATGAGGGTTAATTAATCGTCCAATGAGGGTTAATAAAACATATGGTCCCATGATGGTTAATTAAAATTGTACCCTGATTGTTAATGAAAATATCGTCCCATGGGGGGGGGGGGGGGGGGGGGTAATTGAAATATGGCCCCATTAAGGTCAATTAAAATATTGTAACGTGACTTAATTAAAGAATAAATGGTCCCATTATGAGGGTTAATTAAAATAAAAATATGGTGTCATCAGTGTTGATTAAACTACGGTCCCACTAAAATATGGTCCAATGAGGACTAATTATAATATGCCCCCTCCCCAATGAGGATCAATTAAAACATGGTCACATGAAAGGGTGGGGTATGTTCTGGACATTCTTCAATTGATGACGTCACAAAGATGGCCGGCCGCCATGCTAATTTTGTTAAAGGTACTCAACCCGATAAAACTCCTCTCAATTACTATTTCAATGGCTTCGGGGGTCAAACAAATTTGATTCGAGTCGAGGAAGTCACCCATCAAAGCTCAGATTTGTTAGATATCGATTTTAGAAATCTATTATTTTTCATTATCGGGAATTCTTACTGGCCCAGTACGTAGTCAATTATTACCACTTGATTATAGAGTTATCCATCCTTGTCTGTTTGAATAGAATTTTGGCGTAAAATCTCGAGCATGTTACCAAATTGACGGCAGTTATAAGTACTCATCTCGAGAACATAAGAATTTTCAAAAATCAATATCTAATAACTCTGAGCTTTGTTTGATGGGTTCCTCGACTCGAATCAAATATTTTTTACCCCCAAAGCCAAAGAAATAGTAATATAGGACCCTCTGATCGGATTGTTGTTGTTGGAATCTGTTGAGATGGGGACCCTCTTTACGGGTTGAGTACCTTTAAGTTCGCTATTGTTTGATTTCATGATAAAAATATAATTTTGATATAAAATAGATGACAATCCTTTTGTACAGTGTATTGTGGGACGCCATGTTATATTTTTATATGTCATCTCGATCAAAGATGGCTGACAAAATGGCGACCGGAAGTGGGAAAATTTATGATTTTCCATACAGGTCGCCTACATCCTTTCCGACTGTATCGAACTTGTGACGATTAGGGATTATACTTCTCTTCAATCATGATAACAAATCACTTAGGCATCACATTATTTGTTTTCTTGAATCATAACCTTGATTGTCTTCTCCAAATGCGATGATTTAAAGGAAGTGGTATAACTTTTCGCCAAAATATACTTTTTTATTTTCTAACGATTTCCTTATAGAAATTTAGAATTAATCGATGATAGAAATTAGTAGGATCATTACATAAGATATTTACATCTAACTGGATCCAGAAACTGTCAACTTAATCCAAGATGGCGGTCAAAATACGCAATTTTACCCTATTTCAGCCTATTACGTTTCTGTCATATTGAAGGTGAATGTAGCAGACTAATTGGCTTCTTCCAAATAAATACTCGACATGTTATGACATATTCCTATTAGTTGGCTTACCACATGACTCAAAATGCGAGTTCATATCACAATTATTGTCAAATAACCATCGTGAAAATTCGCCAAACATGTCCACCACAGGAGAACGATATCTCGGTGTTAGATATATGAATGAATGTACGAATGTGCTCCGATTTAGATAATCCGGACTTATTAATATCCTTTTGTAATCGAGATGGCCGCCAGTTTGGCGGAAATGTCGAAATTTGACATTAAAATACATATATTTCCAACATATATCCCAGCATGTAAGAATAACACATATGCATATTATTACCACACATGAGCTTTCGGTGGGAATACACCGTACACTACACAAAACCGAAATATATGTGCAAGCACGTTAAGTATATGGATTTGTGCCAAACTAGATTATGATATTCTATAAATATTTTAATAGAGACAAACATGGTATGTGGATAGAATAGTGAAGTTGCCAACTTCAGGCGCTGTCAGCTACCAAAGCTCAAATGATGCATGTGATCGCCATACGTTCTTGAATATTGATAACGATTGTGTATATCTATACTCGTATACCAAAAGGTCTATAGCGACGGACTCAATCACATTATTGTATATAGCTAACAGTTGCTGGCTTTTGAAGCCTGAAATTGAAAATATAAATCAGGAGATCGCCCGGATATTATAGCTATACTTTATTCTTTTCCATTTCACTATGGTGCATGTATACCACCGGTATATGTACGGTAAATGAACGAGGTTGGATAGTCTGTCGTAGTAACACGGACGTTTTCTGACATAATATTCATAAAAAGTCTTCGTAAAATCAATCCTTGTATGGGTACTCTTGGTGATTGGAATGGACAATCGACACCAATGATCAGACACCCCCTTTTACCATTCTGGCAAACATATATGTGTAGGAAGAAATGTTGATGATTGTCTCGTTAATTCTTAAACTTCTTCTTGTCATCAGTTCATGCTAAGTACCGGTACATTTCCACATGGATCTTTACAAATTTGAACTAGAACTCAATCAATATATTTGCTTGTATTACAGCGATATTAGCATAGTTTTGTATAACTACAAGTGTGTATATAATTAATTTGTCTCATATACAAGTAGCGCTAATGTATATATGGACCATAACACTCTCGTTATATAGGTAGGGTGAATATAAAATAATTCCCGGTCTACGATTAAACATATACTTTAATATTGTTGCTGTATTATTCATGGAATAAATACTGTTTAAACTAAGATCTATTTGATCAAACTGGATTGCTTATCACGTGAACATGTATGGAGCTCTTTGTACAATAGCATGACCTTGATCGTGTTCTGCTGAAGTTAATATATATATATGCCACTTGGTTGGGGTAGATTATCACGATGCGTGAATGCGGCATGGTATATACAATTTGTGGGATATAGCCAGACTGATCTGATAACTCATAGTCGAATATAACTGGAACAGTTTGGGGCATTATGATATATATGAATCGGCCTACATAATATGATCTGAAAGATGCCATTATTATTATAGTGAACCATGGCCACCTCCGTATTTACGCATGCTAATGCAACTTCCTTCATTTCCGCATTTCATTTGATTCATGATAACGTTCTAACCCAGCATCTACATGGCACGTCACGAACTGTTATTAACTCCAACTAGTACTTCGCATTATGCTGTAAGAAGTTAGTGGACTGTGTTGCCCATATATGGCAGATTTTGGTGCAGAAAAAAAATACGACGCATTTGTAACCAGTTACTGGGTTACAAATACGTCGTGCATTTTTTTCCAAGTCGATTTTTTTCCAAGTCGACTCACCGTTTGCTTGTACGTTAGCTGCGACCAGTAACCCGGTTACAAATGCGCCCTATTTTTTTTTACATTAGGAAATAAAAAGTTACATTTGGAAGTCATTTCAAAAATGCGACGTGTTTTCGCGGTTACGGTTACAAATGATTGGCAGAGAATAACTCCAACTAGAAAAATGAAAATATTTCACCTTTCCTTGTTAAAAATGGGTTACAATTTACAAAGTTACATTTGCAAGTCGTTTCAAAATGCGACGTGTTTTCGCGGTTACGGTTACATTTGGAAGTCGTTTCAAAAATGCGACGTGTTTTCGCGGTTACGGTTACAAATGATTGGCAGGGAATAACTCCAACGAGAAAAATGAAAATATTTCACCCATCCTTGTTAAAAACGGGTTACAAAGTTACATTTGCAAGTCGTTTCAAAAATGCGACGTGTTTTCGCGGTTACGGTTACATTTGGAAGTCGTTTAAAAAATGCGACGTGTTTTCGCGGTAACGGTTACAAATGATTGGCAGGGAATAACTCCAACGAGAAAAATGAAAATATTTCACCCATCCTTGTTAAAAACGGGTTACAAAGTTACATTTGCAAGTCGTTTCAAAAATGCGACGTGTTTTCGCGGTTACGGTTACAAATGATTGGCAGAGAATAACTCCAACTAGAAAAATGAAAATATTTCACCCATCCTTGTTAAAAACGGGTTACAAAGTTACATTTGGAAGTCGTTTCAAAAATGCGACGTGTTTTCGCGGTTACGGTTACAAATGATTGGCATAGAATAACTCCAACTAGAAAAATGAAAATATTTCACCCATCCTTGTTAAAAACGGGTTACAAAGTTACATTTGCAAGTCGTTTCAAAAATGCGACGTGTTTTCGCGGTTACGGTTACAAATGATTGGCAGAGAATAACTCCAACTAGAAAAATGAAAATATTTCACCTATCCTTGTTAAAAACGGGTTACAAAGTTATATTTGCAAGTCGTTTCAAAAATGCGACGTGTTTTCGTGGTTACGGTTACATTTGGAAGTCGTTTCAAAAATGCGACGTGTTTTCGCGGTTAAGGTTACAAATGATTGGCAGGGAATAACTCCAACGAGAAAAATGAAAATATTTCACCCATCCTTGTTAAAAACGGGTTACAAAGTTACATTTGCAAGTCGTTTCAAAAATGCGACGTGTTTTCGCGGTTACGGTTACATTTGGAAGTCGTTTCAAAAAATGCGACGTGTTTTCGCGGTTACAAATGATTGGCCGAGAATAACTCCAACTAGAAAAATGAAAATATTTCACCCATCCTTGTTAAAAACGGGTTACAAAGTTGTCTCACTAAACTCTTCACATGCCTACATCATAGAAATCAGTATGGGATATTAGTTGGCTGTATACTATCACTGGTCCATACCATCCTACTGTGTTCACGTCAAGGCAGATTTCGTCTACTGGGCGAATCACTTTGTGTGGCTAGCACCAATTAACTCAACACCTGGACATCCAAGAACCAGGCACACAATTACGCCTGTTCTCGGGGATCTAGTCTGGTGTATGATAATGTTCATTTCAACTGAATAAATATGTCCTGGGAGGTCAATAACTTATAGTAACGTCTCAAAACTCCACATATGCTATGAAAGTGGTTGGACTACTTTGTTGAATACCATCATCCAGATTTCAGAACCTGGTATACACAATATATCACTTTAAGCTTGATACGGGACACTACCCCTTATACTGATATATTCCTCCACCTATGGGGTCTATTCTATTTTAATCTGCCGTTGTTATGAATGCGATTGAAACCTGCTAAGATCAACTAAACGAGGTACAAATTGTGAAAGAAGCCGATTAACCTAATTCCCTATGACGGAATGCCAGGGTGATATTTGGCGGTGTAACAAACACTGACTTTTGTATTTTGACTGCCATTGTGGTAGCCATCTTGGGTGAAATTGAACAGTTCTGATGAAATGTGATCATAATTCCGTATGTGGCACGAATATTTCGTTCCCATCACTGAATTCCGCTCATTTCTTTAAACCTATTACAATATCGGAATTGATTTTTTATAAGCAGCTATAATTCGGTTGTCAAAGTGTATTTTTGACATATCGAGCATGTTTTGTACAATACGATTGGTGCACTACATTACTGAAGCAATAAGTAAACACATAAGTGTCACAATTCGCAGTCGCTACCAATCGGAAGGACAGTTACATGATATTCTTGAAAATCGCAAAATTGTTGATTTTCTGGTGCCATTTTGGCAGCCATCTTTGACTGAAATAACATTTTCCCATAAATTTGGGTATTGTACTTTGAGAACTACTATTACTGAATTGCCCTAACTGAAAAAAAAATGTATAACAATTAAGAACTATGCGCAGAATTCGTCAGTTCTCGGGACAACTAGGCCATTAACATCTAAACTTAACTGACAATGACGTCATCTTTATGACGTCATAATTCTATCCAGTCGCGGACCCATGAAGTCTAACAAACTTTTTCTGACAAAGTAAGTGATACCCTATCATAATATCATAGTCTCTACTTTTGTTCAAAAAATTCCCACGAAAGTACATAAGCGACTCTACTACGCGCAGAAAGCGACAAAATGTGCGCCGTAACGGCGTACATTTTGTCGCTTTCGGGAGTTTCGGCGCGTTACTAATGGTGCGCTTTCGGCGCGCCATTAGCAAGTGGCCCTAATAGGATTCCATACATTATAATACCCAACACTTGGATGCAAATTTTAACAACATATAACATAAAAGTTAATGACATCGGAAAACTAATTGCAAATGACAAATATATAGCGAATGATTTGGAATCAAGACATATCGAGAAATTTATTCGCGATATATACGATGATGAAAAATCATCTGGAGCAAATAAGATTCGTACGTATAGATCTATTAAGGATAACTATATAATGGAGCCTTTCCTCGAACATACACGATGCCAAGAAGCGCGGGAAATGTTTACAAGACTTCGTATTAGTAATCACAATTTGGAAATAGAAAAAGGTAGACATAAACACCGAAAACTCCAGTTAAAAACAGATTGTTTACAATGTGCGATCAGGCACGTGTTGAAACAGAATATCATTTTGTCATCGAGTGTAGTCCATACTCTGATCTCAGGGCAAGACTATTTCGAGAATTCGAGGAAATAAGGCTTAATTTTTTTAATGAGCGATAGTGAAAAATTTCAAACGATTATGAGAAATGATGAAACAAAGATTATAAATACCGTATGCAACATGATCCGGTTGTTCTTTCTCAGAAAGGGGTCTTTGAAAGTTTAGTATATTATAGTGATAAACATGAGAAGTTATTGGTTGTAGTTGAATGACGATGCATTGCATCAAACAGTTATATTGAACACTATTTATTTTCGTTTGTATCTGCATGTTTTAATTTTTAGTTCATTTTGTAACTTGCAACTGCCTATATAGCTGGTGTATTGCAATAAATAAATAAATAAATATATATTCAATATATAGCATTCTGATATATCCTCGGTACACATACATAAAAATGATGTTTAGAATTAGAACACATTGTATTTTAAACAACCAATGTGAAGGGTTAGTGTTGGAACTTTTCTTAATAACATCTCTATTCATAGCTCCGATATATTCCGCATACAAAGAAATGAAAAGTCAATATTTACAAATAGAATGAAGGAATAACGTGGGAATTGGTTAATAATTACCATCCCAATTCAGTTAGATTATAACATGCCGATATTTGTCGCGTATAACTAAATGATATTAAACGATATTAAATAACATGTTAAACGCCGATATAAACAAACACCTCGTATGATTCATGTTCGAATTAAATTTCTTATACAATCGTCAAATCCCCGTGCAGTATAATAGTAGATAGCATTCCGATTTATGTCACGTGAAAATAAACGAAAGATGTTCAAATAACAATGCAACAAAGCAGGTTAAAGAACAATAGAAACACATAACGCGCTGCGCGCTTATGGTTAACGCGCGAATTCCCGTTAGAATATATATTTAATCGCCTTGCACTTCTTGGTATGCGAATAACAAATCATGGGTCAATCAAGCATGTCTCGAGAGACGCCCGCTACATGAAATAATAATGTAAGCGACAATAAACGAAATTGAAATTCCCAACTACACCTATTACCGGACTCGGCCTCGGGGTCGCAGTGCAACTTTTAATGCGTCCCAAAAATCCCAATTTCTATAAATAAAACCTCCATGCGCCCATAGATTACCAAGAAACTGTAGCTGATAATACACCCGGAGGGCGAAATAACTAACAGCTCGTAATAGTAAAACTCAAAAAGCCCAGTAGACGTAGGAGTTTAGTCCTACATCGTTTTGAAGGTTGTGACATTGTGCACCAGATGGACCCTGTGCGAAATATACAAATGATGCAAAAGATGATTTTGAGAGGTTTAATAGACACAATTAACTTGGCAAAAATCGCTGTTGACACAATGGGACATGCAAGAAGAGAAACAGGATTTTTTTTACGCCAAGATATTGTAGTCTACATACTTCTGGATATTTAATATAATATTGTCTCGTTTTCGTTGAAAGTTAGCAAGATTTCTGAGATTTATGGTAAAAATATACAAAAAAGTGCAAATTTAGATTTTTGTTTGGCGCCCTTGATGGGCGATAGATCAACATTGCTTTGACTTGCGATCTTGAACATACACTGTTTTGGGGGGAATTCGGCAGGACGAAATACAAAAGCACAGGAATTGGGGATGTGTTCGTGCTAAGATAGAGCAGTATACATACAAAGTATGGTTCTCTTCTATCTCAAACATTATACTTTCTAATTCTCCCCTTTTCTCCAACTGATCTCATATTAATTTGTCTAATACCAACTGTATTACTATAATACCAACTCTTAGTCTCACTTAACCCGTTTATTCCATAAAATTTAATATCGACACGCCTATCGAATATACGTGAGTTGATGCGAGACAAAAAATAAATAAACGCCAACTTTGAACATCAAATTGTCTGAAATACATCGCACTTAATTCAAGCACATTCACGTTGTTGGCTCGGGGACGACACCTATAAGCTTGCTGTCGAATCCCCTCCATACCATAACTTGTTATTATATTGTAATTATTTAAGGAATTACATGGATTAAATACACCAAAGTATGGTAACGCCATGATTTCGTTGATAGACCAGGATAGCTAGACGCCAAGATTTCTGAGATTTATTGTGAAAATAGACCCAAAAATAAAAAAATCAATTATTTTGCCCTCTTAATGGCCGATAATTCAATACTGCTTTGACGAAGGATCTCGTAAACACTCTGGAAATTTGTGGAAATATTCACGGCATAAGGATCATATATAGGCTAATGATGTCATCCATTGTCATAGATGATGCATGTATCGTACAAGATTATGTCACCCCCTCGGCAGGACGGAAGAACTATGATTATTCTGTGGTATGATATATCGGTAGCAGTTTACACGCTTACAGATAACCAGTATGATAACGCCATGATTTCTTTGGTATAGATGGCAAGATTTATGAGATTCACGGTGAAAGTAGACCGAAAAATCGTACATTTTAACTATTTTGTCCTTCTATATATGAGTGATAAATCAATTTGTGTTTTGAACAAGGATGATCTAGGGAAAACTGTCAACAGTAACTGTTGTCAAGACAATCAGTTTATTTCTCATAATTTCATAAACCTATACATAACATAGGTATGGGGAGAATAATAAAGACAAATATTATGACTGTTGATGAGTATTAACACCCCATGTCGCAGTTGCTGTGTTTGGTTACAATTATTTACCCACCACTCCATGCAATAATACATTAAATCACAAGATAATATGAACACGGAATATGCCTATATATATATATATATATATATATATATATATATATATATACGTCTATGAATTATACATAATTATATATACCTTCTCAATGTGAGACGATGAAAAGTTACTTGAGTTGAAGAAATACATCATTGTATTTGTTTGCTGCGTATGATATCTTCACAATTGTATAGGATTATGATTATATAATATAAATTATGCAATGGGAGGTTTCGCAAAATTAACACGAAATACGAACGAAAACGAATCTTCAAAAATAACAATAAATAAACAAATAATGAATAAACGCGTATGTAGTTGTCATCAAAACAAATTAAAATAAATTAACACACCCTTCGTAACATATAGTGATGGTTAATTAAATTTTTTTTTTCGCAGAATTGACACTAAATTATGAGTACATTTGGGAGACAATAGTGCAGTTCTATCTACTTGCCACTCACAGTATTGTGATATAGTTATGCTTGTCGTGATTATTTTTATGTTAATTGTGTTGTTTACTGGTCATAGTCAATAGTAGACTTGAGGAATGCATGCAAAGTTCGCGTGCCCATATACTTGGTTTCTCGAAGTCGTAATCGTAACTACGGATATGGAAAATCGACAAATTACTGATAGAAGAATACAACTTCTAGTGACATATCAGTAGCACCCTATTCATAATTTCTATACAAGATACAAGATTTTATTGCAATAACACCTCAGTGGGGAGTTGCAAGCATATAACATATAATATAAAACATACATATACAATAATAGCATGAATTAAACAAAACCCGACTAAGTCAAAATTTATATTCAGTGTACTCACAAGTTGTTCTTATAATTATTATACACTTGATAAAATCTGCCGTTTTTCAAAGAAGGACCGGATCATGTCGCATATGATATTTATGGTATCAATGTGCCTATTTTCCATTATATAATTAAATTTATTGTCTTCTGTCATTCTGTGGAAATCGGTTTTATACTCGCCTATTGCTGCGAAACAACTGATGCGAATGTTTTCGTATGCCGAACAATTCATAACAAAGTGTGATTCGGTCTCAACCGAGTTTGTCCTACAGACAGGACATATTCTATCCTCTATATCTGACGGGGGCTGTTTGTGTCTTCCCTTCTCAATCTCAAGCTTGTGATTACTTACGCCCATATAAAAATCCCCCTTGGTGTCACCTTGGTGAAACCATGGTTTCACCAAGGTACCACCTTGGTTCACCATGGTGACATCTTGGTTCACCATGGTGGTAGCACAGTTAAGTGGCATCACGGTGAAAACACCACGGTGGTACCAAGGTGGTATCACGGTGGTAGCACAGTAAAGTTTTTGTACCAAGGTGAAACCATGGTGGCACCAAGGTGGTACCACGGTGGTAGCACACTAAAGTCTTTGTACCAAGGTAAAACCATGGTGGCACCAAACCCGACCAAGGTATCACCATGGTGGTAGCACAGTATGGGTTTTCTACCAAGGTGACACCAAGGTATCACCACGGTGGTAGCACAGTAAAGTTTTTCTACCAAGGTGAACCATGGTATCACCAAGTATAACCACGGTGGTATCACAGCACCAGTGAAGTTTTCAATCAAGGTACCACTATTACATTTCACTTTGACCTTCAACCACAATGCTATTTACCATGTTGTGGGTCTCGTGCATGCGCATCTACAATGGTATTTACATACTTCGATTAATTTATTATTTACAATATATACAATGGTATATGGTGAGTCATTGTTTATAATATGCTGCCATATTGTACCAATGTACGTAGCTTGTCATAGTATACATGTAGCAGGTTTACATACTACAGCACATTCCTATTCTACTGCATTGTCAATAGTTGTATATGTAATGCTGTATCTCATAATATAAGAATGTTTAGATCGAGGAAGAAATTATTAATTATAATTATAAATGATATCTCAGTTATAACTTTTAACGAACAAACGTATATAATGTAATAATTAATATGAATATGTTTTATTATGGAATAAATATACAAACTGAATGGAGTTGTTTGGAAGACTTTGTTTACCTTTAATACATCTTTTATAATGTTATAATTAGTACTGTTTGCTTCCAACACAACAGGAAATATTTATCAATATGTACGATTTACATCTCACAATTACGTATTTTAGATATTTCCACAATTATGACTCTTTTCGGAGAAAAACAGCTCTGGTTTGAAAATCTAAGATACGGTACACAAATACGTTATTAATTTCCCGGAAGGTTTACATGGGCTCGCATTGTCCTCCTGGAGTCCATATCTGATCTGGTGCTTCGTGGAATACCTGTTCCAATAGTGATGATATAATATGCTCACTTTTTGTAAAATTCAACTTCGGTCAAACTGGCCGAAATGTGTGTGTTTATTGGCGGTGCGTATGTCCTTACATGCAATAGAGTCATATTCATTCATCATATTCATTCCGTCATATTCATGCCGTCATATTCGTTCGTCATATTCATTCATCATATTCATTCCGTCACTCCGTTCGTCACATTTAGTCATCGTAATTTCTCATATTCATTCAAGTTCATGTTAATGTTCTTATGTTTTTATTCTTGTTATTAACGAAATAAATAATTATCACTACTACCCAACTATCCAATCTCTATCATGGCCACCTTAGAGAGATAGAGAGAAAGGGGGAGATAAAGAGGGAGAGAGAACGCAAGCAAAAAACACACCAAAGAAAATAACTTAAATAAGGCATTATGGTACGAGGTTAATAGTACGAAATTGTGGGATCCCGAAATTGTGCTTCCGGTTTACGACCCATGTGCGTTTTGTTGTTCAAGGAAACTTTTCTTGTTTTAGCTAATAATTGGACCTAACTGGCTTCTCAATAACCTGGAATATTGCCAGCACTGTGTGGATTATGGTTGTGCATGGACGGGACAAGATGATATATAACCTCCGAAAAAATAACGGGCGATAACATTTATCAGCAATTTTCGGTGAACTGAGAAGACCAAGTTCAAAAGTCATTGAGTGCAGTGTGGTTACATGTTGCATGCACAACAGTATTGTGAATTACAAAAGACAGATACTTAAATTTCACATCATTATAAACCGCCCAATTAATTCACAACAGTCAAACACTGGTGACTTTGATTACGAGACATCCAATTTTGTAGAAATTAGTCAGAGTTATGACGTCACAGATCAGTCATGAGTCAGTAACAAGTTTGATGGCTACAACGTACAAGTACCTGTGGAAAGGACGATTGATCATATTCTTCAATTTTCATCGAAACGTGATTTGAGAACCATGTCGCCCAGTTACGGAGTCTGCTATTCTTTTGATCGAAACGCCTGCGATGCTGTGATTTTGTTCTGATATATTTATGGAATGGTGGATAATCTCGGAGATACGGATCCAATTCTGGGACACATGTTATAACTGAATCAATCGCAAGCTTTTAGTAACGTACTACAGCTACGCACTAAGTAACCATCCCCCTTTAACAAGGTTGTAGGGCGTTAATGACACCGGTTATATCATACCGCCGTTCAACCATGGTCAAGTGGTTGATATGTGGCAACCGCAGAGGCGCAGATAATCTTTATACAGTCTTATTTAAATAATAATATTTTGCGACCACTGTACTCTGCACTAATTTTTCACATGGACACCTTGTAAACACCCAGTCCAGCTTTTCGTCAGTGCCATGCACCATATTAACTATACACAAAACAATATTTCAATTAATAATTTGTTTACGGTTTAATTAACATTCAAAGTTGGTCACATGACCGACATTCGCAACTACTAGTACTGGTAATATCGGTGGCCAATGTTGTTCAGGGGGGGGGGTCAATTAGAGCTTTAGCTCTATACATACATGAACATGTAGACCATTCCAATGTCCATATGCTTCATGTTCTTATCAAAACATGTCTGGCTACATGTGTGGTTATCATTCTGAGCAATTCGGCCATTTCCGCTTTGCTAGGAAATAACCTCATCCATAACTGGAAACCATATTAGCGAAATTCTACATTAAAATGGGTCTGGTGATCAGGCAATGCCATTGACTTATTGACGCATAGATGCGAATGGAGAATAATTTATTAACTATGGCTTTACCAAACTTTATCATATATTAAATACATTAAACTCTCTTTGTGTTACATGTATCTTAGTATTTGTTCATTTACTGATACAGCGCATTGGAAGTGTACGATAAGCAAAACACTGAACACAGTGGCAATTTTTTTGGGAGAGTGATAATAATTCTGGTAACCTATTCAACATCTTGTAGCGAGGACTAGTGAGCGCTATAGCGGTATTTTTCAAACAACAGTTTTAATTAACCAAAGTTAATGATCTCCCCATTTTTGAGTATTTTGCTTATCACACACTAATACAAAGGTTTGGGAGTTATCGCAAAGATTTGCTCCCCTGGCTGTGAATGACCGATCGGTCTATTTTAGCATGTCCGGGCAATTATAGATTGATAGGTTGTTCACTCAGACCTGTTTAAGATGTCTGATTTATAATGTTCACAGAAGCCCATTATCGGCGAAAAACCTTTGCGACAAATCTCAAACATCTTTGCGATAAATCAAAAAATTTATTCACACAGTACGTACATGTAGTCTGAGATTTATCGTAAAGAAGTTTGAGATTTATCGTAATGGTTTGCGTGTTATCGCGAAGGTGTTTGTGATTTTTCGCAAAGTTTTGCTCCTCTCACCATTCTTGCATCTGGCTGTGAATGACTGATCGGTCTATTTTAGCCCGACCATTCAATTATAAATTGATAGGTTGTTCACGGAGACCTGTTTAAGATGGCTGATTTATAATGTTTACACACAATGTTTTAGCACAAATTTCAAAAATGTTTGCGATAAAACGCAAAATATAATCACCCAGTATGCAGTCTGAGAGTCATCGTAAAGATGTTGGAGATTTATCGTAAAGGTTTGCGAGTTATCGCAAAGGTGTTTGTAATTTTTCGCAAAGTTGTTTTGTGATTTATCGCGAAGGTTTGCTCGCCTTATCCACATGCATGCTGGCTGTCAAAGAACGATCGGTCTATTTTAGCCCAACCATGCTATTATAGATCGATTGGTGGTTTACCCAGACCTGTTGAAGATGTCGGATTATATTTATATTTATAAGGTCCAAGCCAATGCATGAAAATATATCTGCGATAAATCACAAACCATTGCGATTAATCGCAAACCTTTTGTAATCAATCGAAAACCTTTACACTAAATCGCATATACCGGTACTTATTGCAAAGTTGTTTGCTATTCGCAAAGGTTTGCGATTTATCGCAAGGTAGTTTTTTTTATTTATCGGGCTATTCTAGATCGATTGGTGTTTCATCCGGACCAGTTTCAAGATGTTTGATTTATGTTTACCTACTATTATTGCACACAAATTAAGAAATTATTTTTGGACATTCAGACCAATTTTACTGCACATGCAGGGAACAGGAAATCCCGAAATTGAGAACTTAAACTTTGATTTAAGTACAAAATCACGATCAAGGTTCTATACTAATAAAAGTAATGCATGTATAATTCGGATTATTTCATTATCACTATGCAATGGAGTGGTTTTGTACTTTATTCAATGTTTAAACACCATAGCAACATTGGAATCTAACGTGCCACTTTGTTATATTTGCCGTCGGTCATGTTTCGCAATTTCGAGTGCTTGGTATCTGGGCAGGTTCTCCGCTAAGTACATGTACCTATATGCTTGGTTCTCTACAATATTGCAGTAAACTGCCATGGTTAACCACATTAAATTACCATGGTTAACAAGTGTAAACCACCACGTTAAACCAAAGTATAGCACCATGGTAAACCACAGTATACCACCATGGTAACACCACGGTAAACCACAGTATACCATCATGGTAACACCACGGTAAACCAAAGTATACCACCACGGTAACACCACAGTATACCACCATGGTAACACCACGGTAAACCACAGTATACCATCATGGTAACACCACGATAAACCACAGTATACCATCATGGTAACACCGCGGTGAACCATGGTAACACCACGGTAAACCACAGTATACCATCATGGTAACACCACGGTAAACCACAGTATACCATCATGGTAACACCACAGTAAACCTCAGTAAACCATCATGGTAACACCACGGTAAACCACAGTACACCACCATGGTAACACCACGGTAAACCAAAGTATACCACCATGGTGACACCATTGTAAACCATGGTAAAAAAACCGAGATATTTTGGCCGCCCATCGTGGTGTCACCATGGTGGTTTACCAAGGTGGTTTACCATGGTGGTTTACCACCATGGTAACACCTCGGTAAACCACCACGGTATTACCACCACGGTAAAACCATGGTAAACCACCAAGGTAAACCACCATGGTGACACCACGATGGGCGGCCAAAATATCTCGGTTTTTTACCATGGTTTACCGTGGTGTTTTACCATGGTGGCACCAAGGGGGATTTTTATATGGGATACGCGTAACCTTGTAAAGAGAGTTCTCGCGTCAGCAGATTTGGTATTGGTAATATACGGTTCCACCTCATATCTGCGTTTGAAAATGCGATACGTTCTTAGTTTATTACCACCGATTGATCTCGTATCATCAAAAACGTCCTTCACAAAAAAGTTAATGTGATCTATTTTCAGCTTTTTTATCAGTTCTTGTTCTTGAATTCCACTGTCTTCGGCAATATCGATTCCAAGCTTCAGTAGTAATACATTCCACGATTCCGTGGATAATTTCGAATTAGTTGATTCAACGTAGGCCGCATAAACTAATGTATGACGCTTTGACTTAGAAATTTTATTCCTATATCTGAAACTCTTTAAAACCGCGTCATGAAATACGGGGAATCTACCCAGTTCTGCACGAGAAGCATGGTTCGACGCTTTTCTATTTATACAAAGTACATTTTTGCAGAATTTCAATTGAACCTGCTCGCAAGGTAAAGAATCAGTATGCAGATTCGGCACATCTCCCAGCCATACTTCACAACCATACAACATTACTGGTTTTATTAGTTTATCAAACAACTTGCATTTTGTAGGGGTCGTTAGCTGAAGTCTTGATGGAATAGATTGTGTTACGAAAAACATTGATTTTAATGCCTTTGCACTCAAATGCTCCTGCGATTTTAACGTTTTGCCAGTTGCACTGAATTTTAGACCCAAATACATATAATCCCCAACCATTTCCAGTGGCTTCGATCGAAATATGAATTTCGGTTCATATTTTGACTTGCGAGATCTAAAAACCATGCATTTTGTTTTATTTACATTAACAGTGAGACTATTATCTGTTGCATAATTTTCCAAGTTATTCAAGCATTTCTGTAAACCTTCTTTCGTTTCCGATATTATTACAAGGTCATCTGTGAATAAAAGATGACTGATCGGCCGATTATTTAGAATAACGGGATTTACAAGTCGAGTCAAATGAATACCTTAGGTCATCAATATACATTTTAAACAGCGTGGGTGAAATTGAATAGCCTTGTCTTACTCCAATAGTTGATAGAAGTTGTGGTCCAAGGCCTGCCTCTGTTTTCACACTTATGTAGCTTGCTTGATACATTGAACGTATACACTGATTTATTTTACCAGAAATTCCATAATCACGTATTTTGTGTAACATTAACGATCTATCTACTGAGTCGAACGCTTTTTTGAAATCAATGAATGCAGCATAAATGGGCTTATTTTTCTGCTTGTATTTCTTCACAATGGTATTTAAAACAAATGCACTATCAATTGTACTACGATTCGTCCGAAAACCAAACTGATTGTCACTGATCAGATCATTCTCCTCGAGGTGGTTATTTATCCTGGTGTTAATTATTTTGTTGAAAAGTTTACCTAGGTTATATATTTGTCAGAGCAATCGGGCGATAATTATTCGGATCATGTCGATCTCCCTTTTTATAGAGCGTCTTTATGAGTGAAAAACTCCAATGTTTAGGGTAATGTCCGGAACATAACACTAGATTGAACAGTTTTGTTGTCTCATCTATTATCTCCGGTACTACTGATTTAAGAAATTCATTTGAAATATTTCCATTTTCAGAAGATTTCCTATTTTTCAAGAGCTTAAGGCATTTTAGTATTTCTTCCGATGTTATCTCTTCGTCGCTAATATTTTGATCTATATCTATGCGCGGCGTTCCCCGCACACGGTCATTTTCGTCTCGTGGAATTATATCTTTACATAAAAGTTCTTTAAAAAAATCTACACATTCATCATTGCAGGGTGCAAATAATTCATTTCAACTTTTCGTGGTCTAAGACCATTAATTATACGCCAATATTCCGAAGGGTCACTTGTCTCAATATCATCCAGGTTTTCCGATATTTCCTGATAATACAATTTTGATTTCTTTTTTGTTTCTCTTTTATAAGTTTTTTTTAGCTGCGAAAAACTCATTTCGGAGATCTGCATTGCGAGGGTATCGCTTCATTTCTTTACTCGCGTGCTTCATATGTTTTTTCAATTCTTTGCATTTTGCATCAAACCATTTACGTTTCCTTTGCATTTGTTTATTTTTACTTTTAACAAATTGAGTTGCGGTGGCATTAACATAATTCACGATATTATCATAATCGCGCACAGCTTGTTCTATTCCGTTCTTATCGCGTGCGTATACGTTTGATCTAAATTTCAATAAGCGGTGTTGCATATCAGCATCTACCAGAGCCTGTTTTACTTTAGCATCACTATCTCGAGACCATTTAGCCACACCGTGCGGTTTCGTATAATGATATTTAAATGCAGTTTTATTGACATCTTGTGACTTTATGTTCATATGTATTGCTAGTTGACAGTGATCTGAATATTCAGTAGGTTGTTTAACACAAAAGTAACTCACATCGGATAAATATCTGTCTGAAATAATCACGTAATCCACTAAACTCGCACCATTATACTGAAAACTCGTATAATTTCCAAAAGAATCACCAGGTTTGCGACCATTCACTATTCTCATGGACGCCGATTTACAGAGTTTTAGCAAATTAAGTCCAAACGAATTTGTTTCTTTGTCTAAACTAGCCCTGTCTTTCGCACTATCTAAGACATAACTTTCAGATGATGTTGTGAACCTGTCCTCATCAAACGCGACATAATCCGGCCTTCCGCCTGTCCGTGCATTAAAGTCTCCACCCAGAATGATAAGCGATGTTGGGTCATATTTGCGGAGTTCTGTCTCGATATCTCTAAAGACGAAATCGTAACCATCTCTTGTTTTCCAATAAGTAGAATTTTGTGGGGGCAGATTAACAGAAACGAAAATGACATCAGACCTTTGACCAAATATTTCTCCGTTAAACTCTACCCATAACGCAATATCGTGAATGTTATGAACACGTGTAACAAACTTCGCATACTTTGATCTAAAATAAAATGCTATTCCACCTTTCTCGTTATCTTTTGTATTTCTGCTCAAATCAATACATTGATAGCCAGTTAAACTTATATTCCCGGGGTCTTGATGCCAAGTTTCTGAAATAGTTATGAAATCATATCGATCTAATTGCCGTATGAAATCAGAATCGTTAAATTTTGTTAACAATGCCTTGTGCATTCAACGCGGTGTAACATACATTGTGTGTTAAAGAGTGAATTGTTGATATGACATCATTTGACATATTTAAATTGGTATCATTCAATTGGACTAGGTCATCGGAGATAAAACACCCGCTTCGATCTATTTACATGTGTATCGAGCATTTGATAAATCGATAGTGGTATATATTTCATCTTAGCATAGTTAAGCTTGATTGGGATTGAATAGATTTTTACATTAAACATCAATATACAACAATAATAATACATGGCATACATGTAAGTAAGTATTGTGGTGCGAAAGCATTACATGCTATTCCCGAATCTTTTCATCAAGCTTTCGCTGAAATATGAAAATTGCTCTCTAAACATATGATTAATTTCATTCCTTAACGAATTTTTACGCATCTCACTATTTGGACCAGCAACATTTGGCCTATATATGCTGGTAATTCAATGAATTTAGACGATGTCCATATCCATGTCTATATGATGACTGCTGTCTGTTAGAATATCCCCTCAATCTACTAACTCTCGGGCACACTACACTGATACTTGTCCAATCTCCTCCAAACATAATGTCACGACGAGCATATTTTATGCTCTTAGCCAGTACTTTCGTTCCAATAAAATTTGGGTGTCAATTATCACGATACACATTGTATCTGACCTCATTGTCTCGCGAGTTGACGAATGAAGGAGTATTGTCTATGAATGTGAAGCCATGTTCCAAACAGAATCCGTAATATTTTTCATTTGTTTTCTCAATCATCCTGTTATTCACATGAATCTTTGCAGCAAGTCACAGTTTCGCATATATGTAGTAGTTCATATGCGAAATATGTCAAGTGCCAACACAGTGAATGCTTATTCATGGTAGTCATGCAGGATGACTATGAGGTCCCTCATATGAAAACAATGCGTTCTTCTCTATGTGATTTTTCTGACGTTTTGTGGTTAAAATGCGGAATAGTCCGTGGGCCAAACAAGATATTTTTCGAGTTGGCTGCACCCCCCTCCTACAACAAAGGTTTCTATATATCAAATTAAAGGTCATCATATGGCGCATCAGATTTTGCTTGTTGCTCGTTTCAGAAAGTGTCCCAAAATAGATTTTTTTTGGGCAAAACAACTATTTACCCCTAAAATAAAATGATTTTTTTTTCGAGTACAAGTGTCGGAGCATAAACCAAATATTGCGGTTATAAACTGCACAATATATCGTTTATATTAATCAGAAATGATCATAAAATGGCACGAGATACATAACCAGACCAATTTATGAGCTAGTTAGAAAAAATTGCGATAAATATTTTGAAATGGCCAAAAATTACTTGGATTTTGAAAACAATTGCCACATATAAATGACTATAACTTGTGAACCACATGGGCTATTGATCCGCAACGTGGCTCAAAAATTGTCCCAATGACATATCAAAACGATTTTAATAATGGAATGCCAAGATTATGGCTGTGAAAATGTGATATGAGCACAAACTTAACCCCACCCCCTAAAATATAACTTTTGCAGAAAAACGAATTATGTAGTTTACACTTAGAATGCTGCTTGTCAAGTTGGTTTTAGAAGCATAAACTGAAAAAGTGTAGAGAGTGGTGAAGGGAATTATAATTAACGGTGTCTGAACGTGTCTGAAGTTTAAAATTGAAAAAAAATTGTGAAAAATTAGAATTTTTACTAATTTCAGTAAAATTTACAACATTGTGATTAAATTTTGATAGGCTATAGTATAGCATCACAAGAACACTGATCTAGAATTAGTAAGTTCATAAAACCTCATACGATCACCTTTCTGGCGACTATTTAGTATATTTTTCAATTTTTACTTGAATTTTTATGGAAAGATTATATATATATTTCAACTGAACACATATGGCTACAAAGGCTTATGAGTGAGACTTACGTTATACAGAACGGTATTTTCTTATTTGTGCCGCGCATGTCGGTACATTGATCACAACTGACAATAGATACGGCATTACAGCGCTCCATATTTGACAATAAGTTTAGGATGGCATCCGAAACGGCCAACAAAATCGAAATTTCTCACACTTTCCGTCACAAACGTGACTGAGTTCGTTATCCGGGGACAAGGGAATTGTTAATTATTAGTTCAAGGACTATAGATATAGATACTCATTTATTGGGGGAATACTTGATAAAAGTCAATGTATAGAAAGATTAAAACAATCATCACTAACATGTGCCGTTTGGATAAGTTTAGATAAGTAATATCAATTTATATAATTTTTCTGAAGGAAATTGTATGCCCAAATTACCAGCCTCAAATTTTAAGTTGCCTATATATGATGTAAACATGTGTTCAGGTGAAATGTTTTTTTTAACGAAATTAGTTGTTATACAGAGGATTTTTTGTCAATAAAGAAATGACTTTTGCAGTATATATTATTGTGTTGCCAAACAGTTTTCAAGGCATGTTACTACTTCCTGTTCTATAATTTTAGCATATATAGTCCTTAAATGTTCTCTCACTCTGCTCATCCTATGAGTCGTCAAAATTTACACGATTTCGGTTATTGTAGACATTCTCACATACATCGTTACATCGTTAGTCTGCGGTGAAACAAGATCATTTGTTAGATTCACATGAATCTTTGCAGCAAGTCACAGTAGATCGGGAGGAGGTATAATCCGTCTGGTTTGTAGGACTCAATCAAAGAGCGACTAGCCATGGCTGTCAGTACATGGTACACTAGGATGGGGAGTTAGTATGATGTGCCAATCACTGATATAGTTCGCACGAAGATGTGTTAATGTGATTTCTTAAGGAGTCTGTGTCTGCTGGTGGTAGAAGATTTGTTCCAGTGTTCGGTTACACAACATAAGAACGTGTGCGTTAATTTGTCGAATTGACGACATTATGGCTCACCATAATATAGCCCACATGCAAGCTCTTGGCAGGATATATAGTGTCATCGTCAACATTAATAGATTGCACAAATTGAATCAAAAGTCGCATCACATTTTACTGCTTTTATCTATTTATCTGCATGTTATAGCTAGGTGTTTGTTAATGTCGTAGCCTGTCAACGCGTGAATTAGAGGCAATGTTTCACACACCTCTTTGACAATACTGTCCGCTGTCTCGTTCACAGAAAAGACACATGACCTATTTTTGGTTTCAGTATCCTAGCTCCTAGTATTTAGTATCTAGTATTTCGACATGTACGTCAGGCGACATGTACGTCAGGCGAATAAAAACAATAACTATAGCTTCCGACCGAGTTGTGCTGCATTGGTTGCATGTAACAGCATACCTTTATGAGGGGGACCACCCCCTTTTCGTACGCCGGATTCCTGGGTCAATATAGAGTATTCCGGATGCCGAGTGTCAGTACGCCGGATGCCGAAACCTGTATATTTCGTATTCCGGATGCCGAAATTACAATGGCAGATATTATTTAGTACTGTTTTTTTTATTGCATTCAACTATGGTTGTCACATATTTAATTTTATTTTCCTACCCGTTGAAAGACGGCATTTCACAATAGTCCCGCGTCAATAGAAACAATGACAACAATAGTGTAGATGGTGAACGCAAAATGTATAGTATGAGAGATAACTCGATCGCTTTTGAGACTTCGACTTGTGACCTTGAAAATCTAACTTATAGTAAACATGGCGCTCAAATTTGAGGCATCTAGTCCAGGAGATATTGGTCTACCTCTGCTCCACCAGGACTCAACTTCATCCCACTAATTTTCTTTCTTAATGTCTCCTCTAATTTGTTTCGGTTAACCAGAAAAAAAGTGGCCGCAGAGACTTCAGACAAGATGGCGTCCATCATGACCTCCGTTTTTTGTATATGCACCAGGTCTCTTTGATCGCCGTTATAGTGAAAATGATATCACATGCGGTCTTGTTTTCCGCTCGATTCGTTATGCTAATATACAACCCTTGCCAAAAATCCGATACCAGAATCCAATATGGCGGCAAAGATGGCCAAAAATGGTGGCCGAAATTTGAAAACAAGCTCACATTCCTTTACTTTCTTACGATGGGCCTTATTGTTACGCGATTTGTGCCCACAATTACATGTTCATATGGAAAATGTATATGAAGTACTCAAATGAGTTTGGCAAATTCTCACAGTCAAGATGGCGACCAAACTGGTGGCCAGAAATGGAAAAGAAGTCGATATTATCACATATATACTAATTTCAACTTTTTGTCATTATTTCGATGGACAAAACGGTACACAATATAAGCCATCTCATAAGTCGTAGCCTTCTGGTAGAATGGAAACCCACAATTAATCATCGTGATGTGGCATTTCAAAATCCATCATCCACTATAAGCACCCATAATGGCAGTAACCGTAGATAGGTTCGCCGAATAGTCATAGTTTGACTTCCAAGAATCAAAACAACAGTACCTGAGTTCATTCTGATTTGCCACATTCATCATTATCTGGACCAGTTTCCGTCTCTTCGTCAGATTAATCTATCTCTCACACCAACACAGTTTTCTAAACTTCTTTGCGGAAGGGTCCCACTAATCCGGTTGTTCAAACAATGTATATGCCGGTGGTGGCCTCTATCTGCGTATTTTCAGCTTTGGTGACCTATTGGGGATAACAACATGTACACCTGGTGATCTTCCCAAACATCCACTTCTCAATATATGGTTCATCAATTCACATACTCATCTAATTCACTGACGTACCCGGAAAACTTCTGTATATGGCTTCGAATGTTGAAAGCCTGACATTTGATGGATGCCTTTCTGCTAAAGCGCAGAAGACCATAATGCATAATATACCCACATTTCTTGACCGCCTACGTGTACTTGACTGTGAGTATCAATTGCCAACCTCAAATGAATACATACTTCATATCAATATTCCATATCAACATGTAATGGTGGGTAGAAATCGCGAAACAATAACGCCCATCGTAAGAAAGTAAATGAATGTAGGCATGTTTTCAAATTTTGGTCGCCATTTTTGCCGCCATCTTCTATTTGGAAAACATTATCTTGTATGAGATGTAAGGTAATTACTTCACCTCAGACTGATGATCTTGACAAGGCTAACATATTAAACCAGAGCTTCATTTCTAACTCATCAATAAACGACTCAAACCACAGTTTACCTGTGTTCAATTCTCGTTGTAACAACACGATGGAGGACTTTGAGTTCACCGAAGATGAAATAATTTTGGCAATTAAATCACTTAAATTAAACAAAGCCCATGGCTACGATGGAATTAGTGCAAAAATGCTCCTAGCTACCGCCGAATCAATTGCTCGTCCATTAGTTTTAATCTTCAGAAAATCCCTTGATAGCATGACATTTCCATCTGTATGGAAAAAGGCTAATGTTGTACCCATCTTTAAAAAAGACGACCCCGCTGATAGCAAGAACTATCGTCCTATTTCCCTTCTACCCTGCTTGGGAAAAATATTTGAGAAAGTTGTATTAAAACAATCAGGGATTTCTTTAAAAAAAACGAACTACTATTCTTACGTCAATCGGGTTTCATGCCAGGGCAAAGCACTTCTCATCAACTCATAGATCTATACAATCACCTGTGTCAATCTCTCGACAATGGACTGTATACATGTTCTATTTTTTGTGATATATCAAAGGCATTCGAGAGAGTTTGGCACAGGGGACTAATACATAAACTTTCAAGTTATGGAGTTCGTGGTAAATCTTTGAAATGGCTAGGAGACTATTTAAATAACCGACAGCAGCGCGTATTAGTTAACAACAGCTTTTCTAGCTATGAGATCATCCCAGCGGGCGTGCCACAAGGCTAAATCCTAGGCCCTTTTCTATTTTTGGTTTACATCAATGATTTAGCAGACAACATCTGTTCTGTTACGAGAATGTACGCTGACGACACTTGCATTACTAACGAGCACCACGACCTAAATGAATTGGCGCAAACCATGAACAAGGATCTTGAAAACATATCAAGATGGTCAAACAATTGGCTAGTCAATTTTAATCCCTCAAAAACGATGGGCATGTCGTACTCTATGACTGGCACATCCGGCGATACTCCTAATTTAACCTTTAATAATGATACTATATCCTTTGTTGAGACACATAAACACCTCGGTCTTGAACTTCAATCAAATATGTCATGGAACAATCATATCAATGCAACTATTAAAAGAATAGCCTCGCGTTTATCACAACTAAGAAGATTTAAATACCAGCTCGATAGGAAGACCCTAGAAAACATATATAACACGTATATTTTACCATTATACGATTATGCCGATGTAGTATGGGCAAATGCACCTAAATATCAAATGGATAAACTTGAACGGTTACACATTGGTGCAGCCAGAATAGTCAGTGGACTCACACGATCAGTCTCTGATATAAACACAATGAAAGAAGTAGGCTGGGCCCCACTGAGGAGGAGGCGTGAATTACACAAATTACAAACTATGTACATTATCAATCGGAATGCCCCTATTTATCTCACAAACATATTACCACCCAGAATAGCTGACATATCAGAGTATGAATTCAGATATCCCGAAAATTTTTACACATATTTCAGTAACACTGAGAATTACAAAAAGTCATTTTTCCCTTCAACCATAAAAGCGTGGAATGACATCCCGTCCGTAATAACAGATGCCCCCACAATTTCAGATTTCAAAACGTATCTTAGAATAATTGACCCCGTCACTAGACCCCCGAGGTATTTCTACACGGGACGCAGGCAATGTAACGTACTTCACGCAAAATTACGGAACTATTGCAGTGATCTAAAGTCTGATAAATTCCAAAACTACATATCTGACAGCCCACGTTGCGCATGTGGCAACCAATGCGAAGATGCATATCATTACCTTTTCATGTGTTCCCTGTACCAATCAGAACGAATAGAAATGTATCATTCGCTACACAGAGAAGGACTCAAATTAACACATATGAATGATTTACTTTCTGGCATCCAAAACATAGATATAAAACAAAATGTGAAATTGTTCAAAATAGTACAACATTTTATTACGGAAACTAAACGTTTCTGACAAATGATATTAACTTAATTAATAAGTAGGACATAAATATGTTTATTGTTGTTTATTGCTTTTTTCGACCTGGTACTTGCTCGGCCATAACAATGTTTTAAATAAACACAATCGACGTTGGCACCCCCACCACCTTACATCATCCTTTCCTAACGATTCGCAAGATCATCATTCACCAGTCACCATTCTCTCACATTCCACACAGCTGTAAATAAGTTACTTATTGTGCCACTTTGTCAATTATGTAATTTTGTAACAATGTATACTGGAGAGGGGCTCATTAAATTATGTAACTTGGGCCCCAATCCACTTTGTATTATTACAAATAAAATATGTTTAAAGTATAAAGTATGACCGTCGGGTTCATAGAATAGATCAACACCATGCTACTATTGTTATCTTCGTATTGTTAAGAAATTCATATGCTGACCCAGAATATATACCCACAAGCTGGGCAGAAACATAACAGCTAAATAGAGTAAAACGAAATCCTAAAAGTCCTGAAGTACTGAACATTTTAACATGTATCGGAGTGCCCCGGATGGCCCGGTCCGCCCCCAGCGCTAATGTATAATCAAGCCATGTGAGTTCCGCTTTTCTCCGTCAAGGTTGAAAATAGGTCCGGCTAAAATGACCCCGCGCCAGAAGTACCGATAGAGAAAGCAAAGTTATCGTGCATGAGATATATGGGTGCATGGGATTATATGGGATTGGTTTTCCATGACGGCCATCAGTGGTCGCTGCGTGAGGGGGCCGGAAGTCCTACACATCAACAACGCATTGATGGCACTTCATCCCTATCCAAATGCAGTTAAGACACCACTGTGATCTGCAATTGGCTACAATGATTCATGCGAATTGTTCTTATTTGGCCGGCGACATGTCATGATGTACTGGTGTATGAAATGTGAGGATATCTGCATGGAATAACCGAAGTAGTGCCAATTTTGACATAACTGGTTACCCTGAGGATGAGCAGAGTTATTGGGCATTTCCGTCAATCAATTACTCATCAAAATAAATGAGTTGAGACAAGATATTAGAGTTCTTTAGTTTGTTGGGGAGCACCAGCGACTGCATTTCTTAATGAAAAATTCCCTTATCCCCATATGACGAACCCAGTTAAATTTGATTCGGTAAGTTTGAAAATCTTCTATGTTGGTGGCTGTTTTGGACGCCATCTTAAAATAATTATCAAATATGAAGTGTCCGACGCTGAAAATATCGTCATGTGTGTCTATGTCACAAAATGCACCATAAAATAAGAAAATACCTCCCTGTAAACCGTGAGTCTCACTCATCAGCCTTTGGTAGCCATATGTGACCAGTTGAAATATATATATAATCGCTTTGTACAAACATTCAAATACAAATTGAAAAGATATGAAATAGTTGACAAAAAAGTGATGATGTGAGGTTTTATGAATTTTCAAATGCTGGACCAGTATCCTCGTGTGATTTTTCCATACCCCAATCAAAATTTTATCACAATGTTGTAATTTATTTAGAAATTAGTAAAAATTACCATTTTTCACCATTTCCCCCCAAATTTTCATCTTAGAACACGTTCGAACAAGGTTGTTTATAATTCCCCTTCATCAATCTCCACACTGTTTCATTTCATGCCCATAAAACCTTCTTTGCATGCGGTATTCTAAGTGTACACTGTACAATTCATTTTTCTGAGAAAATTATATTTTAGGGGGTGGGGTTAAGTTTATGACAACAGCGCATTTTCACAGAAACATAATTGGCATTCCATCATCCAAATTGTTTTGCTAGGTCTTTGGAGCAATTTTTTAGATATGTTGCGCGTCAATAGCGCCCATGTGTCTTACAAGTTATAGCCAATTATATGTGACACTATTTTTCAAAATCCAAGCAATTTTTCGCAATTTCAAAATATTTATCGCAATTTTTTCGAACTAGCTTATACATCGGTCCAGTGTTGTATCTCATCTTGTTTTATGGTGATCTATAATTAATATAAACGATGACTTGTTCACTTTATAACCGCAATCATATTTTTATACGCTGACACTTGTACTCGATGAAATTTTTAGTTTAGGAGTAGGAGTTGTCTTCCCCGAACAGTCTATTTTGGGACACATTCTGAACCGGGCAACAAGCAAAATCGGATGCGTCATATAATGACCTTTAATTTGATATATAAAAACCTTTGTTGGAGGGGGGGGGGTGCAGCCAACTTCTAAACTGGAGGCTTTCTGAGAATTGACCCACGGACTAGAATAAATAATTCTGATCAATTTGAGCACGTTCATCGATTTCATCGTTTTGTGGGGCCAAGTATTAAATAGAGACTTTTCTATTTTCTCTCCGGAAGTCACATTTCGCAAGTTTATGGTATCTGCAGTAAATGGCAACTTGCTCCAATCATCGTTGCGAGAGGGGAACTCTAGTTTCAAGTTTGAGAACTTTGTCGGCGGAGGTGATCACCAATCGTCACCCTCGTCGAATCGGCTTACCTATTCAGAGGAATCGACGGAAAGTACCGAGGTTTCCGATTGGGTGATCACATGTCCCCCAGAACAAAAATAGACCCCACCCCTGTAAATACTTAATCCTATAGATTAAGTAGTATTGGGGTGTCATTTTTTTTTTTGGGAGCCTGTGGTGGTAATAGAGATGCCTTTCAATCGGGCGACAGCAAAACATGTTCCTTTAGAATCACGCGTATGAGGGGTTTTGGGCTTGGGGCCCAGGGAGGATTTGGAAGAGGCGTAGCCCCTCCCATACAACCCACTTAGGAAATGATATGAAGTGTCATGAAATGGTTTATACATTTACATGAGAATGAAAGGTGAAAAATAATGATCTAGACATTTTTTTCTGGTGTTTGTCACGTCTTCTTCTTCTTTGCCTTTTTAGTTCTTCTTTCAGATGTTGTTGTTGATGTTAGCTCCGCTTCGCTCTGCTTCGGTATGTCATCGAGTCGTTGTTGTTCCTGTTGTTGTTCTAGCTGGCGCCTCAGTGTGTCGGCCTTGACCTCCACCATCAGTCTGTTGGCTTCTGCCTGAGTCTCCAGCGCGCTCTTAAACATTTCGTCGATGGTGAGAGTGGAGCTGGTGCTGGTGGTACTGTTGTTGTTGTTGGAGCTGGTGGAGATAGGGGACACCGGGATTTGATGGAATTCCGGTGTCCGAGGTGGAAAACTGTCCAACTCCACATCGAAGCTGGCGGCAGGAACATCTGGGGTGGTGTCCACGTCCCTGTCTCCGCTCGCCTCGACGACGACAGCAGGGACCTCCGGCAGATCCACGGAGTCCCTGCTAGCTGGTACGATGTCGTCTGTCTCCATGCAGGCCGGGTCGTCTGGGCGTCTCTCAGACAACTCCGGCCTACCGGCTGTGACGTTGGACGGCTGGACCACACGGGGAGGGGCGACCAGCAGATCAACGGTCACCCCCGTCCTCTTCTTCCACTTCGCGCGTCTGGTGGCGTCCCTTCTCCGTCTGGATGGTGTCTTCTTCCTCGGAGGTACTGTCTTCGTCTTCATTTCCATGTAACGGCAGGTCTTGGAGTTCCTGTCCCGGGCAGAAGACCTCTGGAGTCCAGCATCATCTGTCCGGAATTATATACAGAGAACCAGAGAGCCCCTGTCAGACTGGATATTCCAGCTAACAGTGTCCACAATCTGACTTATCTGTATAGCAGCTAACGCGGCGTCGGGGATTAAGTTCATAATCCGTCCTGAGCCTAATCCAAAACCATCTCACTCGCCGCGGCGTTAGCACGAGGGTGGATGCTTCCTTAAGGTCACAGTCCACACGACTCACTCGTGCCAACGCTCTGACAGAAAGGAACTAATACAGCCAAAGCAATTAATAACTGCCTCGCTCCACTCCCTGCCAGAGTCCGAGCTAACACGATTTTAGTTGTCATTTTAAAGAAAACCACAGGAGCTTCGCCAACAATGTTAATTATAATGTGATCTTCTTATGTACTCTGTCAATTCGTTGTGGAGTCTGTTTATATCAAGCCCAAAACGTTTACTTGACACACATAGCAAAGATTGACCCAATCATTGTTCTCAATCGACGCCTAGCTTGATCAGTAAAGAGTTTGCAAATACAATTCTTACGGCGCAAAATCGAGTGAACAATGATCTATGGGAAAAGAAATTCGTCTCCTGGTGGTGACTTTTTATTATAAACATCTAGTTTGTAATTTCTAGCTCTTATCTAATGTGCGTTAATTCTCAAAAATGCTTCTTATTCTTTAAATGTTACTTTTCATTTGTTTTATTTTGTGTTATATATGTTATATTATTGTGTTTGTTAAAAGTGCGCATATCGTATGAAATTACAAACCATGATTTATAAACTTAAAATAAAATAGCAACAACAAAATTAGAATATTGAGTTATATAAAATGTGAAAATTTAATGTATAAGAATAAGATATCAAAATGAAACTTAAAATATTGAATTATATATAAAAGTAAACTGTATAAGATACAAATTAAAATATTGAATTGAAATTAAAATATTAAATTAAGAATTACAATACTATATTAGAATTATGACCATTTTTAGCCTACATTTTACCTTAATTTCAATTACTCATATTGCTAAACAACAATATTGATGGCACATGGAAACTTCTCAAACACAGGCCCCTTGGGAAAATACCAAACTACCAATATAGACGATACCACTGGTATAGACTATATATTTATTGGTATTTTAGTATTTACCCCAGGGGCCTGTGTTCTCAATAAGAAAATGGTCGCTAATAATATTTATATTTCAAATAAATATTCTCACACTAGATATGTATCTTCATGTTTATACGTGTTAATATATGTAAATGTTTCTGTATGTGTGTTGCTATTGTGATGCTAGGATTCTAGGAACAATATCCAGCCAATAATCAACGCAAGAAATTTTCTTTCCCCATCCACCCAGCATAATGAACAGATGAACTTGAAATTCTAGAAATAGTCAAGTACCGGTATCATCTCAAAAGGTTATTGATGCTTTCAGATCTTCCATCTTCCAAAAAGAGGTCAACAGCAAAGGAGTCAACATTGTGGCCCACCATACGTTTACTGCTTGGGTCTGAACTACAATTTACGACTGAAGGGGTCACTCATAGTACGACTAAAGGGGTCACTAAAATTTACATAGTACAACTGAATGGGTCACTCATAGTACGACTGAAATGGGTCACTTTACAATTTACATAGTACGACTGAAGAGGTCACTCTACAATTTATATAGTACGACTGAAGGGGTCACCCATAGTACGACCGAAGGGGTCACTCTACAATTTCCATAGTACGACTGAAGGGGTCACTACAATTTACATAGTACGACATACGGCCTCTCCTAATATTGATCTCACTTCGCCTCACATGACACCATATCCGACCACTAAGCGTCCCGTAACACCCATAGTACGACTGAATGGGTCACTCTTCAATTTACATAGTACGACTGAAGGGGTCACTCTACAATTTACATAGTACGACTCAATGGGTCACTCATAGTACGACTGAATGGGTCACTTATAGCACGACTGAATGGGTCACTCTACACTTTACAAAGTACGACTGAATGGGTCACTCATAGTACGACTGAAGGGGTCACTTTACAATTTACATAGTACGACTGAAGGGGTCACTCTACAATTTACATAGTACGACTGAAGGGGTCACCCATATTACGACTGAAGGGGTCACTCTACAATTTACATAGTACGACTGAAGGGGTCACTTATAGTACGACTGAAGGGGTCACTCTACAGTTTACATAATTCGACTGAAGGGGTCACTCTAAAATGTTCATAGCTAGACTGAATGGGTCACTTATAGTATGACTGAAGGGGTCACTTTACAATTTACATATAGTACGACTGAAGGGGGTCACTCTACAATTTACATAGAACGACTGAAGGGGTCACTCATAGTACGACTGAATGGGTCACTCATAGTACGACTGAAGGGGTCACTTTACAATTTACATAGAACGACTGAAGGGGTAACTCTACAATTTACATAGTACGACTGAAGGGGTCACACATAGTACGACTGAAGGAGTCACTCTACAATGTACATAGTACGACTGAAGTGGTCACTTATAGTACGACTGAATGTGTCACTCTACAATTTACATAGTACGACTGAATGGGTCACCCATAGTACGACTGAAGGGGTCACTCTACAGTTTACATAATACGACTGAAGGGGTCACTCTACAATTTTCATAGCTAGACTGAAGGGGTCACTTATAGTATGACTGAAGGGGTCACTCTACAATTTACATATAGTACGACTGAAGGGGGTCACTCTACAATTTACATAGAACGACTGAAGGGGTAACTCTACAATTTACATAGTACGACTGAATGGGTCACTCTACAATTTACATAGTACGACTGAAGGGTCACCCATAGTACGACTGAGGGGGTCTCTCTACAATTTACATAGTACGACTGAAGGGGTCACTCATAGTACAACTAAAGGGGTCACTCTCACACAAAAAATAACAGAAGGGCCACACCAGGATTTATCAGAGTATAATGCATGTGGGGTACACAATGCCTTTACTTTGAATTTACAATGGTATGTCCTTTTGCATGGCTGTTACTAGAGTATATCATATTTACCTGGCTTTGACCAGAGTATTTTCTCACGGGCATGAGCGATAACTCTATCTCACAATAGCAAATTTCGCAGCTGATGTGTTTTCTGTCTCTTGTGTTCGTTATATTATAATCAGTGGAAACAAGTGGATTCGGTGTCACAGTCAAAAATCAACAGAATAGGACAATAAATGTGCCTAATGCAATATACATAGTTACTACAGTATACATTACGTATCCTGATATATCAGGTTGTCTCGACCAATCCAGAATGTCGTCTCTCATTGGCGGAGGCTTGTGGTTGTTCCATGTTAAGTTTGGTGACGATGAGTATGAGTGATGTGGCATGTACATGTAGGCAATTAACCACACACCCCTCACCAAACTTCATGTGGATCTTCAGGGTGACCTCTAGATGGGAGCTATCTATTTTTCCCGAAATTCGTTAGAAAACATGGCCGCCATCAGCCATCTTGGATTTCAAATTTGGATCCATTGGCACACCCGGCAGCCCACATTTATCGGAACAAATATTTTAAAACTTTATACAGGCGTGTTTTGGGTCACCTCTGGGGATATCAAATGTTTCCGAATTTCATTGAAAGCATTTCCGCCATTTTGGATTTAAAACTTTGTATGACTAAATGATTTGGCACACAATACAGACCACATCCTTTATATAATCCTTACTGAACTTCATATGGATCTTATGGGAGATGGGAGCCACCAAAAATGTCATTGAAAAACATGGGAGGTATCCAATTATTACGAAATTCATGAAAAGAAAACATGGCCGCTAGCAGGATTTCATTCGCACACCATGCATCCCTCATTTATTGGTGAAATGTTTTAAATGAAAATAGTATCATCTACAGAATACAAGCCCATTGCGTACATTATTGTAACTTTTTGACTTTCCTTCTGCTATAGGAGTCTTTTATCATTCTATTGAGAGCTCAGCATGAAATTAACACCTCCCAACGTTGAGCTACAGTGTCATTGACACTTTCATTTGAACTTATTATCTAATCATTTCCGAAGGGAACTACTCGTCAATGATTATTTAGTATAGAAAGGGTTAATAATTGACTGGTCATCTCTCAGTGGATGATTCGGTTCTTGCTAACACTTCCATGACTGGGGCTCCTTGAAATTTTGCAAAAACCTGTGCCAACTCTTTTATATATGCGAGTCTCCTACTGGTAGCCTCGCATATAAAAGAGAATAAATTGGCCTAATAATATTGACCAAGAATCCAACCAACCACAAGCCTCTGCCAATGAGACGACAATCTGGATTGGTCGAGACATAACCTGATATATCGGGATAATAACCTGATATATCAGGATAATAACTAGTCCAAGTCTTCTCGTACTAAAGCCGGCTAAGATATTGGGATGGAGGTGCCGGTCTTTAAAGACCGGCACCTCCATCCCAATATCTTAGCCGGCTTTAGTACGAGAAGACTTGGACTAGATAATAACCTGATATATCAGGATACGTAACCTGATATATCAGGATAATAACCTGATATATCAGGATACGTAACCTGATATATCTGGATAATAACCTGATATATCAGGATACGTAATCTGATATATCAGGATAATAACCTGATATATCAGGATACTAACCTGATATATCAGGATACGTAACCTGATATATCAGGATACTAACTGAAGAGGAGGTGGCGGTTCCAGGCCGCCGTAGACTGTTGTCCTTTTGACGCAAAACGTCACATACGAGAAATATTGTCACATGGAAAGCTGACATATCACCGGAGAACTATACTTCATTTATAACAATCTAGTAACAATCACCGATAGCTCAACAATCAGTTGTTTTCTTGTTGCTCTCTTTTGTGAGAAAGATATTAATGTCTTGGGTGTGATAACGTTAACTCAGCGATGTATATATAGGTCCATGGTTAACTCTATGAACAAAATGTCAACAACATTGATTTTTGAAGGGTAGTAAGTAACTAAGTCATAACACAATGAAAAATCCAACAAAAATAAAGATATGCACTCCATAGTGAATTCCCCATGGAGGTGCTTGCGGCTTGCCAGATCCTCAGCTGCACCCCACCCGTGCCCAATCAAATTAAAAATTTGGCCAGAACCTCCCCTAGAGATGCTTGTCAGATCATTGGCCTCACCCGTTATCCAATCAAATTGATAATTTGGGCAGTTAATGCACATTGAAGAATCCTACTGAGGCTAGAGAACTTAATTCATAGTCATGCTGGCAGCATTTATCATACTATTCCCTCCACACCATTGCCGCACAGTGTAACCAACATTGATTTTTGCAGGGCAGTGGCATTTACTAAGCCATAACACACTCAAAATGCTAGCCAAAAAAAATAAAAACAAAATAAATATGCATTCCATAGCCAATTGGATTACCAATCATATAATATGGCACCTGAGTTAATGGAAGCTAATGAAAATTTCTTTGTTTTTTTTATGCAATAGACTACCTATTCAGATGATTATTACCTTAAAACAATTAGTAACATGGAATACAGACTTGTCCAACATTAATGCCAATATTTATTGTGTATTGTTATTTATTTGTTTTCCAAAATGTATAAATTGTTACACAATCAAAGCAAAGTTCGATCAAAATGGCGGCCACTGTAACACAAGTCAAACGAAATTTATTTAATTTATAGTTGACAAAATTTCACCTGAAACTCGATTACAATTGTTCACTTAACTATTTTAAAGAGAACAGTATGTTGTTTATCCAACAATTTATATAATTTATAATTTTATATGTCTTTTCAGCTATGCAAAAAGACACGTTTTGTTCGTTCACAGATTGGAAAACCGGAAGTGACCGGAACACTGTTGTCGCTAAAATTACCTTAACATCGAGGTAAAATTACCCAGGTAGAATTACTCTAGTAGACCCACCAAATAAATACATTACGGTAAAATACTGTTGGTGAAATGGGTCCATTTCACCAGAGTGAAAATTCATTGGTGTGTCTACACGTGTGTGCTTATAATATGGTGATGATTCACAAGACAATTATTTTTATAAGAGTAATAAATGTAACCCTGGTAAAATTACATCATTTTACCTGTTCCAATCACCAGAGGTTCAGAGTAAATACCAGAGTGTTTTCACCATGGTTTACCAGTGTTGTTTTTATAAGGGGGCATGTGCACATGTTTTGAAATCTTGATAGAACTGATCATTTAAAGAATAATTGTTCCAATGCATGAAAATTAAATCCTGTGACCCTTCAGCACATTTTCAAAACATGTGTACTCTTAGGCACTTTGTGTAAGAGTGACACACCCTTCATCCATGGTACGCCGGCAGAGCTTGTGTGGTTTTTAGTACGAATGACTCTAAGTATGTTAGAGTAGCTTCCGGTTTACTACGAAATTGAGAAAAACGTTGTATTTACGTTTTAGAATAGGATTTGTTTTCACGCGAATTGCGTGTAGTTTCGTCACTACATGTGTTGGTAATTTTTGTGTTGTCATAACACAATTATTAATTTCGAACTAGCGTAGTTTACAGAACAAGTATTTCTCTCAAAATGGTTTGTTATGACCCCCCAACTTCTAACAGTAACTTTAGTCAGTAACACTAACACACTGTAAATTGTAACAGGTCAGGCACACGTATAAAAATTGCAAAATGGGCAACGTAGCTCGTTTTGACTATCATACTCATAGTTATTCTGTGTTTCTGTGTGGTTACGTCGTAAAAACCTAGCTCCAGGGAAGCTCTAAAGATTTACACTCTTTAGAGCTTCAGATTGGGTCAGTAGTGGCCGGATCTGATGCTCATACCTTTTCTAATTACAGGCGACAAAGGACTCCTGGTCGCAGATTCTGCTTGGTTCTCTTATTATGGTGACAATAAAGACAAGATTCCACCAAAAGTTCCGAAATCCGCGCCTTCATGAGCTAAAATAAAGACTTTTGTCATTTGTGCAAAAGAAATTGTTGTCTGTCTGTTTACGGAAGCGATATTTCACCACATGTTAATGCTGTTTGTCATGCGCAGTTCAATGTTTCATGATGGTCAATAAAACGTGTACTCCACCCCGAAGACGACTGTTGGAAATGTGTACTTGGAAGATATTATGGAAAAACTAAATTCTTTTGCTAAATGTTATGCTACTATGCCAATTTATTACATATGTAATAAAAATATTACCGAAAAATTATCAACATATACTTTTTAATAGAATTGTTGCTTCGAAAATATACTATTTAAAACGTGTACTCCAAGCCAGAATGAGAAAAAGTGTAGCCGAGTTAGATCATGCTTTATTACCCACTTCTACAAAATGTTGTATTGTACTTTCAACAAGTTGTAGAAATATATTGGTGATATGAAGTAATTATTTTATTCAGTGAAACATAATCAGTTCTCACATTTGTCATGCATGGTGTCAAAAATGACATAATCACATCGTCGCGCATTGATAGCTGCGCGAACTGTGTTTGTATTCTAACACCCATAAGGTTTGCGTTCGTGTGCCTATTGCGTATATATATACAATAACAACATTTGTTCAAAATAAGCTTTAGTTATCAGAATCGATTTACTGCAACAGACTAATGCTATAAACCAGTCTTGACTGTATGGTGAAAAAAAGTCTCAAAATTTGTTAGGCCTATTTATGAACAATAAAATGGCGATATATTATCACTAAAGTGTCACTAAATAGGTTATTATAATTAGCGTTTGTTTCGCTAATATGAAAACATGTTACACCTAAAAATATTTGCTTTTGGAAAAGAGCATTCCGTGTGAGTCTATTCCTGATATGGTATAAATAAATAGCGTTTGTTTCACTACTGTGCGAACAACGGACGACCAGATGATGGTGCAAGTTTGTAGCTGTTAGTGCAGGGGGAAAACCAGGACAAAGAAAACTATAACAAAACGGCTACCATGAAGTCTGCTTATCCCAATCCCAGATACAGGACGAGAGTAGGTACCGTAATTAAACTGAACAAATAGACACTGAATGAAAAAAAAAACCCCGATATTGGCCAAATGTATGAGTCGGATCCGGAGTAGGGCAGTAGGCCTACACTTTTTAATGCTATTTCGATGTACACTTTATTATAATAGGAGAATGATTGTTTTGTTCAACTTTTAATGAAGTTAACAATGGTATAAGTATATATACCGTATAGTGATGCAATTATACCATATATCTTCCGAGTACCGGTACCGGTATACACACAATTTCCCCGAGTCGGCGTCAGGGCCGGAGTATGTCATTTTTTTACACCATGACAAATGTGAGAACTGATTATGTTTCACTGAATAAAATAATTACTTCATATCACCAATATATTTCTACAACTTGTTGAAAGTATAATACAACATTTTGTAGAAGTGGGTAATAAAGCATGATCTAACTCGGCTACACTTTTTCTCATTCTGGCTTGGAGTACACTTTTTAAATAGTATATTTTCGATGCAACAATTCTATTAAAAAGTATATGTTGATAATTTTTCGGTAATATTTTTATTACATATGTAATATATTGGCATAGTAGCATAACATTTAGCAAAAGAATTTAGTTTTTCCATAATATCTTCCAAGTACACATTTCCAACAGTCGTCTTCGGGGTGGAGTACACGTTTTATTGACCATCATGAAACATTGAACTGCGCATGACAAACAGCATTAACATGTGGTGAAATATCGCTTCCGTAAACAGACAGACAACAATTTCTTTTGCACAAATGACAAAAGTCTTTATTTTAGCTCATGAAGGCGCGGATTTCGGAACTTTTGGTGGAATCTTGTCTTTATTGTCACCATAATAAGAGAACCAAGCAGAATCTGCGACCAGGAGTCCTTTGTCGCCTGTAATTAGAAAAGGTATGAGCATCAGATCCGGCCACTACTGACCCAATCTGAGTCTCATACATGTGTATATCATGTATGTGACTCAACTGGGTCTAGTAAAAACCAGTTCTGGCGTGTTACGACGGTTGTGGAGGCACTAGATGTTTTCCTGTAGATACTCATTAGTCATGGAACCACAGGTTTTGCCCACAGTCCCTAGGAATCACTGTTACTGTTAGTTGAATAAAATATTATTTAATAATATTAAATCAATATATTATAGTTAGTTATTATATTAATATATATACCAGTTTGGCAAGTAAAAATTTTGTGTTCTGCATTTTCATTGGTAGATGATTTGAACGAAATTACAAGAGTGCAAATTTTTATGCCACACAAACATTCTCGCTTTCTGAGTTTATATCATCATATTCCGTATTTTTTTCTTGAAACGCTGGTGTATTCAGATTGTTTCTATCCTTACCCACTTACCAGAAAAATGTCTGTTAGTTCCTCGAATATTCATTCAAGTCCAACTCTCGGGGATTCCTAATCATTTCTGAGAAAACCACCCAATCTGTAAATAGTTCGTTCGCGTATAGCCAACCGGTGATAATCCGAATAAAAGGGATTACGGATGTGAGTAAACAGACGTCGGGTGTGTTAAAACTGGCTCTGTTGTACACTACTAAGTACACATTTTAACTCATTCTCATTACTAGAGAAATGTAGAAATGACCATCTCAAACTAATATATCTATATATTTTCAAGTAGGGCCCTGGGGGTGGTTGATATCTTGAGATGTGAAAGCAAATTTTATATTCCAAGCTCCCAGTTAACTCCGCATCTCAAGAATGGCAATGGGAGATAACTCGTGCTGGGTTTGGCTGCAAAAGTAATGTGTAATAGGGAACTGGATTGATAACTTCCCGTTTTAAACAATTTTGCAGAATTACGTCACTTGATAATTTAGCCGACAGTTATTCAATGTGAATATTGGATGGAAAATTACGATTTATGTACAACTCAGACAAGGTACAGTTGATATGACCCGACGAGCACATTAAGAACAATTAACTTAATTGTCACATGTCAAATGTGGGGAGATAAATGCATTTTTTTCGAACGAAAAATCAAATTGTTCGTTTTAGTGATAGAGCACAGGGGGTGGTCTGCAGCCAATGAGGTGATGATTTACATAATAACAAAATCTGAAGTTGCCTAACTGTAGCTTATATCTCTATAGTAGAGGTAATATATCTAGATCTATTTGTTATATTTTAATCAAATTTAATATTACATGGACAGTGATTCCTAGGACTGTGGTTTTGCCTTAAGTTTTGCCGTTTTGGTAGTTTTATATACCTTTTTCATGAAATTGAAAATGATATCACCACTGCTTAATAATGAGTACAGGTGTATAAGAAATATCCGGTTGTAGATTAAATTTCTAGTGAGGAATTTGGAATTTCTTTCGTTATGATACTATTTACCCTATCGACGTTAATTAACCTGTCGCGGGTTCATACAAATATAATTAACACTAGCTTTACTTACAGTGTTCGTCTTACTAAAGATGCTTCCAAATATTAGAAAGAAACAAAACTTTTTTGCAAGCATTTACGATAATGCTTCTGTTGGTTAGGTACGCGCGTGACACCAGAAGTTTGTTCCAGTTAATGTTACCTTGACATAAATGGGACACACTAAAAGTTGTACTCCGAGTTTGAAATCGGTGAAAGGTGTAGTTGGTAATTTCACTTTCGTTGATTGTCGTTACTATAATGCCAATAATGTTGATTTCTTTTTGGTTTGTGATATTAAAGCTATGCCAATTACTAATAAAATAAATTAAAAAACTAATTTGTAAGTCTTATATTTCAACTGTTATCCACATTTATGTGAACCTTTTTAGGTCTTCTTAGGGTTTACAAGAGTTATCTATCCTGGCAACGCGCTAACCTGCAAGATAACCATCTGCCCCATTATGCGTGCATTTTGTTTAACTGTATATATAGTTATTACTTGCAGAAGTTGCAGTTATATCTCGTCGTTGATATTTGTAATGTTTATAAGTACCGTATGCAAAAATAATGGGAACTATTAAATAAAACGCGCGCTGAAAGGCGCAGACAATGGTCTGATATGTCGGCACATTTCCAGGATAAATAACTCTTGACAAACTTACGAAGACCTCACTTTTCGCCTAACTTCTATTTTCAGTTACAATGAAAATACAAATAAAAAAGATAAATGACCCAGAATGACTGGAACATTTATATGGCTATGTTATAGATCCCAAACAAATATGACAAATTGAAATATATCGGTAAACAGCTCCATGAAAATTGGATTGTGAGAACTTTCCGAGCTGGGTAATCGAACAGCCCGGGTATAGGCTCTGTATAGCTAGTTCCCCAATCGAGTACAACCATAGTAATGGCGACATCTGTAACAAGTTTACTTCTTCAAAATACACATTTCAAGGAACGAGTGGTGTTCAAAGAAGGAAGTAATATATATCTTGATGATGTGAACTATATATAAAGCGTGTGTAGTACATAAATTGCACAAGTGTGTACATATAAATAATGTTTTAAAATTTCGTGATTTCTGCTACATAATTACTTATACACCTGTAGTTTATTTATTAGAATGGTGATATCATTTTCATGAAAAAGGTATATAAAACTACCAAAACCTGTGCTGGAACGCAGTTGTAGAGAACAGGCTATCTAAGAGTTTCCCGTCCAGCTGGTTCCAATCTTGAATCTATCTCGAATCTTCGCTCTTATAAACATTAAACACTGAAATTCTGAATGTTTGTATTCTTCTGTATTTATTTCAAGCCGGAGTTCAAAGTATTTTTCCTGATTTCGTATGAGATGCTGAGGATTTAGATGTTTCGTACGTATCCCTCCAGACAGCCAGATGTTTGTTTTTCTTGAGAATTTTAGGTCAGTTAGCATGTTTGTGACCACACCCTCAAATCTGCTTCTATAAACTTTTTTGATGAAACGGGCTGCTCTTCTTTGTATTTTCTCAAGTTTGTCGATGTTTTGTTTTTCGTATGGGTCCCATATTATATCAGCATATTCCATGGTTGATCTTACTAGTGATATATACCGGTACCTTAGCTTGCGTAGATCTTCTGAGCAATGCTTGAGATTTTGTTGGAGGAAGCTGAGCGTGTCATACTTTAATCTTTATTCATAGCCCTATTGAGTTACATTTGTAATGTGATTTACACATCTCTTTAGATTTTGGGCATACCTCGACAAAGCGCTAATAGAATTGACTTTCATTATTTGTGTACCATTATCCCGTCTACAAAGAAACAATAAACTCAACCACTCACCATGGCTTTTATACTTTTATAAATTAATCTGTTTTGGAGAATTTACCATTAGAAAGGGTAAGCAAGAATCATACAAATTTATATGTTTATCCAAGATGAACATCTTCATCCAAACTATCGGCAGTATCGCAAGATGCCGTTCGCAATGTCTTGACAATGCTGTTTCTATTGCTGTTGCAATAATGCTTTGATGGGAGTGATTTTTACTCCGACAGACAATGAGAACTGATTGCATGCATACTTACATGTATTGTCTGAGTATGAATACAGCTGTGGATCCCCTGTGTGTCAACCTGACCATCCGTTATGAAAAAAGATTGGCATGTCAAAATACTATTGAAATTACATACTACGGCACCAAACTTACACGTTTCTGCGGTGCAACAGATGTGGAGAGATACATGTAGCAAAATGCTGGGATCTTAAGGGTTAACATGCCTCAGTCAAAGTGCACTGATTGGGACATGTTATGACATGTGAATCGGAGAATAATTATGATAACACGGTGTATTAAAATGCACAACTTAGTTGGCGAATGTCTTTGATCTTTGCGACATACTCATGACAATTTAACTTTCTAAGATAATCTGTCCAAGGATGTATAATCAAAGCATGTGTTCAAAGTTTGATTCGTTAAAAACAATCCTTTTTGGGAATGTATTTCAAATTTGTGTTCAAAGATAAGTTAAATGTGAGCACAGAAGTATGTTATGGGAAAATATACATGTACATTACTAAAGTAATTTGCAAAAGCTGCCAAGAAATTGGAAGATAAGGTCGCCACGGACTGGCGAGGGGGGGGGGGGGGAAGCAGGTTATTTACCCAAAAATTAATTCCCCACGGGTATATTGTTTGTTCATAATATATTTATGGTAGCTGTTATGTTATTTTTACGATATTTCAATACATGTATACCTTTACTATGAATTGCATGGTTTGAAATAAATACACCACCTAGTTTTGTCAAGGTTCACCAGAGGTCACAGCCGCTGACAGCCATATTGGATTTTACTCTTTGCATGACTAAATTCTTTGGCACACTCTACAGACCACATCCCTCATCCGATCATCACCAAACTTCATATTGGTCTTCAGGGTGACCACCAGATGGGAGCTATCCATATTTTGGAATTTCATTGGAAAACATGGCCGGCCATCTTGGACTTTACTATACTGTATATATATCTCTTCATGTTGACATCTAGTATTACTTAGACATTTAAACTTTCCACATTCCTAATAGCTCCATTGACTCTAACACAAGAAATTACCCCACTCCAAGTTGAGCTATACTCACTGCTATAGTGTCATTGGCACTTTTATTTTTCTCTAAATTCTGATGGATATATACGTACTTGACAGACAGGAGCATCACCATAAAATAATGAGTCTTGCCAATCTTACTTTTGTGAATGCATATTTTTTCTTCCAAATATTAGGGGTGCCACGATTAATCGTATAATCGATGAACCGTTGATAAAGCCGATAATCGATTACCATTTCCGTTGTCGATTAATATGCATTATTTATTTCGGACGTCGGAAAGTGCCAGGTATTATTGAATATGGTGTTTGTTTTACACAGTTTAATCTACAACGGAAGGGTTCACAACCTTTGATCGTGCATCAAAGAGATTCCGACAACATGAGTACTACTAATATATGTTGCAAACAGTGGGCAGTTAATTTGATGATACGACATGGTTACTCTTTGGGTCAATGTATATTCTACAAATTGACGGCACTGCTGCTTTGAACTTGTGGCAACATCGTTGTGTATTGCTACAAGAAAAATGGCACAATGTCTTGAAATGTGCCGACTGTCACCGGTTTCAATGAACTGAATGCACTCGCCCTTGAATCTGATTGGACCAATGGGGAAACGATTGACATTCTCTCGAAATCAGGGAACCTACGGCATCAGAGATGTTCTCCGCGATGTCATTTGCGAGTATACTTCATTTGCATGAGTATACTTAGATGTTACTAGTAAAGGCTATCACTTATCTTGTGGTGACTGCTGAATGAAACTCACTATTATCAATTACTTAACTTGTTCTGAGTCCTGATGTGGGTGGGGGCCCACCTTTGTGATTGTTATCCACACTCTGGAAGTTTGATGAAACTTGTAGTTTCCGTAACATTAGATTCCTTTTTTTAGGAACCGCCTACTTTTATATTGTTAGTATGTTTGGCTATTCATAACACTGAAATTAATGGCTATGTTCCTTCTAATGAACTCACAATTATTATAACCATGACATCACCGAGAAATGTGCTGGTATAGAATACATTGTGCTCATTAGTCATTACCAGTGGTTTATGGTGCACATTATTAACGATAAATTACATCAGCCGAGTTTTTTAACCAACACCCAGCCAATACTGCCCAATAGGCCATATTACGGAATACTTCCACTGTTATTAATATTAGGTACGATTAATCAATTATAATCGATTATTGACGACCGATTATTGATTATCAAAATCAATAATCATGGCACCTCTACCAAATATCCCATATCTATCATGCTTTCATCATGCATATCATCACAATTTCCTACAGCACACCCTACAGGTCACATCCCTCATCAGATCATCACCAAACTTCATTGGCACACCCTGCAACCCATATTTACTGGAGAATTGTTTTGAAAATTTGCAATGATAAATGAAACAAAATTAAAAGATATAATGCAGAATAGACTAACGTAATTCAGCATTGATATACTTTTTATTCGAAGTGATCGGAAATTTCATATTGACTGCATTGATTTAATGGGGTCATCACCCGTATACAGCGTGGTCACAGCGCATCCTCAACGCGTTATAAATGTAACAACTGCGATTCGTTGACTTTACAACCACGTTGCTGAAAGCCCATATTTGGACCCTATGTAAGAGTGCTGGAAGCCCATATCTGGCCTTTGGCAATGCCACTGTATTGCTTGTTTAGTTTAACCATTTAATTGGAGATTTTGATCGAATCGAATTGAATTGAAGAATTTGAATCGAATCGAATATCAAATCGAGTATAGAATCGAATTATACATGTGTGTTGCATTCTCAATTAGGCATGTTTTGCCAACGATTATATGATGTTTGAAACGTTCTATGAACTTCCATGAAGTTCCATCATAACTTATGTGGCGATCAACTGTCGATCGCGATACTATTAACTTCAATTGATTATTGTCGAGAAGAAAAAAAAACAGATCAAAACGTCCATGCGGACGTCACGACGATTAATATATAACCGGCCGGAACTAAAATCACGCAAAGTTTGTACAGTTTGCATGTACATGCAAATGGGCATTCGGAAACACCCGTTGTTGTAAACTTGAAGATGCAACAACAGTAGCAGGGTAGCCTGTTTATGTACCGTAGTACTGGGTGCTTATGGAACTGATTATTCCATAGATGGGTCGTTGTCCCAGATGCTTGCGATTTATACACCATGTTGTATTCGTCACACGTGTAAGTTCTTGCACTGCCTGAGAAGCTTATCATGTTTAAAATAAACATGAATAACGGACGACTTATTGTCAAGTGCCAAAGGAACGCTCCTAAACTGACAGTCAACTTCAAAAGAAAACTCCACCAACATGCACTTTTCGACCCCTGAAACACGTGAAGTTTACATCATCAACGATGTCACATACAAATAACGCGGAACCTGAGATAGACAGTCGGCGGATAACACTAGCAGTTGCTCAGTCTCATAGTTATTATAATTTACGTGCGTCGTCGGTCCAACGGCGATTTCAGAGCTTTTGGCAACCATGTTCAAAGCTAGAATTCAGACGTATTTAGTGGTCCTAATCTGGTGGCTAATTACTGGCCATAAATATATTTAATAGCATGCGTACATTCGTGATGTACAATAAGAATTATAAAGCGCACATATTCATAATTGTAGGGAATTAAATGGCACAGAAACAGCTAAGATCGACGCGTGTACGTGTTCGTAAGCAGCTAATAATTTCATCCATATATATTCGAAATTTCGAGTTGGAAATTTCGACTCGAATTCGAATCGAATTTGACTTTCGAATCGAATCGAATATCGAATATTCGCAGGACCCTGTTATAACCATAACCTAATCCGACAACCAGAATAATAACCATCATCTAATCCGACAACCAGATTCATAACCATAACCTAATCCAACAACCAGGCTCATAACCATAGTCTAATGAGGCAAGCAGGCTCATAACCATAGCCTAATGGGACATCCAGGCCCATAACCATAATCTAATGAGACATCCAGACTCATAACCATAGTCTAATGAGACATCCAGGCTCATAACCTAATCACAAATGTATATACATGGGGGTCAAATTTGAGAAAAGAGTGCAAATATAGTAAATTACCTACTCTGATCATAAAATTCAATGATTTTCTGTTTATTGAAATAAATATACGCATTTCATTATATGTATGTAGGATATTTAGCAGCGAACCAGTTAAAAGGGACACTTATTTTGAGAATATCTGTATGTACATGTATTACTTACATGAAAAGATAGGTCAAGTTTCAATATGGATTCTGTACGCCAATATTTACCTGAGGTATGACCCTTGTTGACTTTTGACCTTTTTGACTTGATTATATTGGTTCCCGAAGGATAACTTTAGTTTCAGTTGTCTATTTTGTTAAAATTTGATATATGGATTAGTCACATTAAATTACAGGCCCAGTTCAAATTTTGATTTCCGGATGATAACTTTATAGACTGAGAAATTACTGATTGTCCATTTCAAAATTGTGTTCAGTCCACTCATTTTCTACTGGAGTTATGACCCTGTTGACTTAGAATATCCTGATTATCGTAGGTTCCAGATTATAACTTCATAAATTTAGAAATTACTGATTATTCTCGTGTTTAGATGCGTTGACAACATAGACAGTTGGAACAAAGTTTGACTCAATCATTGTTCTCAGAATATAATTTTTATTTCTAAAAAAGCAACCTTATTTGGGAGACTAAGCCTTTCGGTCTTTTATTTTAGAAAATTAAATCCAAGTTGATTTTGGCGTTCTTTTGACATATAGTGACACCTATAGATATTGATCTGGTGTCTGTTTACAAATGGTTTCTTAGTTACTTCTAACTGACCGGAACTACAGAATGGGTATTATGAAACAAAGTCGAACACAAATAAATGCTCAAATTTGTTTCACTGGCTTCAAATTGTGTTTCTCATGTGTTTCGAAGAATAGTATCAATTTCCTTTATGTGAACCATAAAGGAAATTGATACTATTCTTCGAAATACATGCTTATCCTGGCTTATCAGCATAAATTATATTTTTAGGCTGAAAGGATGGGAACATAAGACTGTTAGAAAGATCGGCGTTGACTGCTGGTAGACTACATGTGGCTATCAGCAAGATGGAGGATCTATCCAAGTTAGAACACTTATCTCTTGTGTCAAAAGTCTGCACAGAACTTGACAATCACTTGGGTCTTAATGACAAAGACTTAGGTAAGATATAACTTGATGTTTATTTTGAATGTGAAGGCAGGTTACACAATTTCAGGTGCTCAATAATTAAATTTATTACATGATCCTACCATTATTCCATTCAATAAACCCATTCTATAAATTGTGATATTAAATGTTCGTTTAATAACAGGAAATAGTGCCAGGTGACCTTTGACTTCCGGTTTGTTGTCTGCTTAAATTCCAGTAGGTTATGTCTCAAAAATACTAGGGCTTCCAATATTTTTCAAATAAACTCTAATGAATGAAGAGTTTGAAAAGTTATTTCATTAAATATACACCATTAAATATGACAAAGGGTCCTTATTTATTTGGGACTATTTGTTTACGCGGGCAAACCACGCATAATTAAGGGGGCTCAATTGGTTAGGGGTACAACTCCAAGCCGTTTCGCCTTCCAGCGCTGGCGATAAGGGTTCAAATCCACATGTTTCCATCGTGGACTTTGTAACTCGAAATCGTTATCTGGGAAAGTTGCCAGTTACTTGCCGATGGCCGGTGGTTTGCCGCATATGGTCGACGAGTTTATCAGCCATTGAAATCACTGTTAGATTAGCCGTAAGTGTGCGGATTTCCTCCACCATTAAAACTGGCGATGTCGTGATATGGCCTTAGTGGCTAAAGCGACATAAAACCCGAATCAATCAATCAACCACGCATAATTACATAAAATGTCATCGCATGCCTTATAGAAGCCGTTGTTAGTTTCGTATCCCGTTTGTTGATTTCAGTATGTTTTGTCAAGGTTTTGGATCATGTAATAAATAGAATCTACAACTTGTCCCCAGTTTATAGCAGAATTTACAAAACTCGTCCAGTAAATTAGGTCTTGACCTCGCCAAAGGCTAATTTACTGGACTCGTTTTGTAAATTCCGCTATAAACTGAGGACTCATTGTATATCCTCTATTTACGAACCGCTTTTTCGAGTATATTATCAAAATCTTAATGAAACTGTTTACCTTACTCAGGAGAGATGAAAATTACTTTACTTAAATTATCATTTATCAATATTTCAGTTGCCAAAACTATACCACACCTTGCATTACAAGGCATCTAAAGATAAACAAATCACATTTACAAGTGTTTGTCTATTGATACATATTTCCTATGTTATTTTTGGGGAGGGGTATTCAAAACAGCTTATTGCTTCCTAAAACCTTTTTGGATTGTGGCTTTAATATGAGGGAGATGGTCTAATTTATGGACAGTGGCATATGAGGGAGATGGTCTAATTATGGACAGTGGCATATGAGGGAGATTGTCTAATTTATGGACAGTGACATATTAGGGAGATTGTCTAATTTGTGGACAATGACATACATGTATGAGGGAGATGGTCTAATTTATGGACAGTGGCATATGAGGGAGATGGTCTAATTATGGACAGTGGCATATGAGGGAGATTGTCTAATTTATGGAGAGTCACATATTAGGGAGATTGTCTAATTTGTGGACAATGACATACATGTATGAGGGAGATGGTCTAATTTATGGACAGTGGCATATGAGGGAGATGGTCTAATTATGGACAGTGGCATATGAGGGAGATTGTCTAATTTATGGACAGTGACATATTAGGGAGATGGTCTAATTTATGGACAGTGGCATATGAGGGAGATGGTCTAATTTATTGACAGTGGCATATGAGGGAGATGGTCTAATCATGGACAGTGGCATATGAGGGAGATGGTCTAATTTATGGACAGTGACATATTAGGTAGATGGTCTAATTTATGGACAGTGGCATATGAGGGAGATGATCTAATTTATGGACAGTGGCATATGAGGGAGATTGTCTAATTTATGGACAGTGGCATATGAGGGAGATGGTCTAATTTATGGACAGTGGCATATGAGGGAGATGGTCTAATTTATGGACAGTGGCATATGAGGGAGATGGTCTAATTTATGGACAGTGACATGTTAGGGAGATGGTCTAATTTGTGGACAATGACATACGTGTATGAGGGAGATGGTCTACATGTAATTTATGGACAGTGGCATATGAGGGAGATGGTCTAATTATGGACAGTGGCATATGAGGGAGATTGTCTAATTTATGGACAGTGACATATCAGGGAGATGGTCTAATTTATGGATGGTGGCATATGAGGGAAATGATCTAAGTTATGGACAGTGGCATGAGAGACGATGATCTATTTAAAGGTTTTAAAAAAAATTGTAGAACAAAAAATTCCATTTCGTTGATATTTTAGAATAGTATGATATATGTTGTATTCTGCAAATACATATAGTCCGGCTGTCAAACCGTAATTTATAAAGTTTTGTTCTCTGCGGATTCTGGTGGTCTAGTGTTCCATTCTGAAGAATCTACTGGCTGACACCTCATCAGCCTTGGGGGAATTTGAGAAATCGGGATAAACAAAGATGGTGGTCAAAATGGTAGAATTTGTCAAAACAAAATGACTTTTACCCCCATGGAGTTGAAAAAACGATTGATAAAATATCAAAGATGGCTACCAAGATGGCAGCTTAAAATGTCGAACCAAGTGTATGGAATATGACATTTCGTTTGATTTATAAACACATTTAACAAACTAATTCTTTCATTCCAAAATTAAATACAGCCATTCTGACCATTGAGAGAGAATTTATGAGAACACAGAAATATGATGCAATAGAAGCAAATGCTTTTATAACTATAGTACGTCTGAGTCTGATGTATCGACGGTTGCATTACAATGGGAAGCTGAGGTATCACTGTGAGTCGATTCTTTCTTGTTTTATTAAATCGAGCATCCAACAATAAGGCCTAAAAAAAAATACCTGTGTTTGGGGTCGCCCGACCGAGTCTAAAAAAAACGTGCGACTCAAAACTTTTATTCCGTGTTTGTCCCGCAGGTAAATAATAAACATGGCGTCCACGGACAGAATGATACTTGTCCGTGTGGACGTTAATAAATGTCCACACCAAAGTGTTTCTGGTAACCCGCTCGCTGGACCGCCCGCCGTAAACTTTTTATTTGCAAAATAAATTTTTCACAACTTTCAGTCTGAAAATTACCAATCTCATTCTCCCAACTTGGCTTTATTCTTCCAGTTTCTATTAGTTTAAGTTGCTGATTTTAATTCAGTGAGTCGTTAGTCAAATTAACTTGCAAAATCGCGCTCACAAAACACACCAAACTGGGGTTAGTGGACCAACTGACATCCAGAAATGGGATGCCTCGAAAATAGGCAACTTTAACCGAAAATAAAACGAAGTCAATTAGACTTATGGGCCATGCATGGGCATGGGATATGTGTATTAACCCAATTGATATATGTAGGATGTTGGTTAATAGAAATTAAATGACTTCGAACATATAACAAGTGAATGTTTCCATAGAAATTCTCAATAAATCTGCAGTTAAATGTCAGTCTTAAATTATAATATGCACAGTTCAAGGCTTGCAGCTACATGTAAAATAATATATAAATCATAACTCATCTAAATGGAACCAAGTGGTGTTTTCGTCTTTTGTTACATGAGTCTCATCTGTCATCATAAAGATAACTGAATATAATGGACAAACAATGGAAAGACATTCAGTCAAAATCGTATAATTTGACTGGTAAGTTATATCGCTTTTATAGCCTTCATATAAAAAAAAAGAAGATAATCCCTACCTACCAATTTTCAGGTCAAGTTACCCCAAACACAGGTATTAATTATTATACCCCCCTTTAAAAAAAAGGGGGGTATACTGTTTTGCACCTGTCCGTCTGTACGTCCGTCCGATGTCTGTTCATCTCATAACTTCAACAGTTGTGCTGGGATCTCAATGGAATTTGGTATGGATGTTCACTACTATGAGCACATTAAAAAGAGGGTTCCATTGTTTTGTTCTGATTTTCCGTTCTAGAGTTATACATCTTTGTTTATCTGGAAATGTTGGCTTTTTGGTCCGTCTGGTGTCTGTTCATGTCATAACTTCAACAGTTGTGCTGGGATCTCAATGGAATTTGGTATGGATGTTCACTACTATGAGGACATTCAATAGAGGGCTTGATGAATAAACTTTGGCAATATAGCAAGAGTTTGTTGCCAAAAATAACCGAGATTGATACACGTTACATGCTATGCATAGTTGGGAGGCGAAGAAACTTAAAGACATATCATGTACTTGTTCGGGTGCGTAAAACTGATAAGTTAGTACTCAGGCGCTATGACAACTGGAGGAATGTAACAATCGACTAACATCGCCGAAAATTTGAAGCAAATCGACTTAAGATTTAAAGGTTTAAAGGTTCTCGCCAATCTTCATAGAAAACATCGTCAGATCTACGCTCAATTGTAAATATTTACTACTCGATTCGGGACGCATCTACATGTATGGGCGATAAACTAACAAAAACGATTCGCCATCGAGAGTCACTGCATTTAATTAATATATAAGAATGACGATGTGTGTTGTCAAATTGGATATACTATTTGTAAAAATTACTACTTTGAACAAGATTATTTTCCATTTTTATTTGATCACGATACCTGAGTGTTTCACATCACTTTAAGAGATATTCATGTACCAGCCAGACACTCCTTTTCACTCCATGAGTCAGTCAAACGTCTTTAAGAGATACTGTCTATATAGAGAACAGTCCCAAATTTAACGGCTGTAATGCAACAGCCTTATGCAATAACAACCAATGTCCAGAGTGGTCAGCAAAAGCAATATATTTCACATAGATGTAAGCATTCCACCGGCTGCTCCAGAAATAATAGCAATTGACATGTGGAAGTACATGTACAACATCTCACTTGCTTGGCACAGGATCACAACCGATCAGCAGCTGCAAGATTTATCTGTGTGTTCTGTTCCAGGGACATTATCCACAGATTAATTAGATGACATGCACGTGCTGCTGACTTAAATTGGTTCTGTCCGTACACTGGTGGCCAGTATGTGGTTAAGCCATGATCTCGAATCGGTACTTTGATCATGCAGAGAACACACCTTTGAATAATATGCTTTTAAAGACCTCATTTATGACTATAGCGATCCAGTGCCATATGCATACCACTGAACCCATAACCTTTGGGAACCCTGGGCAAGTAATAATATCTCACGGATGAGAAAATTATGTACACAATCTCACACTCTTGTAAAAAGGGTCAGGTTACTACACATGGGAGATGCGTTTCCCAAAATCTATACATGTAAGTACATTATAAAACCTGAACAAAAACATGGTGTTGCAATGAACAAACACGCTTCTGTGCAGCGAATGAATCTCCCTACAGCGACAAATGGCCTAACTTCATATAATAAGACCAGCGTTCATAGCCCTGACTCAGAATCCCATACGTAATATTCAGAAGCCGATTTGGTTTGGATCCTTCAATGGCTTCCTAAATTCTTCTTCGTGCTTCCGATTTGATGTTGAAATGGATAAATAATTAGTTAAATGTGTTAGTAAATTACATGTAGCATCATATTCCATATACTGATAGTCTATTATGGGAATTTATGAAAACTAAGATTTTCACGTGTTTAAGCTGCCATCTGGGTAGCCATCTTTGAAACCAATATTAATTATTAAGCTAACATATATTTAGTTTGCTCCAGAAATCATAACCATTGTCCATTATCTGTTTTTCTGTATATTTGCCAACACTGTGATGGTACAAGCCATTGGTTTATGACAATTTAAGCCATTTTGACCACCATCTTTGTTTTATCCTGATTTCTCAAATTCCCCAAGGCTGATGGCTGATCAGCTGGTGGATTCTTTAGAAGTGGACCCTAGACCCCCAGAATCCGTTGAGAAAAAAACTATATATGCTAAAACATGCATTGATGGGTTGGCGGCCAGATTAATAGTTTATTTAGCAAGTCACAGTAAATATGCAGTACATTTGTTATTTTTATTGTAACAAGTGTTCTGTCAGGGCATATGATGTCATGATTGGCCATATTGGATTCAATCTCTGGCAATCTTTGGAAACTCGTTTCACGACACTATATATATCTTTTCCAGCTGAGTTCATCATTCATCTGGCGGAGAAGAACAGTACCTTTGAATCATTTAAGAAAGCATTAGATGAGAATGGGGCTGAATTTACGGTAAGCTTATCATTATTATCATTACCTGGTGTTATGTAATTGGCTGTTCAAATTATTGTTTTGGAGTTATAAAAAACCCATTATTTTGCAGATAAACAGTTTGGCCTGCAAAGGATGCACTGGTTTAGAAGCTTGAAGTGCTTAGCAAAGCATCATTTCAAGATACTGATTGACAAAAAAACTAAACATTGAACATTGAAGTTGTGATAATTAGCTCTATTACCAGTAATAATATAGAACCATCACATTGTCCACAAAGTGCCATCCATTGTAATGATTTATTAATGTTGGATGCATTTATGTAGCACATTCCATTATTAACTTGTATGCACTATTATCCCCTCTGTAGAATTGTAAGCCTTCTTAGGCAGCATTGTTCTTCTAGGGCCATACCACACCGTAGCCCGGTGTTCTTGTTCGATATATGTTAACTAAACAGGAAACACTTATTTCGTATTACCCCGCAAAAATTGTCGTCGCTAGGCCTACCGTATATAGAGAAGACAGATTTTACACGGGTCATAACAATCTCGTATTCCCCTTGTAAAACTGATATTACCCGCCAAATAATGTCGTCGGTATATAGAGAAGACAGATTTTACACGGTCATAACGATCTCGTATGCCCCTTGTAAAACTTATATTTCCGCCAAAGGAAGCCCTCACACTGAACTATATGGATAGATGTCCTGCGTTTGTAAACCATAGCAGAAAAGGGTTAACTTTTTGGTCGCCTACGGTAACTAATGGTCAGTGGCTTGCCTCGGTATCAGTCACGCATGCGCAGTCCCAATATAATTCACTGTACAGATTGAATTAGCCAGTTTATTTTTCTGCTACTAACCGAACGGATCATAAGGGAGTATTTTTCCGAATTTGTCGTTTAACAATAGCGACAAATTCAATTTATCGATACAATAATTACTGGTCGCCTACGCGTTCGTTTTTATAATTATCGTTTCGAATTCACGGACCGTTTCGTTTCAAACATATAATTGTTCGTGTTTTTCGAATAGGCGGCTGACTTCAAAATTTTCGAATATGAAAATCGACATTTCGCCATAATCAGCCGCCATTTCAAGGCCTTACGAGGCGCATAGACTACTGTGAACAATTCATCTATGTAATTATTATAGAACCTATAAGGTATGATATAATTTGTCAGATATAAAAAATGCCACGTGATTCGCTAACGGAAGTCTGATTTCGGGAATTTATTTACGCGTGGACATTTATTTAGCAATAATTACCATCGCTACTGACGCTATCTATCATAATGTTATGAACAACATTCTTTCTCATAATACTTTGTTGTTTTATGGTTCTATACCACTGATCCAGATGTGTTGGTCACATTCAAACTTAAAGTTGATAACATTAACATCTTGGTTTATCAATGTCAAAAACAGATACCATTTCAAGGCCTTACGAGGCGCACAGATTATTGTGAGAAATACATCTATGGAATTATTATAGCACCTATAAGGTATGATTGAATTTGTCAGATATCAAAAATGCCACGTGATTCTCCGCCGGAAATATCATAATTTCGTGGGAATTATTTTGATGTTTTAATGCGTGGAAATTTATTTAACAATAATTCCATCGCTACTGACGCTATCTCTCGTCATGTTATGAACAACGTGCTTTCACATAATACTATGTTTCAATACAAATGATCCAGATGTGTTAATCACGTTTGACCTTGAAGTTGATTACAATCTACCCAAGAATACTGACAGTTGATTAGATCTTGGTTTATCAATGTCACATGCATAACAATAACTTCATATGACAGTAGTACCGTAGTGCTACGAATAAATCTCAGCCATGTCATAGAGGTATGTCGATTAATAGCTACCTTGTATATACCGCTATTCTCAAAGTGATTGACCAGAGAAACGGGGTGATACCCCGGTCATGACCGCGGTGATACCGGTAATAAACGGTAGCGGTATCGAGACGGTCATGGCGTGAAGTTACGGTATTGGGTGATGATACAGTGGTCTTTTAGCGGGCACCGCATTAATTTTGTTGAATACCGCGGTGATTTTCATGGAACTCTTTTAGGGGAGGTATTTACTCGCGCATGCTTGTTCGCGTTAACAAGCGGTATCGGTGCCGCGGTGTTGGAGGATACCGCGGTATAGTACCGCCATATTAACTGGGTGACACCACGTTATTGGTGGTTAATTACTTTAAGTATGGCGGTAGGTCTAATGAACAATAGCTGCGATTATACACCAGCCGGTTCAGCAAGCCGGTCTGAACCGGTGGGCTTGTAAATTTCTGAGAAGGATCCAGGGATGTTTTTCTACCTGCTACAGGTTTGGGCGCTCAAACTCTGGAGACCCTGGGGATAGTAATTATTAAAGTGGTTCTCCATTATTTCAACAAATTTTTCTAAGAGAAGAATAATTCAACAACTAAACATGAAAATCGGATGAGATAGTCTACTAGTATGATATAGAGCCTTTATTTGCACCATCTCTGGATCCTTCCCAGGTAATATTTCTCGGTCGGATCTCTTCTCGGGCAGGAACAGTTCACGCTCCCCCGATTATGCCGCGGCATTAAATCAATTAGTGGGGAAGCGACCGGTGGCGATGCAGGGGTACTTGGGACCCCCAGGACATTTGGTCCCACACCGGCGCAAGCGGTTCTGTGTGCTGAAGTTGCCAAAATCGCGTGCGAACGTAACGACACCGGCTGGGCGGCCTACGGCGACTTCGGCATAGGGCAGTGGCCCTACCCATGAGGTAGCAAGCCCGGTCCCCTTGGTCACGATCTATATAAAGACACGGCCTTGCCTGCCTCTCAGCCGTCTTGGGGTTTCTGCTGCAATGGCCTCTACCCATCGTTCTGCTTGGACAGGACATTCAGCTTGGTCGGGACCACCTGCATTTGGGGGGGGGGGGGGGGGGGGGGGGCTCACCCCGGTCCGATGGCTCCACCTCCTTCCGGTTATCAGAAGAAACCACTTTTGGCTATGGGATTCTTCATTTCGACACTGGACTCCAAAATTGGAACTCAGTTTATCAGCCTTAAAATTCCATGGGAGGTATTTACTCCTCGATTGAGCCATCGCCGGAATGGGCCTCCCTCTAGTGTTTTGTCGTCCATTATTGCAGGTTGTTCCGACGCTAGGGCAGAGAGCGACATGCTATCCTTACACCCCAAGGCGTCTGAGGCTTTCGATGACGACCCGTCTGCGCACAATACGTCAGACTGTGGGTCTTTTCGGTCGTCACAGTCTGGCATCGGTAAGGCAGAAGCTGCGGATCGTGATTTCCTATCCACGGATTATCTCATCTATAGGCTTCTTCCTACTGAACTATGAACTCTCAAGCCCTCCTGGCACGCCCTGCGCAATCGTACCACCGTCTTCAAAATGCATCGAGAACTCGATCTATCTTACCTGTGATATACATTTCATAGGTAAGTGACACGACCCGCGACTGACACACTGGTCAATAGACTTCACACATGAATGAAGCACATTTACATGGAAAGCATTTCTCTTGTCACGTGCCACAACGACCCTGCCAATGGCCTGGCCGACAGAGTACATCTCATGGCTCTTCATACTACTATTACCAATATCAATTTGATTATCTGGCACATGGTAATAAAATTAACAGGGCACTGCACGCCTATAGACAATAGACAATAACGCGGGCAAAGACGTTTGCACTGTCCATCTCAGCTTTCTAGGAAGCTCATTGACTAGCGTTATAGACCTTTCTTTGCAGGCAGGGGACCACCCAGTCCGAGTGGATCCCAACCCCATGGCACCCGATCATACGGGCCTGAAACCATGCTGCCAACTCTGCGCGCTTCGGTATATGCCGGAATTGTCCTATCAACATTCGACAATAAAAACAGGCAAAGACGTTTGCGCTGTCCAGCTCAGCTTTCGAGGAAGCTCTTTGACTAGCCATCAAACCTTTCCTTGCAGGCAGGGACCAACCCATATGAGGGGATCCCAACCACATGGCACCAGCCGCCCAATCATAAGGGCCTGAGATCATGCTGACAACTCTGCTCGCTTCGGTCTATGCTGGATTTGTCCTATTTTCCTTAAACATGTCTTCAACAGGACCACTTAGGTCGGGGGAGCTCCTCTCCATCATGGCTCTTAAAATTCAATAAGTAACAACATTATAAAGGGATGTGTGTCCTTTACTAGGAGGATAAAAATTTTCATTTGTTTCCTTAATCAGCGAGCCTTTTTGGAGGGGGTCTTCCCCTAGTTTGCTGCATGCCTCACACTAACATATCACACACCTAGGTCGTTCTGCTGCATGTTTGGGGGGGGGAAAGTGACATGATGTTCTGGGCAGAGGCTCAGAACTGAATATTCCGCATGGTGACAATTTACCCGTGGTTATCATCTGATTACATTGAACATCATTTGAACTTTTGAAATTTTGAAATTTTTATATCATTTTTATATATTTATATCAGTCCTTCCCAGGAGACGGGAGTGATTGCTCTCGAACCCGTATGCACTCGTAATTTTCAATTCACGTGTGCTAAAATTCGCACCCGTCCTTCTTCACAAAATACTAATGGAGACTGTAATTGTTGGTTCAATATTGAACTATTTTAAGGTTTATTTAGATGCTTTACCATCTCAGTGCAACTATGGCATATTAAAGTGTAACTAGACATAGGTCTATTCCACAATGACTTTTGGTTTGAGCAAAAACCAAACTTACATGTACAATTATGGTATCGTATGGGTGCCATATTACACCCGTCTTCTGCATTACGGGAGCAAATAAATGCTCTCGGTGTGTTTTCCTCATGGGAAGGACTGTTTATATACTCGTAAGATTTGTATCACAGGATTTCTGTCGGATATCCTGTGATGCATAGGTACCTCAGAGAGGGCTCCCTCTGTTCAGATGGCTTGACTCCATTATCGTTGTACAACCTGTTTGGCCTAATGGGTTCTCAACTCAATCCCTGTGCCACAAATTTGGCATCAGGTTCTCTGGGTTTTTCTTTGGCGAATAGCAGTTAGTTAACTTAGGTTGTCTCGCCATCGATGGAGTGGGCCTCCGTCTGCAGGTCGTTCTGTCGCTAAGGCGGAGAGTGAGTTAGTCTCCTTCCTTCATGATCCTGCATCATGGGACCTTGACGGGTGGGACCTTAGAACAGACAGCTGAAGAAGACGACACAGAGAGGAACGAAGAGTTTCTTCTAACGTTATACTTGCTCGGTTCGCTCGCAACTATGCATTGGATGGCACCTCATGGGATGTTTGTTTCAAAACAAGGGGGGCGGTACACATTTGAGCAATATAGCACTCTAACTATATGAGTTATTTCACGTAAATAATCCTAACAGATTCATTAAAGTGTTCATATATGGTACAATCTGTTTTAGAAGAGTACCTTTACTCAAAATTTGGCTATTAACTTTATTGCTCGTGCCTCCTCCTGGGCTTGCATTCTAATCCATATAGTTCAGTGTGAGGGCTTCCTTTGGCGGAAATATGATATTTTTAAAAATATAATATATATTTCCTTAAAGAAAGCCTGAACACTGAACTATCATAGGGCCCTCCCATGGCGGTGCCATTCCCAACCCCGCGACTCGCCAATCTTCTGATTGAGTTGAAAATAAACTGGCTAATTCAATCTGTACAGTGAATTATATTGGGACTCGCGCATGCGTGACTGATACCGAGGCAAGCCACTGACCATTAGTTACCGTAGGCGACCAAAAAGTTAACCCTTTTCTGCTATGGTTTACAAACGCAGGACATCTATCCATATAGTTCAGTGTTCAGGCTTTCTTTAAGGAAATATATATTATATTTTTAAAAATATCATATTATACCCGGCAAAAATTGTCGTCGCTATATGTAGAAGACATATTTTACACGGGTCATAACAATCTCGTATGCCCCGTGTAAAACTGATATTACCCCCGCAAAAATTGTCGTCGCTATATAGAGAAGACAGATTTTACACGGGTCATAACAATCTCGTATGCCCCGTGTAAAACTGATATTACCCCCGCAAAAATTGTCGTCGCTATATTAGAGGAGCAGCCAAACGTCAAAAGTGGTCGGATACCCCTACCCTCGGTAGAACAAGTTGAAACCAACCTTTTATGGAAGGTAAATATATATCATTTATGAAAATAATTCTTGGCCTTGCCGGAATTGGTGGCAGCTATGTATGGTAAGACTATTTGTGGAGGTACCCTACCGAAAAATTAGCCTGTTTTCAGCGGTTGGCCAGCTATACACAATTGGTTAAAAGTTAAGCATATCACCAAAAAACAGAACGTTTTATTTGTTATTATGTGGTACATGGTGATACTAGATTGGAACGTTCTTATTTTTTCTGGTTTGTTTGAGATTTCACGACGTCATGGTAGAGAATGTAACGTTATGCGTCAAAAAATCATGACGATTCAGAGAAACTGTCGCCCGTCAACTCTGTACAAAACTAGCACGCTGGATTGAGCTTATCTTGTCATATATGTTTGGAAAGAATGGAGTATTTTCTACCCGGAGGTATTAATTTTATTACCATATCCCTATAATTATTGTAATTAATTGGAGAAAACTTACCCCTCCCCCAATGTCATAAAATGCTGAGTATAGCCATCGCCTGGGATTGGATCCCAGAATGATAGAATAGTGCGTAGTATTTCCTTTTATTTCGTGTAGAACACACATAACAAATGTAAAATGCAAATTTCCAACCATATTCACCATTAGAAGAGTATCAAAATCCAAGATGGCGTCCAATATGGCATTCAGTTTTTATTTTAAGACTCTGTGGAGCAACATACGAAAAATCCCGAAAAGGAACGTCCCCAGTGGTAAAATCTATATTATTGTAGTGACGACATAGAATAACATTTCATATCAAACATTAATTTGACCATTAATATATCTTTTCAATTGGTAAGCTAATAGGTAGAACTGTATCCCTCCATCCAATGTCATAAAATTCGAAATAAAGTTATCGACTGGGATTGGAACCACGAGTGATAGCATTAGGCGCAGTATGTGTGTTATTTAATGTTCAACACACATACGAAGTGACAGGTATGAATTTCCATCCATATTCACTATTAGAAGAGTTTGATACAACAAAATGGCGTCCAATATGGCGTCCAATTTTAATTGTACCACTTAGCGATCGCACAGACGAACGAACTAAAAGGGAACGTCCCCTGTGGCATATTGTATATCATTGAAGTGACTAGATAGACGATATCTCATAGGAAACAGTAGTTTCACCGTTAGTCTATCTTATCAGTTGGAGAATTAGTAAACAAAAACTTAATCAACACCCAGTCACAAACGTCCACATAATGGCGGCACTTGTGACTATAGTCCAGAATGCAAAGAATTAAGCAAATCGTTCGGAATTACTTTGTGTTGAATACAACGAAGAAACATAAAATGTAAAATTTGCATCCACTTCTGGTCTTAGTAGACAACCAAAATCAAAGATGACGCCCAATATGACGGCTAATTTTAATGCCAACACGCTGCGAACAATGAAGACGAAAGTCGCTCAAAATGTATCATACGGCAGTTTGAGGCGATATATTGTTTAGATTGTGTGTTTATATTAGACGTCGATATGTTCTGTTTGAGTGATGGTGGTAAGACAACATTTTTTTCAGATAAAGCTTTGACGTGATTGTCTCAAATTAACTTCCATAAACTGTCGATCAGCTCCGTAAGGGCGGGTAAGCCGTGTCTTTCCGTTGGTTTGGTGGCATCCTACATCAGGTTCCAAATGTCACACCCTTAGCTATGACAGGTGTGACGCCAGGATTAATACTGGATGGAAATTTGAATTTGTTGAATGTTTAGGTTGTTTGGTTTAACAATTATCAGGAACTTTACATAAAATATTTGGAGAAAGACAAACCTACCAAAAATAAAAAACACTTAGTGAAATTCCGAGAATGACTTAAATAGTTTAATTAGCCTAATCGTGTATCGTGTATTGATCTCCAATGCACATTTGACTATTGTTTGACACATTTGATGTCATTTTGGGACGTTAAGTAAGTAAAGAATTAACAATATGTAGACAACTGGTAATAATGGAGGATGGTCATTGACCGTTACAAATAATCATGCACTCGATGCGGTACGAAGTGATGTTGTAATGTTCAATACTAACATATTGCTATCATTAATATATTGTGATAGTCTTGAAACTCCGGCGGATATCATATCTGTATTAGTTCTTAGGGACGTGGGTCCTGACTACACATGTATAGCAATCTCTCATGCTAATACATTTTATTGATACATAGGTCATAGTGCGATAATCTCCATTGAACATGCACATTGGTGTTGCATTTATGATTGCCGTTATATTATAATCATAATCGCGCAACTCACAAGCAAACCAGAATGTCACTAAAACGTTTGTTTTATCCACGGTTCTTTTGAGTCTGGTGGCATTCACAATAGACACTAGTCATTAGTCTTTATATATAGATATCCAAATTGTGTTTACGGTTTGGTCTATGGCGACTAGGCCATATCACAACATACATTGTATTCTTATGGGTGGCGGAAAGACAGCGCTGATCTTACCGCGGAAGTAATATACTCAGTCCATACATAAGCCCCCAAACTGGCAGATATTCGAAAGTTATTTTCACTTAACATGGACCTCATATCAGTGTTACTGATCGGGATTTATAACACCTTCGTCGTCGATCTGGTGTTTTATGGGGATACAAGTAACTGAGTGTTAGTCAGTGTGATGTAATCAACTAAAAATCACTGGTGTATAGTGTTGTGTTGTTGTTCACCCAGAATAGTCATTTTTGTTCACAAGAAAACCTGGACATGCCATGCTCAAGTGCCCATTGCTGTGAATGCATAGAATCACATTGTATGACTCATATTCAATGAAAATATGGGAATAATAATTGTATTTCTCAGATCCATCTGTCTCTATAAACATGTCGTCACTGGAGTCATGTTTAACCTTTAGTCACTGAACGTTAATTGAATGGTAAGCCATCAGAGCCATGTAATTTTTATGATTGATAAAAGCAAATGTTGCTCATCTTTATGAAGATAACATATATGTTAATGTTATTCTATTCCAAAATAGTATTATTGAAAAGTTAACTTATCGACTATCGGCACCAGAGCAAACAAACCATTTGAACGGTTGTTGAAAACAACTGGCACTTCAACAACAAATCCAGCGCAAAGCATCACAAAAGGAAGTCTTTTTTCTGGCTGTTGTACTTCTTCGCAAAATTGAAATGACATCTATATTATGGGATGCCATCTTGTATTTTGAGATCCATCTTATAGCGAGTGTGGTTCTAACATAATTATGTCGCACTAAACGATACGATACGATTTATTTGCATAAACACCAATATGCTAACAATACAATTCATAATAAAACAATAAACAATTAATAATAAAAAATTACATGTGAACACTAAATGACATATACAACTGCGCATTTGTTGTTTTATTCTTGGTTAGGATTCTCAGAGATACCTTTGTGCGCATTGTTTTAACTTTCGATATGAGGAATGTTGAGTTTTGTGTTTATTATTTCGCAAATTAAAAGATATGTTGATAACAGAACTACTATTTCATATGACTATTGTAATGAAATGAATGTGATGAATCGACACAATATATATATACAACTGGAGACGTCATTTGTCCTGATTTCCCGTATTTGTTTTCACGAAGTGTTATAAATTCGAGACATGACAAAGCTCATCTGATTTTTTTTTTCTATAGTTGACCACCACATTTTGGTCTCCGTCATCACGCAAACAATAAATTGCCATGTAATAATGGAAACATACACATATTAAAGTAATACCATATGAGTACTAGTTGTTTACAAAGTGTTGACATTACACTTAAATGCCATATTGGCCGCCATTATGGCGCAATAGTGGGTGTGACTTCAAACTTTTTGTTTCTTTATCGTATTCAGCACAAATGAAATCCAAAATGTATGCTCATTTCTTTTTGGCCTGTACTATAATCCACAGTGGCCCATTTGTGTGGAAGTTTGTGACTGTAGGGGTGATCCAGTTTTTGTCTAATTATTTCATCAATTGATAATAAAGATCAATGCTGAATCTAATGTTTGATATGAAATATTCTATGTAGTCAGTACACTTATATATAATACTAGCCGATGAGCCCGACGTTGTCCGGGCTATTCATCCGGGCTATTCAAAAACCAAATTTCGATCGCTCTACCCGTTTCCGAGATCTGGTCTGCGCATGCGCGAAGCTGGCGTCGCACGGGCTCGGCGACCCGATAAAATTCTTATCCGGGGCAAGATACATTCACATACCAAATTTCAAGTCGATAGCTCCACCCGTTTCCGAGATCTCGTCTGCGCATGCGCGAAGCTGACGTCGCACGGGCTCGGTGACCCGATAAAATTCGTATCCGGGGCAAGATACATTCACATTCCAAATATCAAGTCGATAGCTCCACCCGTTTCCGAGATCTCGTCTGCGCATGCGCGAAGCGGGCGCCGCACGGGCTCGCCAATACGACAACGTTCACCGCCTGGTCAAACTACACTCACGTACCAAGTTTCGTCCCGATCGGTCGAGAATCGTAGATTTGTATTAATGACAGACAGACAGACAGACAGACAGACAGACAGACAGACAGACAGACAGACAGACAGACAGACAGACAGACAGACAGACAGACAGACAGACAGACAGACAGACAGACAGACAGACAGACAGACAGACAGACAGACAAACAAACAAACAAACAGAGGTCTTCAAAATATATATGAGATACCACTGGGGACATTCCTTTTCTGAATTTGTCGTATGTCCGTTCACTAAATCTTGAATTTAAAATTGGCCGCCATATTGAAAGCCATCTTCGATTATGATACTCTTTTAATAACAAATTTGGATGGCAATTTCTCTGGCTAATTTGCATGTGTATTCTACATTTAATAAAACAAAATACTGCGCATTATGCGATCATTCGTGGTTCCAATCCCAAGCGACAACTTTAGTTCAAATTTTATGACATTGAACGGCGGAATAAATTTTTTACTTTTATTTTTCCAATTGATAAGATGTATTATTGGTGAAACTAATGTTCATATGAAATACTATTCTATATGGTCATTAAAATAATATACATTTTACCACTTGGGACGTTCCTTTTCAGGATTTTTCGTATGTCGCTTCACTAAGTCTTAAAATAAAAACTGAATGCCATATTGGACGCCATCTTGGAGTTTGATACTTATCAAATAGTGAATATGGTTGGAAATTTGCATTTTACACTTGTTATGTGTGTTCTACACTAAGTAAAAGGAAATACTACGCACTATTCTATCATTCTGGGATCCAATCCCCGGCGATGGCTATACTTAGCATAATATGACATTGGGGGGAGGGTTAAGTTTTTGCCTATTATTGCTAAATTTGTAGGGTCAGGAAAATAAACTTAATACCTCCGGGTAGAAAATACTCCATTCTTTCCAACCATATATGATAAGATAAGCTCAATCCAGCGTGCTAGTAGAATTTATATGACCTGGCAAAAATTTGAAAGTCGGTTGTACATCTTGCAAAGCCACGTTGATTCCTGGTGTGATGTTATCTTGCTACTCTTGCTTGATTTATTTAGGTTGTCTGACTCATTTACCATTACTATTTTTGAAGTGTATTGCTCTCTTTTATATCTTCTAACATATAGATTCCAAAAGTAAGCGAGGCCAACAAGTATTTATGGACAAATTGTGGAAACAGCTATATAAATATATTCATCGTATGAGCAGTCTAATCAAATAGAGTTACTGTTCGTGGCTCGTTTCCACGCTTTATGTCTGGGGGAATAACTTGTTAATAGAGACCAGGGATAAATACATTAAACGGCTTGTTGAGGGGGGGTACGGTGTGGTATGCCCCGGTCGACTCTCATATCCCCGGGGCATCCCCGAGCATCTACCGGGGCATACCACACCGTATCCCCCCTCAACAAGCCGTGTAACTTATATTATTACCCGGGTCATATATCCACTGTTGGTAGTAGCTATCCTCTTAAGTATAAAATCATGACAATGGCATAAGAATTAAACTTCTGTGGGACACTACTGTCACAGTTTGATGGATCTCATTACATAAGGCATACTCAGAATCTTTCCGTGCTCAGCCATCCTAGCAAACTGGGCTCCCGTTTCTTATCATCAATATACATGTGTGCCTGCAGCCACTGCTTTAGTAGCTTTATGTTTAACGCTATTTCTTTCCTCAGGATTCCCTGGCTGTCAACCTGCTTCGGTTGATACAAAAAATGAAGCCAAAGAGCAAGAAAGATGAGTCTTTTGAAAGTGTAGCTAAGAGGGAGGATGAAAGAGCTGACATCGAGATGAAGAGAAAACTATACCCAGCTCTTGCTCTCGCCAATGAATCTAAAACAAAGGTATGCTTGCTAGTCTTTGCCTTCCCTCCCAAAAAATTATTGGATTATAGACATGAGTCTGTACATGTTTCTGTGCATTCACTGTACTTTGTTGTTTTGGATGTAGCTTTCATTGAATCAAATGAAATTTGGCACATAATGTAAGTGTATAAAACATAAAACAATGGTCAAGTTTGATCGGATTATGTCGGATGATTTTTTTTTCAAGGTTATGGCTCATTTTCCTCGTTGTTCAGACAATGAATCTAAAGCTATCTAGTTGAATCGTCAGTATGTCATCTGTCCACATACTATTACAGTGCAGAAGCCTGAAATTTTGACACTGCACTGCAATATGATAGTTTAATCAATGTTGCTCTGGGTAAATGATGTGATGTGTTAATTTGACTGGAGATTACTACTTTATACCACTAGATTTGATTGCTTAACCTCTTCACTGATGAATGACGTCGTGTGCTGGGCTGTTGATGTTGTGACCATTTAGCAGTTGAAAAATATAAGTGTAATGTTGAAAAAACCCTAAAACTGACTCCATACAAAGGATATTTTCATACAAAATCCTGGAACATCATCCTCTGATTAAAACATTGAGATACACTGGTTTCGAAGAAACTAATTTCTGAGTCTGTTACGAATGATGGCCATCTGCTGGTGCTGTGTGACACTTTACATATAGCAGCCAAGAGGTTAAATGTCAAAAGTTGTGGGTATGTAGGTAGTCTTAAGGCTGCATTGTATATCAAACCTGAACAATTATTAGTCCAGTGCATTTATGGTTTCACCTCAAAATAATTGCAACACAAAGTTTCTCAGTGGGAATAAGTACTTTAACCCATCACAAATAATATACTAAAAATCAACAAGAATCAAGAAATGCGAAATTGATGAATTTTGTGAAAAACATTTGTCAAAATTTGGTAAAATACTCATTTTATAGCTTTTTAAGGATGTTTATAAAAAACATCCTTTCACATGTCATTCCATTTATATATCCATTTTGTAGAGTGCACAACCCTGATTACAGAACAGAAAACCTTTCCTAGATACGTTCAGTATTTTTTGAGTTATGTGCCTCCAAAATTTGGAGTTTGTCTAATTTCGGAGGCTCAATTTCTCAAAATTAGTTAAAATCCATTTTTTATGGTCTTGTATTTAAAAAATAAAGTAAAATGAAGGGATTCCTTGTTGTTTTAGTCATTTCCTCTCTAGGTTGTGCACAAAATATGATTTCTTTATGCATCTATGATTGAGAGGACAAAAATATTCTTAAACAAAATGTGTGTTCCACCATTGTATGGACAGCCAAATTTGCCTGTGGTCCAGAACCGGTGTGATGAAATAGCATATTTGATGTCATACAAATCAATAATTATATATCTATATTCCCTGTCTTTCTCATAATCACTTAAGTATACATCGTTAAACACATTGTAAAGGAATTCCCCAAATCATGGTGTAGAAAATCAAATTATGGCCCTATGAATCTTTAGAATTGACTCATCTAAAAATTCCATTTTGGGGCGTTTTTTGTTCATTTTTAAAGGTTTTTGTGTATAAATTGTAAAAACAATGTATGTTTAATGTGCAAAATAATTTGAACTTTCCTCCTGAAACACTTTAGTGTTGAAATAAATGCCTTATGTTGGATATGTCAATGAATGTCACTGAATTTCACTATTTTTTTCTGGAAACTGATGCCAAATTTGAATATCTGAAAAATGTGGTAGGGGAAACCATATTGACAACATCTAGAAAATATGGACCTTGATGCATAAAACTTTAACATCACCAGCTCCTACAAACCTTATTCTTTCATACAGAGTAAACTGCTTCCTGTTTTGATGTTCATATTTAGAGCTACGATCCTTTTTGTTGTAACTCAATGGCGAAATGGCGAATCATTATTTCGGGCTGGTTCTATATATAAACATGCTGATAAAGTTCTAAATAAACATCTAATAATTATTAAAGTACTAAACTGTTTACCATGCAAGAATAATCTGCACAAACTGGAATAAAACAACCCTTAGTCTCCAATGACTAGAATATGGTGACAAGATCATAGCCTTTGTGATTTCACCTATACCCATTATCATCATTCAAATTTGGAGTCAGTTTCTTGAAAAATATGTGAAATCAAGGCATAACCAATGTAATCATATTTTTTCCTACACTAAGTGTTTTAGGAGGAACGTTCAAATAATTTTACATATTAAACACTAATTGTATTCATTGTTGTTTACTATTTGTGCACAATTTTTTTTTTTAAATGGACAAAAACACCACAAAACAGTCCAAAATGGCATTTTTGGAAAAGAGACAATACAAAGGATTCATAGGGCCATAAGTTGATTATGGCACATATGTGTTTAGTAATTCCAGCACAGTGTATTTAACCTAGTATATGTAAGAGGTTATGAGAAATACAGGGCATATGGATATCAATTTATTGAGTTGTATGACCTCAAATATGGTATTTCATCACACCAGTTCTGTGTCACAAGGCAAATTTGGCTACATCCATACAATGGAACACACATTTTGTTTAAGAATATTTTTGTCTTCTCGATAATAGATGCATAAAGAAATCATTTTTTGTGCACCATATAGTGAGGCGACTAATACAACAGTAAGATATCCCTTCATTGTTCTCTAGTTTTTTAAATACTAGACCCTAAGATATGGATTTTAGCTAATTCTTCAGAAATTGAGGCTCCGAAATTAGACAAACTCCCAATTTTGGAGGCACATAACTCGAATAATTCTCAACGTATCTGGAAAATATTTTCTGTTCTGTAATCAGGATTGTGTACTCAACAAAATGGATATATAAATGGAAGGACATGTGAAATGAAGTTTTTTATAAACATCCTTGAAAAGCTATAAAATGGCTATTTTACCAAATTTTACTAAATTTATTTCACAAAATTCATCAATTTCGCCTTTCTTGATCCTTTTAGATTTTTAGTATGTTGTTTATAATTGGTTAATAGACTTATTCCTGCTAAGAAACATTGTCTTGCAATTAGTGTGAGGTTTGGCACTTTATTCTCATAAATGCACTGAACTATATGGGTCTGAGTCGAAATAGGACCAAAATTATGTATCGGGCCTAGTCTGGCCAAGATATAAATGGCAAGATGCATGAAGCTTTATACAAGTGTATTATACACCTGCATGTATCCACAAAATATACTCAAGCAATGCACAAGCAATACAGTGTGTTCTTCCATTGTATTCACTGTTGAACATGGTCTGCTGGGGTGTGATTATTTTATAGGATCATCATTTAGATTGGCAGTTATATCAATAGTGGTTTGTCATGTCAAGTTGAATTTTGAATTTCTGCACAGCAAGAAAGTGAAGATTTCACACATTGTTATGGTCTAATAGTCATTTTCACTGTTGGCATTTTGATCTCTGTTTAATGAAAATGCATTTATTCTAAATCACATGGTCACTTCATGTGGTCCTATACCCTATTAGATCATAATTGTGTTATCAACTAATATGATGGCCAAAAAATTTGATATGAGGAACCACCAGCAATGTCTGGTCATTACAAAAAATGATCCTGCTTTGCTTGTGTATATCCCCTTGATACACACGCAGCCCTCATAATTGGCTACGTCAATCAGCAATGCCTAAGCAATTTGCTGAAGCAAACTAGGTCATGGCAAATGACCGCTATAGCAGATTGCCGAAGCCAAACAATCCTAATTAAGAGGGCTGCGCATGTGTATAATACACGTGCTTCATCCATTTCGCCTGAATTATCTGTGATCAGAACAGGGTATAGTTATTAGTCGAGTTTTTTTCCAAAACTCGACTTATAGTTTGATGAGGGACGGTGGGCGGGCGGGCGGTGGACGGGCGGGCGGGCGTTTATTGACAGATTAAAAATTTTGGTGTGTGAGTACATATCCATGCACGTAAGCTGCAGACAAAAAAATCGGGTTCGTCCGCACATTTATTACAGAGTTATGGCCCTTTGCCATTTTTTACTGATTTTAGGCTCTTTAGCGCAACAACTTCAACAAATGTTATCTGAAATTTGGGATATAGGTGTCTCCCAAGAATATCTCGGACGAGTTCGAAAACCGGCCTGGTCCGATAAAATTTGATAGAGTTATGGCCCTTAATTAGTCATTTTTCACGAATTTTCAGCTCGTTAGCGCGATAACTTCAACAAAAGTTATCCGATTTGATTGAAATTAGGTATATAGGTGTCTCCCAAGAATATCTCAGGCGAGTTCGAAAACCGGCCCGGTCCGATAAAATTTGATAGAGTTATGGCCCTTAATTAGTCATTTTTCACGAAATTTCAGCTCGTTAGCGCGATAACTTCAACAAACGTTATCCGATTTGATTGAAATTTGGTATATAGGTGTCTCCCAAGAATATCTCGGACGAGTTCGAAAACCGGCCTGGTCCGATAAAATTTGATGGAGTTATGGCCCTTAATTAGTCATTTTTCACGAATTTTCAGCTCGTTAGCGCGATAACTTCAACAAACGTTATCCGATTTGATTGAAATTAGGTATATAGGTGTCTCCCAAGAATATCTCGGTCGAGTTCGAAAACCGGCCCGGTCTGATAAAATTTGATAGAGTTATGGCCCTTAATTAGTCATTTTTTCACAAATTTTCAGCTCGTTAGCGCGATAATTTAACAAACATCATCCTATTTGATTGAAATTTTGATATATAGGTGTATCCCAAGAATACCTCGGACGAGTTAGAAAACCGGCCCGGTCCGATAAAATTTGATAGAGTTATGGTCCTTATTAAGTAGTAATTTTGTACGAATATTGAGCTCGTTAGCGCGTTAACTTCAACAAACGTCATCCGATTCAACTAAAATTTGGTATATAAGTGTCTTCCAATAATATCCTGGACGAGTTCGAAAACCAGCCTGGCCCAATAAAATTTGATAGAGTTATGGCCCTTAATTAGTCATTTTTCGTGATTTTTTAGCTCGTTAGCGCGATAACTTCAACAAACGTCCTCCGATTTGTTTAAAATTTGGAATAGACATACTTGCCAAGAATATTTCGGACGAGTTCGAAAACCAGCCTGGCCCGATAAAATTTGATAGAGTTATGGCCCTTAATTAGTCATTTTTCGATTTTACCTATTAATTAGTCTACCGATACTGATGCACAACAATTGGCGGTAGCCACCGGTGGTAGCCACCGGCGGTAAGCCACCGAAAACGAGACACAGCATCTCTGATGCCACCTCTTGTTCTTATTTTACTAGACTAAAACAGCTTATTTTACTGTGGTGTAATGTGGCAAGATTACTATCAATTCATGACATTGTCAATATTAGCAGAATATAATATTTCCCTCCCATGTTTTCTGTGAAAGAATGATTCTCCTATTCAGGCGTTGGGCCTTCTTATATATATCAAATGGTATATAGAAGCATTTGGACACAATATGGCCCTTTAATGTGCCCAAACCTACATTACGGGTACAAAACTCTATTCAAGTTGTAGTTTCTCTTTCAGGCGATGTTGGAGGATGATAAGATAGCTGATGAGATAGCTGATAAAATGGCTGATACGATAGTTGATAAGAAGGATGATAAGAAAGTAGCAAGTAGCATGATGGATGAACTCGAGGCACTCTTACAAAAACCACTCGTAGATAAACTACAAGAGAGGTATGAATTTACTACATACATTTGTCTCAAATTTATACAATTAGCAATGGAGACGATGTAAAATTAAATGGCAAGCAATTGCAGATACTACCAGATATGTTTGAACGCAAAACAACCACAGCAGCTACTTGACTGATAAGACAATAATTTAATGGTAAAAACACAAAAAATAAAACAAATGTTTTTGCAGAATTTTATACTAGCTGCTTTGCAAGGTGGTCATGGAAAGAGGAAGATTAATTTAACTCTCTACATATAATATTCATAGGTTTTTATTTTCATATTTAATGGCCTGGAGGTTTATATTCCAATATTCCAATATGACAAAACTGCTTTTGTCAAAGGAAATAACCTTGAAAAGCAATCAAAGGAAATAATTACTCATTTCAGTAAGCAATCAAAGGAAATAATTACTCATTGTAGTAAGCAATCAAAGGAAATGATTACTCATTGTAGTAAGCAATCAAAGGAAATGATTACTCATTGTAGTAAGCAATCAAAGGAAATGATTACCCATTGTAGTAAGCAATCAAAGGAAATGATTACCCATTGTAGTAAGCAATCAAAGGAAATGATTACCCATTTTAGTAAGCAATCAAAGGAAGTGATTACCCATTGTAGTAAGCAATCAAAGGAAATGATTACCCATTGTAGTAAGCAATCAAAGGAAATGATTACCCATTTTAGTAAGCAATCAAAGGAAGTGATTACCCATTGTAGTAAGCAATCAAAGGAAATGATTACCCATTGTAGTAAGCAATCAAAGGAAATGATTACCCATTGTAGTAAGCAATCAAAGGAAATGATTACCCATTGTAGTAAGCAATCAAAGGAAGTGATTACCCATTGTAGTAAGCAATCAAAGGAAATGATTACCCATTGTAGTAAGCAATCAAAGGAAGTGATTACTCATTGTAGTAAGCAATCAAAGGAAATGATTACTCAGTGTAGTAAGCAATCAAAAGAAATAATTACCCATTGTAGTAAGCCATCAAAGGAAATGATTACCCATTGTAGTAAGCAATCAAAGGAAATGATTACCCGTTGTAGTAAGCAATATATCAAAGGAAATGATTACCCATTGTAGTAAGCCATCAAAGGAAATAATTACCCATTGTAGTAAGCAATCAAAGGAAATGATTACCCATTGTAGTAAGCAATCAAAGGAAATGATTACCCATTGTAGTAAGCAATCAAAGGAAGTGATTACTCATTGTAGTAAGCAATTAAAGGAAATGATTACCCATTTTAGTAGGCAATCAAAGGAAGTGATTACCCATTGTAGTAAGCAATCAAAGGAAACGATTACCCATTGTAGTAAGCAATCAAAAGAAATAATTAACCATTGTAGTAAGCAATCAAAGGAAGTGATTACTCATTGTAGTAAGCAATCAAAAGAAATAATTACCCATTGTAGTAAGCCATCAAAGGAAATGATTACCCATTGTAGTAAGCAATCAAAGGAAATGATTACCTGTTGTAGTAAGCAATCAAAGGAAATGATTACCCATTGTAGTAAGCAATCAAAGGAAATGATTACTCATTGTAGTAAGCAATCAAAGGAAATGATTACCCATTGTAGTAAGCAATGAAAGGAAATGATTACTCATTGTAGTAAGCAATCAAAGGAAATGATTATTCATTGTAGTAAGCAATCAAAAGAAATGATTACTAACTGCAGTAAGCAATCAAAGGAAATGATTACTCATTGTAGTAAGCAATCAAAGGAAATGATTACCTGTTGTAGTAAGCAATCAAAGGAAATGATTACCCATTGTAGTAAGCAATCAAAGGAAATGATTACTCATTGTAGTAAGCAATCAAAGGAAATGATTACCCATTGTAGTAAGCAATGAAAGGAAATGATTACTCATTGTAGTAAGCAATCAAAGGAAATGATTATTCATTGTAGTAAGCAATCAAAAGAAATGATTACTAACTGCAGTAAGCAATCAAAGGAAATGATTACTCATTGTAGTAAGCAATCAAAGGAAATGATTACTCATTGTAGTAAGCAATCAAAGGAAATGATTATTCATTGTAGTAAGCAATCAAAAGAAATGATTACTAACTGCAGTAAGCAATTAAAGGAAATGATTACTCATTGTAGTAAGCAATCAAAGGAAATGATTACTAACTGCTGTAAGAAAACAAAGGAAATGATAACTAACTGCAGTAAGCAATCAAAGGAAATGATTACTGATTGTAGTAAGCCATCAAAGGAAATGATTCATCCCTGAAGTTTGAGTATAGCTACCGGCACATGTATCAATCTGGCTTTCGATAATATTGGTAAGTCTTTTTTGTATAGAAAGGTTATAATAAAAAATGAAGACCATCAACAATGAGAAATGCAAATAAAAACTTCCCCCATTCACTGATTGGAACAAATGCCTGTCACTGCTATATCTACAAAAATAGTATTTTCCCACCGTATGCATTAGAATGGCTAGAAGATACCAGCATGGATAAGCCATTTAAATTTAACAAGATTACATTAATGACATGAGTATTGGAGAGAAGGTTGAACAATGAAAATTCTGATAGATTATCAGTATAATTTGTGTGTTGAACTCCACTTTCAATATTTTAGTAAAGAAGAGATGAAAGAAGCAATGATAAGAATGAAACGTGAAAGAAGTCGAAGCAGAAGCAGGGACAGAGAAAAGAGGAAGTATGTCTAACACAGCTTTGTTCGCAAGCTTATGGCTCTGACTTTATAATTAGCAGTCAATTGCAATTTCTATTTTGGATATAGCTCTATGGGTTCAAATTCTTTACAAAGAAACTTCTCTCAAACAGAATTATGATTCCATTTTGTTCAATGTGCTTTTATTTTATTGATGGCTATTATTTTATGATGGATTGTGAGAACCGACATTTTTACTTTTCCAAATGTTTGGCAAGCTTCCTAATACATGTAACTTAATTTTGGTGCCGGATAAAATACAGGCACCTATTTATTTGTGCTTGCTAAATGGGAAAATCAATGCAAAATGTCATGAACAAAAATAAAGTAGGTAGCTGGATCCTAAAATGCAAATGCAAAATTTTTGTGAGCCTTGAATAACCTGGTTTTATAGTGTGCTTTGTGTTGATTGCAGACATAGAAAGAGGTCACGGAGTCGATCAAGAGGTAGATACAGATCCCGATCGAGAAGTCGATCGAGAGAGAGGAGGAGAGATAGACGGAGAGATAGGTCAGAAGAGAGATACCATAGTGATAAGTACAAGCATCGGAGTCGAAGTCGAGAAAGGGATAGAAAGTACAAAGATAGAGAAGGGAAAAAAGAGAAAAAGAGAGATGAGTATCCACTGGAGCCTACAGTTGGACAGGTAAATACCAAGTTAATAAGTTTTCACCTGATATGAAAAGATATTCGTTATGTGAGACAAGGTATCTCGGCACCCTCTTATCCCACAATCAACGAGGTATCTCGACACCCTCTTATCTCACAATCAATGAGGTATTTCGCCACCCTCTTATCGCACAATCAATGATGTATCTTGGCACCCTCTTATCCCAGAATCAACAAGGTATTTCGGCACCCTTTTATCCCACAATCAACGAGATATCTCGGCACCCTCTTATCCCAGAATCAACGAGGTATTTCATCACCCTCTTATCCCAGAATCAACGAGGTATCTCGGCACCCTCTTATCCCACAATCAACGAGGTATATCTGCACCCTCTTATCCCACAATCAACGAGGTATCTCAGCACCCTCTTACAGATCTTCCCATGAGGAAAACACAGCGAGAGCATTTATTTGCTCCCGTTATGCAGAAAATGGGTGTAATATGGCACCCATACTATAATTGAAAGTTGGGTTTTTGCTCAAACAAAAAGTCATTATGGAATAGACCTACCGGTATGTAGAGTTACACCTTAATATGCCACAGTTGAACTGAGATGGTAAAGGATCTAAATAAACCTTAAAATAATTCAATATTGAACCAACAATTATAGTCTCCATTAGTATTTTGCAAAGAGGGACGGGTGCGAATTTCAGCACCCGTGAATTGAAAATTACGAGTGCATACGGGTGCGAGAGCAATCACTCCCGTCTCCTGGGAAGGACTGCTCTTATCCCACAATCAATGAGGTATCTCGGCACACTCTTATCCCACAATCAACTAATATCTTCATTGTCTTAAAGCTTGACTGAAATTCCATTTCTAATTTTGAAAAAAAAATGCTTCAAAATAATTGTGTTTTATCCATGCTTTCACAATAAGGAAATTTAGACATCCTATATGTATTTCGACATGTAGACAATTCTAATTTATGTAACAAACACTTGGTGAACTATTATTCAGGATATTTTTGTAAATTATTTTGTTATTGAATTTTGTTATTTTTGTTTACTGTCACTGTTTTTCCATGTATTATTCTTGTATATGTAATGAGAATGATATTTCCGCCAAAGGAAGCCCTCACACTGAACTATATGGATAGATGTCCTGCGTTTGTAAACCATAGCAGAAAAGGGGTTAACTTTTTGTGGTCGCCTACGGTCACTCACGGTCTGTACTCTTCAGTGGCTTGCCTCGGAATCAGTCACGCATGCGCAGTCCCAATATAATTCACTGTACATATTGAATTAGCCAGTTTATTTTTCTGCTACCAACCTATCGGATCTAAGGGAGTATTTTTCCGAATTTGTCGTTTAACAATAGCGACAAATTCAATTTATCGATACAATAATTACTGGTCGCCTACGCGTTCGTTTTTATAATTATCGTTTCGAATTCACGGACCGTTTCGTTTCAAACATATAATTGTTCGTGTTTTTCGAACAGGCGGCTAACTTAAAAACAATTTATCGAATATGAAAATCAGCATTTCGCCATAATTAGCCGCCATTTCAAGGCCTTACGAGGCGCACAGATTATTGTGAGAAATACATCTATGGAATTATTATAGCACCTATAAGGTATGATAGAATTTGTCAGATATCAAAAATGCCACGTGATTCTCCGCCGGCAGTATCCTAATTTCGTAGGAATTATTTTGACGTTTTAATGCGTGGAAATTTATTTAGCAATAATTCCATCGCTACTGACGCTATCTCTCGTCATGTTATGAACAACGTGCTTTCACATAATACTATGTTTCAATACAAATGATCACGTTTGACCTTGAAGTTGATTACAATCTACACAAGAATACTGACAGTTGATTAGATCTTGGTTTATCAATGTCACATGCATAACAATAACTTCATATGACAGTAGTACCGTAGTGCTACGAATAAATCTCAGCCATGTCATAGATGTATGTCGATTAATAGCTACCTTGTATATACCGCTATTCTCAAAGTGATTGACCAGAAAAACGGGGTGATACCCCGGTCATGACCGCTGTGATACCGGTAATAAACGGTAGCGGTATCGAGACGGTCATGGCGTGAAGTTACGGTATTGGGCGATGATACCGTGGTCTTTTAGCGGGCACCGCATTAATTTTGTTGAATACCGCGGTGATTTTCATGGAACTCTTTTAGGGGAGATATTTACTCGCACATACTTGTTCGCGTTAACAAGCGGTATCAGTACCGCGGTATGGAATACCGCGGTATAGTACCGCCATATTAACTGGGTGACACCACGTTATTGGTGGTTAATTACTTTAAGTATGGCGGTAGGTCTAATGAACAATAGCTGCGATTATACACCAGCCGGTTCAGCAAGCCGGTCTGAACCGGTGGGCTTGTAAATTTCTGAGAAGGATCCAGGGATGGTTTTCTACCTGTTACAGGTTTGGGCGCTCAAACTCTGGAGACCCTGGAGATAGTAATTATTCAAGTGGTTCTCCATTATTTCAACGAATTTTTCTATAATTCAACAACTAAACATGAAAATCGGATGAGATAGTCTACTAGTATGATATAGAGCCTTTATTTGCACCATCTCTGGATCCTTCCCAGGTAGTATTTCTCGGTCGGATCTCTTCTCGGGCAGGAACAGTTCACGCTCCCCCGATTATGCCGCGGCATTAAATCAATTAGTGGGGAGGCGACCGGTGGCGATGCAGGGGTACTTGGGACCCCCAGGACATTTGGTCCCACACCGGCGCAAGCGGTTCTGTGTGCTGAAGTTGCCAAATCGCGTGCGAACGTAACGACACCGGCTGGGCGGCCTACGGCGACTTCGGCATAGGGCAGTGGCCCTACCCATTCGGTAGCAAGCCCGGTCCCCTTGGTCACGATCTATATAAAGACACAGCCTTGCCTGCCTCTCAGCCGTCTTGGGGTTTCTGCTGCAATGGCCTCTACCCATCGTTCTGCTTGGACAGGACATTCAGCTTGGTCGGGACCACCTGCATTTGGGGGGGGGGGGGGGGCTCACCCCGGTCCGATGGCTCCACCTCCTTCCGGTTATCAGAAGAAACCAGTTTTGGCTATGGGATTCTTCATTTCGACACTGGACTCCAAAATTGGAACTCAGTTTATCAGCCTTTTGCTCAAACAGTTGGCCGTAGCTTAAAATTCCATGGGAGGTATTTACACCTCGATTGAGCCATCGCCGGAATGGGCCTCCCTCTAGTGTTTTGTCGTCCATTATTGCAGGTCGTTCCGACGCTAGGGCAGAGAGCGACATGCTATCCTTACACCCCAAGGCGTCTGAGGCTTTCGATGACGACCCGTCTGCGCACAATACATCAGACTGTGGGTCTTTTCGGTCATCACAGTCTGGCATCGGTAAGGCAGAAGCTGCGGATCGTGATTTCCTATCCACGGATTATCTCATCTATAGGCTTCTTCCTACTGAACTATGAACTCTCAAGCCCTCCTGGCACGCCCTGCGCAATCGTACCACCGTCTTCAAAATGCATCGAGAACTCGATCTATCTTACCTGTGATATACATTTCATAGGTAAGGTACACGACCCGCGACTGACACACTGGTCAATAGACTTCACACATGAATGAAGCACATTTACATGGAAAGCATTTCTCTTGTCACGTGCCACAACGACCCTGCCAATGGCCTGGCCGACAGAGTACATCTCATGGCTCTTCATACTCCTATTACCAATATCAATTTGATTATCTGGCACATGGTAATAAAATTAACAGGGCACTGCACGCCTATAGACAATAACGCGGGCAAAGACGTTTGCACTGTCCATCTCAGCTTTCTAGGAAGCTCATTGACTAGCGTTATAGACCTTTCCTTGCAGGCAGGGGACCACCCAGTCCGAGTGGATCCCAACCCCATGGCACCCGATCATAAGGGCCTGAAACCATGCTGCCAACTATGCGCGCTTCGGTATATGACGGATTTGTCCTATCAACATTCGACAATAAAACAGGCAAAGACGTTTGCGCTGTCCAGCTCAGCTTTCGAGGAAGCTCATTGACTAGCCATCAAAACTTTCCTTGCAGGCAGGGACCAACCCATATGAGGGGATCCCAACCACATGGCACCAGCCGCCCAATCATAAGGGCCTGAAACCATGCTGACAACTCGGCTCGCTTCGGTCTATGCTGGATTTGTCCAATTTTCCTTAAACATGCCTTCAACAGGACCACTTAGGTCGGGGGAGCTCCTCTCTATCATGGCTCTTAAAATTCAATAAGTAACAACATTATAAAGGGATGTGTGTCCTTTACTAGGAGGATGAAAATTTCATTTGTTTCCTTAATCAGCGAGCCATTTTGGAGGGGGTCTTCCCCTAGTTTGCTGCATGCCTCACACTAACATACCTATCACACACCTAGGTCGTTCTGCTGCATGTTTGGGGGGGAAAGTGACATGATGTTCTGGGCAGAGGCTCAGAACTGAATATTCCGTATGGTGACAATTTACCCGTGGTTATCATCTGATTACATTGTACATCATTTGAACTGATTTCAGTTGTCAAAGAGCCAAAGGGCCTTCTGCAATGATCTCATTGCTGACTTATAGATCACCTTGATATATATTTTTTATATCATTTTTTATATATTTATAATTATATACTCGTAAGATTTGTATCACAGGATTTCTGTCGGATATCTTGTGATGCATAGGTACCTCAGAGACATGTGATCAGTAGAAGAAAAACAAGGAAGCTGTTCTAAGAACGACAGGGGGCATGACCACCTTGCAAGATGCGGTTGTGGGGGGGCTCCCTCTGTTCAGACGGCTTGACTCCATTATCGTTGTACAACCTGTTTGGCCTAATGGGTTCTCAACTCAATCCCTGTGCCACAAATTTGGCATCAGGTTCTCTGGCTTTTTCTTTGGCGAATAGCAGTTAGTTAACTTTGGTTGTCTCGCCATCGTCGGAGTGGGCCTCCGTCTGTGCAGGTCGTTCTGTCGCTAAGGTGGAGAGTGAGTTAGTCTCCTTCCTTCATGATCCTGCATCATGGGACCTTGACGGGTGGGACCTTAGAACAGACAGCTGAAGAAGACGACAAGGTTTCTTCTAACGTTATACTTGCTCGGTTCGCTCGCAACTATGCATTGGATGGCACCTCATGGGATGTTTGTTTCAAAACAAGGGGGGCGGTACACATTTGAGCAATATAGCACTCTAACTATATGAGTTATTTCACGTAAATAATCCTAACAGATTCATTAAAGTGTTCATATATGGCACAATCTGTTTTAGAAGAGTACTTTTACTCAAAATTTGGCTATTAACTTTATTGCTCGTGCCTCCTCCTGGGCTTGCATTCTAATCCATATAGTTCAGTGTGAGGGCTTCCTTTGGCGGAAATATGATATTTTTAAAAATATAATATATATTTCCTTAAAGAAAGCCTGAACACTGAACTATCATAGGGCCCTCCCATGGCGGTGCCATTCCCAACCCCGCGACTCGCCAATCTTCTGATTGAGTTGAAAATAAACTGGCTAATTCAATATGTACAGTGAATTATATTGGGACTGCGCATGCGTGACTGATTCCGAGGCAAGCCACTGAAGAGTACAGACCGTGAGTGACCGTAGGCGACCACAAAAAGTTAACCCCTTTTCTGCTATGGTTTACAAACGCAGGACATCTATCCATATAGTTCAGTGTTCAGGCTTTCTTTAAGGAAATATATATTATATTTTTTTAAATATCATATTGTATTTATCTATAATTTTGTATGTATTATGCTTGTGTATGAAATGAGAATTATATTGTATTTACCTATAATCTATAATTCTGTATGTATTATGCTTGTATATAAAATGAGAATTATATTTTATTTCAGATCTTTGATGGAAAGGTTTCCTCATTGATGCAGTTTGGCTGCTTTGTCCAGTTAGAAGGATTGAGGAAACGATGGGAGGGACTTGTACATATTTCACAGGTAATCTATTATCTTTCCAATCATTGTGGGTCAAGAATTTCATCACCTATTTGAAAATAGGTTGTATTATTTGAATTATATGTATGATGGTCCATCGTTTGAGTAGTTGTCAAAACGAACTTATTGCTTGTTTAAGGATGACTTTAGTATATATTTGTCAGGGATTTAATCCGTCCCTGCATGCTGTGACTACTAGACTGAATTGAACATCATGTTGACTACTGTGACGCTGGATAATACTTGAGATAATTGACTGAGTGAACTGTGTATGCCCATGTAGTGTATAATTGGTGTTGAGTTGTAAATATGCTCTGCTAGAGGAAAGATGTATCTTGCGATACATTAAATCTTTTCGCTATGATTCAACCTCTCTGACAAAATTGATATCAAATATCTTTTTCAAATGTTGTATGTTGGACAGTACAGGTTGAGTTTGAATTTTAGCAAAGATAGCCCAAGTATCTAGAACTTGGCAACCAATTCACCAAAATGATGTTTAATTGGCTTTGCTGATATAATTAACAAGACATATCCTATTGTTAATAAAAAATATCATTTGTTGAGGCAGAATCGAGTCCTTTGATTATAACTCAAACCCAATGTTTAGTTTGTTACAATCGAAAAAAGTACCAAGCCATTACTTTAGAAATGTTTTCTGCATAAACCATATATAGAGGATCTACAACAAGTCCCCAGTTTATAGTGGATTTACAAAACAAGTCCCATAAATTAGGTCTGGACTAAGCCTTTGGTGAGGTCCAGACATAATTTACTGGACTAGTTTTGTAAATTCTGCTATAAGCTGGGGACGAGTTGTAGATTCTATTTATGACATGACCTAAAACCTCGATAAAACATTCTTAAATCAACAAATGGGATGTGAAACTTACATCGTCTTCTATAAAGCCTGTGATGATATTTCATGTAATTATGGATTGTTTGCCTGCATAAAGAAATAGTCCCAGATAAATAAAGACTCATTGACGTATATACTGGCGGATAGTTAATGAAATAACTTTTCAAGCTCTTCATTGATTAGAATTTGTCGGAAAAATATTGGAAGCCATAGTGTTTTGAGACAAACATACAGAATGTCAACAGATGACAAACTGGAAGTCAAAGGTCATCAAGCACTACATATATTTCCTGTTATGCAATGAACATTGCATATCACAAATTATAGAATTTATTGAATGAAATAAGGTAGGATCATGTAATAAATTATTTTATCTTACAATTGGCCTCTTTTTCATAATACATGCAGAAACGACTAGACCGTTTTCTGATTCCTTATCGTGGATGACAATAAGCCATATCCTAGATACAAAGAAGATTGGTATTCCAAGTCGAACTACCTTCTCTGCGTAGTCTATCATTGAGTCCGCAGGATCTGGGAAACCCACATGGTTGTGATAACTATGAGTTTGGTGTAATCTATTTCACTGTTTATATTGTCATTTGGATTTGAAACAACAATGTAGATATCATTGCTTTATAAAACAAACCATCAGCTCTTTATATTCTCCTCTGCAGCTACGAAGAGAAGGCAGGGTGACAAGCGTCAGTGATGTGGTGTCTCGTGGACAGAAAGTCAAAGTGAAGGTTCTGTCTTTCAATGGTGTCAAGACCAGTTTAACCATGAAGGTAAATTAAAATAATAATATCGAGCTAAGTAGTTACACTAATGATAGTACTTATAATTTTACAAAACACTGTAATAAAGAATAAGCATGCTATATGTAGTGATATCCCTATGAATGATTGACAGCATTCTATGTGAGCAATCAGTGTGTGCCTATTCTAGAACATCCGATCAAACCTTATGCATGTGCCAATATCCATTGGATGTATCAAGATGTAGCAAGAGAGAATGTGGAATAGCCTTAGCAGTGGTGTGTGAAGTGTTTTACTTGTCAGTTATTCAGCTATAGACTAAAATGATGTTCAATTTATGATTTAAATATATAGCTATATTTCCCTTACCTGCTTCTTGAAGTAACTCACAAATGTATTGAAAAAATACTTTGAACCATTCACACTTTTACAAAAGTTGATAAAACGAGCGTCGCACAGCGACCGCATTTATCCCGTCGGGTCGCTAAAACATGACAGCTAGAGAGACCCGTTTGCAGTTGTTTACCAAAACTAAGAATAGAACCAAAACAAGATCACGTGCTCGATTGGGTCAGTTGCTAAATAAAGATTTGATGGATCATGCGGATCGATACACAAATTCCATTGGTGGGATTAACATGCAGTACTATATGATCATTAATAAGATTTAATAAGTAAACATCTGCCTGATAATTTATTCGCAATGTTACCAAAAACTCTCAGCAGCATCAGGGTAATATATAACCAGGGCGCTGATCGTTCTCAGTAAATCGGGAGAGCGGAACTATATCGCCGGGGACACGTGATCAAGTCGTGAGAGGGCCAAGGTCTTTTCGCAAGATTCGAAAATTGGGGAAAGTATGTTTTTGTTTGAAATTAACCCCCCCCACCCTCCCCCTTTTTTTGTTTGTTTGTTTGTTTGTCTTGTGATCCTGCGGCATTCGTTTGGCACTGACCAGCAGACATCACTAACCAGGGGGTCTAGTGTCTCGTTTCAGGTCCGGGTTCCCACGGACTCGGCTTGTTTGCTTGTGGCCATGGCGTATTGTGGGCCAAAAAAGGAAGACACGAAGCAAGAAATGGATAAATGGACAGTGAACATCCTACCAATAATTTCACGACTACCTTTTTGATTAATAATTCATTAAATAAAGGTAGTCAATCAGGCAGACCTGTCTTTGTTGTGTTACGACCCTGTGGGATAAAATTTACTCTGTGCTATTGTATGGCCGCCAGTATTTACCAGCATATATTTAAATACTTCTCTATGCTGTTGATTGATAAATTGAGTTGGTTTGAAAATGTTGGAAAAAATCATGGTCTAACTACTGATAAGTTCAGCTGAAATAATCTTCATTTGTATTAAAATACACAAATAGTGAAAACTAACAAACATCTCAATAACATCATTGTGTAATTGCAGGACGTGGACCAGGAATCTGGAGAAGATATGAACCCAAGTCGTACTCGTGACATCACTGGTGGCGAGCTGAAGGACGATGTGACACAGGCTAGGAACCCGGATCGACCGTCGACTGTTCCTCTTATAAATGATCTGCCAAACGTTGATGAGTTCCAGGACAAAAAATACAGGAAAACCTCAGACATGGAGAAATGGGAGATAAACAGGCTGGTAGCAGCTAATGTCATAGATAAATCAGAGTTACCTGACTTTGACGAGGAGAATGGACTGCTTCCTAATGCTGAAAACGACTCAGGTATGCAAATATTATTCCTCAGTGTTGATAACCAGAAACAGGGAAATAAAACTACTGATACTAAATGGTAATCTGCAAAAAAGACATTATAAGCCAGAGCTCTGTATAATATTGCTTGAAGTAATTTCACCTGAAATGTTTTGATCTTGCTGTTTGAATGTGGAGCAGGTGGTGTCTAAGAAATTGGTGAATTCTTCTAACGACTGTATTGCCTAAGACAATCAATGCTTAGTGATGTCAACCTATCTGATACTAACTAAGTGACTTAACATATTTAAATGTAAAAACTCTTCCTTAAGGTTGCAGCATGCCTTTGTAAAATTAAAACAGTTTTATGGAGCAGATATATATATTTTTTATTTTGATTTGAAGATGAGGACATTGAGATAGAGATGGTTGAAGATGAAGCACCATTCCTGACAGGCTGTGGTAGAGCTGGCTTTGAGCTCAGTCCTGTTAAGATTGTTAAGGTATGTGTTATACAGGGTTTCCACTAATGTTCAAATGTAGGGTCTGTGGGGCCAAGGATAGGAGGAGCTAACCATGGTTTGGCCCACTGTACACAAATTAAAAAATTAAATTCCGAAAATGCCCCATTTCCTTACACCTGAGAAGATCCAAATAATATTTTCACCATAATTTGATATTAAGAGATACAAACAATCAACCTCGAGAGGTCAATGTATAAACAACAGCCATCAGAATATGCGATGCAGCCTTCATCTCCATTATGAAAACATTAAATACCTGAAGTCGTTCGATTGACAACATGTAGAGTTATTGCTCCTGGCACATATAGTCAGGTAGTTTTGGTTCGAATGATGTGTCCTTTCTCAGAATTTGTGATAAGAAATAAAAATTATTTTATGAATACTAAAAATTGAACTTCTATTCGCTGATATATCCCATGAACACACACTTTTCAGCAAGTAATTTTCAGTATATTGGCTGCAGAGAACAGCCTAGACGGCGACTTCTTATACTGGCTCATTGTGCCCTAATTTTGCAGTTGGGTGAAGTGCAAGTTGCCCTCAAAATTCCAAAGTTGACTGACAAATATCAGCAAAATACCTGATCTAGCCCTAAGAATTCATGCTCATTTATTTGGCTTACAACTGCTAACTGTCATTGCACACAACTATCCATTGCTAGGGTGATATAGAAACACTTAACATCTGTATTGATTCAATCTGGATTCAATCCGAACGCACTTTCAAAGATAGTGTAGCATATATATATATTACTTGTTTTCCTGTTTGCATCCCATTACAAACAAAAAGCATGATTAACAAACTATGGACACAATATACAGATGAAGGCTTAGATGTGTCGTCAAATCTTAATGCCTGCTAAGTGTTACTCTTTTTGAGAATTTTCCATGAAATTGTTCAATATGCTCTGATGTGTTCATTCTCTTCTGTAGAATCCTGATGGTTCAATGTCTCAGGCTGCGATGATGCAGGGGGCGCTGCAAAAAGAGCGACGAGAAATAAAACAACAACAGAGAGAATCAGAAGCAGACTCCCAGCCGAGAAGTAGTAATTTTAATGATCCTATGAACCAAGGTAATTACTGGCTACTGCAAAAACACCTGTCTGTCTATCCATGTGTCTGTTTAGTCTGCCAAAATGATGAAATGTGTATCATATGACTAAATGCATTCAGTATAATTTCCACTATGTTGAATGAAATAATGCAAATTTTACTTACTTTCGTAAAAAAAAAATTGTGTATGCAAGTGCTTGATCATTCTTCGCTCATTCTGCATTAAAGACATATTATGTACTTGTTCGGGTGCGTGAAACTGATAAGTTAGTATTCAGATGCTACGCCAACTGGAGGAATGTAGCATTCTACTAACACTGAACTACACTAAATTGTAAATATTTACTATTCGAATCGGGACGCTTCTATCGGCGATGAACTAACGAAAACGATTTCACCATCGGCGGTCACTGCATTTAATTAATATATAAGAATGAGGGTGTGTGTTGTCAATTTAGATATACTATTTGTAAAAATAACTACTTTGAACAAGATTATTCTCCATTTCTATTTGATCAACCTACCGGAGTGTTTCACATCACTTTAATTCCTCTGTTGCTAATTTCATTGGGTATAGAAGATATCCCCATAAATGTCTAGATTTTGGTACAGTCCCGCTTTAAAGTTTAAAAAAAAAATCTATCTATTTTTTAAGTAAGTAAATGGTCACATTCTAACCCTTTGATAATAGGATGCTCATTAAACCACTGTTAATTGATTTCCAACCATTTATCTGTAAGGATGTTAATCAAACAAATTAGAAAACAGGCTATGTGTTAACCGTAATATTTGAAATTACCTGTAAATGTGTAGATAGGAGATCTCTGCCTGTTGGTTACTTGTAATATCAACACATTTTTCCCTGCAGATCACCAGTAGATTATTCCAATGTATGTATACTAAACACTGTGAACCCAGTTGGCTGCTCAAAGCACAAACGAATATAGCCCGTTGGCTGGATTACCAGGTTCCCAAAGTACGTTTTGAAAAAATGGGTTGTGGCATGTTAAATATTGACTTCATATTTGCATAGGGATACCTGGAGATAACTGTTGGTGAGCATGACATAGCAAGGTCATCTACTGAATACATGTATATCTCGGAATCATTTATATATGATATGTAGCCCTTGTTTTAATGAAAAGTTGAAAAAGTGATGCCGTATGAAACATCTGACATGATTGCCACAAGCAAATGATGTCAATAAATATACTGTTACTTTGTATGCGTTTGTATAGCAAAACGTGGTTATAACTGTTATTGGGCATGTCATAGTAATAAGAACTACTGACTATATCCTCATATATATGTACACTACATAGTCCTATTTTGAATTAAACACCAGAAAACGACCAGCTGAAACATCTGACTTAATTGCCGCAAACATATGATGTCAATAAATATACTTTTCTTTTGCATAGGGAAACCTGGGTTAACTGTTGGTAACCTATCAACTTAGTATCAAGTAGACCACTGGACATAGACTCGTTTATATGACAATGCTTTCACATTCAGTGCATCCCAATTGATATATACAATGAATTGTATGTGTTTGATTCTATTGTAAAGTGGCTTAGATAACATTTGAACTACATAATGTCGTCCTAGAATCCAGGGAATTTATATATGCATATATATTACATATATATTCCAGGGTTAAAAGGGTTATGAACTCATAGTGAACAACTTATTACCAACCAAAGGGTAAAATAATACTTGCAACATTAATATCGGGAAATAATGTTGTCTCATGGTGTAGTCCCTGCTGCATTTTGCTCAGTCTATAAAATCTCTTTTCTTTGCTAATCCAGGCTGCATTATTTTATTAGTTATTGATTTGAGAATGGTTTTGATAAATTGAGAAGGATCAGTGTTTTTATTAAATGTTTGTATTGCAGATGCAAAGAAGATGTCGAATAATATGAAGGGAGGTATGGCACCAGCGGACATGCCTGAGTGGAAGAAACACATCACTGGTGGCGCTAAAGCATCATATGGTAAAAAGGAGAAGAAGTCTCTGCTCGAACAAAGACAGAGCCTTCCCATCTATAAACTCAAGGATGAACTCATCAAGGTACAAATAATAAACAAGTTATTAGTACACAATTAGTAAAAGGCAAGCCGAGATCAGTTTGTACCTGGATAGAGTAACAGCTGATTATCAAAACAATTCATGTGTTTACTCATACATTGACTTGTTTATCAATGAGAGCCAGCTTTGGTTCTCAAATAATTATGTGAGATCAATTGGCATTCAGGATGACTCACTGGGATATTACAAACATATTCTTGATTGCCTCTTTGAAAATGATTACTCCGATTTTGAAAATGTGTATTTATTATACCCCCATGACCAAAGAAAATGGTGGGTATACTGATCCTCCCTCCGCCCAAGCAGATATCTCAACCACCGTATTAAATTGAGTTCAATCATTTTGTTCATGTTTTCTGTTCTAGAGTTATTCATCTATGTTTATTTGAAATGTTGATTGTTTGGATCTCAGCCATGGGTTATACAAACTTACAGGTATGTCTATTCTAGAAGGTATGTTACATGGAGGTATGCACTTGGGGGACTGCCCAGCTCTTGTTTTAATATGTGATATTATAAAAAGATAGAATAATATTATATGCTTCTTGTCAGTTAAATTAAAGCTGTTGTTTGTTACCATCCAGGATTCAAAGTCAGCAACTATCTAGTTGTTTCCACGTGTTCTAAAGGTAAACAACCTATCTGTAAAATAAAAAAAATAAATAGAAAAGATTGACACACAAGAGAAACATTCTCTGACATGGTTAATTGAGTAGAATATCGGGAAAACTGTAAACATAATACAGTTATGTTTTATTACAGGCCTGTAATGATAACCAGCTGCTGATTGTAATTGGAGAGACTGGGTCAGGAAAGACAACTCAAATCACACAGTATTTAGCTGAGGCAGGTTACACATCCAGAGGAAAGATTGGGTGTACGCAACCCAGGCGTGTTGCTGCCATGTCTGTTGCCAAACGTGTGTCCGAAGAATTCGGTTGTCGCTTAGGTCAAGAGGTATGTATTTATATTCAGATAATAGAGAATGAATGAGGGGAGAGTTTCTGGTGAGTTTCAAGAGGGAGTGATCTAACACAGTTAGTAAGATGCATTGTATGTCGAACAGTAAAAGCTCCATGGGTGGCGGACTGGAGTCATTAGCATTATCTGTGCTGATACTTTAGTAAACGGCTGTTTCAAAACTTTATCATGAGTCACTTTTCTATTTGATAAATTCAAAAGAGTTAACTAATGAAACATAATAAAATATTCTTCAGTATTTTTGTTCTCATTACTTGTATGTTACATATAATTTTGGGCCCAGTGAATATTCAATTCATTATTATACCCCCCGCAACGAGTTGTGGGGGGGTATACTGGCATCAGCTTGTCCGTCCGTTCGTCTGTCCATCTGTCCGTCCGTGGACACAATTTTGTCCGGAGTTTTTATCAGTCGTTTTAGGAACATTTTCCGTGAAACTTGGCACAGACATCAACCACCATGGGAACCTGTGCACCTGCGATTATGACGTCTGTCAGACTTTTTTTGGTGGAGTTATCCCCCTTTTTCGACTTAGAAATTTTTCGCAACATGTATAATTTTGTCCGAGCTTTTATTCCTACATTTTTAGGTCAATTTTTTTAAAACTTGGCACAGATATTTAGTACCATGGGAACCTGTGCACCTGCGATTATGACGTCTGTCCGACATATTTTGGTGGAGTTATCCCCCTTTTTCGACTTAGAATTTTTTTTTCAACATGCATAATTTTTTTCGTGCTTTTATTCCTACATTTTTCGGTCAATTTTTTTAAAACTTGGCACAGATATTTAGTACCATCGGAACCTGTGCACCTGTGTTTATGACGTCTGTCCAACATTTTTTGGTGGAGTTATCCCACTTTTCGACTTAGAAATTTTTCGCAACATGCATAATTTTGTCCGAGCTTTTATTCAGTCAATAAATTTAGGATTAGAGTTAGGGGTTAGGGTTAGGGGGTTTAGGGTTAGGGTTACCTGTTGACATAATTTCAGTTCCAAATATATGGTAATGGCTACTTCATTCGAATAACATTTTGAATACGGGGGGTATTACTTAGTCCCATCTGGGACAAGCCCATCTCTAGTTCGATTCGGTCACAATATTCAGTTTGAAAAATTTGGTTTGAAACATTTCAATATTCCAAATGTGACAGCCAAATCATTCTCAGTCAATACCTCAAAATGGAAAATGATTACAGGCTACATGAAATCGCAAATTGTGAAATTTATGGATTGTGAGTTCATTTTCTCGGATGCGACATAACATCTTAATTATAAGGTATAAGTTGGAGCAATTCCAGATGGTCAACATTACTGTAGGGTTCGTTGAAATAAAATAAGGTATAACTTATGCAGTCGGCTTGTGTGCACTCACAAGCACATGTTCCACTTATGGCTGACGGTTGCACTGATTTATCATTTATCTGATAGTTCCTTATCTAAATATGGAGTTGTTTGGGGTTCCATAACATAGAATGACTTTTCCCTTCCTGTTGACTTATCTGTAACCTATATGTTGGCACAATAACATGTATATATTCAAAAGCTTATGTTGAACTACTAATCAATCATCGTTTTGCAGGAGGCTTATGTTTTGATCGCGGCTCCAAGTCGTCATTATATCCGATCGAATCGTGCACTTATATTTCAGTGTTGCTTGCTCAATAAAATAGATTTTTTCCGCTTGAAAAATACACTTAAGTTATCAGGTTTCTTGACTTGTTCGATCTTTGATTATGTTCGATTCAATATTTGATTTGATTTGCAAATAGGAATATGTATTCAATTTAAATGGAAACAAATTGTTCGTATGCCCTTACATTTTAGAGTTATTTGTGCTGAACTTTTCTCTACTTTTATTTTTTAGGTTGGATACACTATTCGATTTGAGGACTGTACTAGCCCCGAGACCAAGATTAAATACATGACGGACGGTATGATGTTACGAGAGTGCCTCATCGACCCAGATCTCAGCCAGTATCAAGTAATCATGTTGGATGAAGCTCACGAGAGGACAATACACACAGACGTCCTGTTTGGTCTTCTAAAAACTGTAAGTGCTTCTATACCATAAGTATTGAGTACTTGACCAATACAAACAGTATTTTTTCAGGAAAGCAACAGATAAATACAGTCTGACATTTCCACAATCATTCATATGAAACTTAGATAGTTTGGATTGAATACTATGAACATCAGTTACTTTGATTGAGTATAGTTACCATATTTGTGTATTTAATTTAGAGTTTGTGGTTTCCTGTTAATTGACTATAAATTCTATATGTAATAACATTTGGAAACAAGGCCAACAAAAAAGGCTTTTGATTCTCAGGCATCGACTCGTGGAACAAAATGGCCTGCATTGGACCATTTTATTTTGATTCAAATTTTTACCGTAAATGAAAATAGGAAAATAGGAAAATAGGAAACTGTCACACGGAAATTAGTTATGTTTAAAATATCGCATAGGAGCTAAATACAATGGTGTATGTGTGGGTATTCAACAAAAGACCATAGGCAATGATAACTATCAGGTATATTTGTCACCACAGATAGAGTTTTTCCCCTTGCTATGCTATTGCGATCGAAGTTTGAAAAGTTTGAAAAGCGATGAATATTGGCCATGTTTATGATGGTTATTCGAAGTTTTATAGTCTATCATCCACTGTGGTACTTAAACAGTCTCTAATTAGTCTGCGGAACAAGTGAATCAAGACTTTCTATGATAGTTTGGAAGATCACTTTATCTTTTTGTTTCGACTGTATTTACGTTCTGTATTTTTATATGAATCGGATATGTAGTTGTGCATGTTGTTAAACATGATCGTGCCGATATTGAAATCATATCAATATATATATCATTCTAGGTAATCCCTATATGATGTACGGGTAATATAATGTCATAATTTGTCATATTTATATCAGATTAAATTAGTTTAAATCCATTACAAAGTTCTCACTACATTTTCTGGACCTGTGAAGGTATAATAATCCATGCTTATTATTCCAGTCGGTGGGCAGAACAAAATTAAAATAAAACCCTCGCTCCCATATTGATTTAAAAAAAAATTGCCTGAGAATCAAATATCTTCTTCTTTTTTTTTGGCCTAACATTTAAAATTTCTTTCAGGCTATTAAAAGGAGGCCGGAGATGAAGCTCATTGTTACTTCTGCAACACTTGATGCAGTAAAGTTCTCCAAATATTTCTTTGAGGCTGTAAGTACCCTAAATAATTATACGGCATAAATTTCACCCTCACAATGAGAGAAACTGAAGTCATGGTGATTTCTAGACTTGAGGCTACAGTTTGGCAGTTTTATTGTTGATCATGTGATTTTGGGTAATTGGTAACAGTAAAATAACACATTTTTAGCTCAACTTACTTTTGTAAGTTTGAGCTATTGCCATGGTTTGGCGTCCGTCGTCCGTGTGTCCGTCAACAATTTCCTTTGGCGCGGGCTACAGGTTGTACCTTTGGTCTGATCTTCATGAAATTTGTCATGAATGTTGACATTGACATGTAGATGGGAACGAGTCATTTGGGGGTCATTCGGCCAAAAAACATGGCCGCTGGCAGCCATCTTGGATTTCAAGATTCAATATATTGGCGCGGCCTACAGGTCGTACTGTTCATCTGATCATCATGAAATTTGTCATTGATGTTAACAATGACATGTAGATGGGAACGAGTGATTTTGGGGTCGTTCGGCCAAAAAATATGGCTGCCAGCAGCCATCTTGGATTTTACTCTTTGCATGACTAAATCCTTTGGCGTGGGCTACAGGTCGTTGTTTTGGTCGGAAGTTTATGAAATTTGTCATGGATGTTAACACTGTCATGTAGATGGGAACGAGTGATTTTGGAGTTGTTTGGCCAAAAAACATGGCCGCCAGCAGCCATCTTGGATTTTACTCTTTGCATGACTAAATCCTTTGGCGCGGGCTACAGGTTGTACCTTTGGTCTAATCTTTATGAAATTTGTCATGAATGTTGACATTGACATGTAGATGGGAACGAATCATTGTGGGGTCATTCGGCCAAAAAACATGGCCACTGGCGGCCATCTTAGATTTCAAAATTCAATCCATTGGCGCGGGCTACAGGTCGTACTGTTCGTCTGATCATCATGAAATTTGTCATGGATGTTAATATTGACATGTAGATGGGAACGAGTCATTTTGGGGTTTTTCGGCCAATAAACATGGCCACCAGCAGCCATCTTGGATTTTACTCTTTGCATGACTAAATCCTTTGGCGCGGGCTACAGGTCGTAGCTTCGATCAGAACATTATGAAATTTGTCATGGATGTTAACAATGACATGTAGATGGGAACGAGTGATTTTGGGGTCGTTTGGCCGAAAAACATGGCCGCCAGCAGCCATCTTGGATTTTACTCTTTGCATGACTAAATCCTTTGGCCCGGGCTACAGGTCGTACCTTTGGTCTGATCTTTATGAAATTTGTCAAGAATGTTGACGTTGACATGTAGATGGGAACGAGTCATTTTGGGGTCATTCGGCCAAAAAACATGGCGCTGGCAGCCATCTTGGATTTCAAGATTCAATCCATTGGCGCGGGCTACAGATCGTACTGTTCGCCTGATCATCATGAAATTTGTCATTGATGTTAATAATGACATGTAGATGGGAACGAGTGATTTTGGTGTCGTTCGGCCAAAAAACATGGCCGCCAGCAGCCATCTTGGATTTTACTCTTTGCATGACTAAATCCTTTGGCGCGGGCTACAGGTTGTACCTTTGGTCTAATCTTTATGAAATTTGTCATGGAATGTTGACATTGACATGTAGATGGGAACGTATCATTGTGGGGTCATTCGGCCAAAAAACATGGCCGCTGGCGGCCATCTTAGATTTCAAAATTCAATCCATTGGCGCGGGCTACAGGTCGTACTGTTCGTCTGATCATCATGAAATTTGTCATGGATGTTATTATTGACATGTAGATGGGAACGAGTCATTTTGGGGTTGTTCGGCCCATAAACATGGCCGCCAGCAGCCATCTTGGATTTTACTCTTTGCATGACTAAATCCTTTGGCGCGGGCTACAGGTCGTAGCTTTGATCTGAACATCATGAAATTTGTCATGGATGTTAACAATGACATGTAGATGGGAACGAGTGATTTTGGGGTCGTTCGGCCGAAAAACATGGCCGCCAGCAGCCATCTTGGATTTTACTATTTGCATGACTAAATCCTTTGGCGCGGGCTACAGGTCGTACCTTTGGTCTGATCTTTATGAAATTTGTCATGAATGTTGACATTGACATGTAGATGGGAACGAGTCATTTTGGGATCATTCGGCCAAAACACATGGCCGCTGGCAGCCATCTTGGATTTCAAGATTCAATCCATTGGCGCGGGCTACAGGTCGTACTGTTCGTCTGATCATCATGAAATTTGTCATGGATGTTAATAATGACATGTAGATGGGAACGAGTGATTTTGGGGTCGTTCGGCCAAAAAACATGGCTGCCAGCAGCCATCTTGGATTTTACTCTTTGCATGACTAAATCCTTTGGCGCGGGCTACAGGTCGTTGTGTTGGTCGGAAGTTTATGAAATTTGTCATGGATGTTAACACTGACATGTAGATGGGAACGAGTGATTTTGGAGTCGTTCGGCCAAAAAACATGGCCGCCAGCAGCCATCTTGGATTTTACTCTTTGCATGACTAAATCCTTTGGCGCGGGCTATAGGTTGCATTTGGTCTAATCTTTATGAAATTTGTCATGAATGTTGACATTGACATGTAGATGGGAACGAATCATTGTGGGGTCATTCGGCCAAAACACATGGCCGCTGGCGGCCATCTTGGATTTCAAAATTCAATCCATTGGCGCGGGCTACAGGTCGTACTGTTCGTCTGATCATCATGAAATTTGTAGGTCGTAGCTTTGGTCAGATCTTCATAAAATTTGTCCTGGATGTTAACAATTATACGTAGATGGGAACGAGTTCTTTTGGGGTCAATTGGCCAAAAAAAATGGCCACCAGCAGCCATCTTGTATTTTACTCTTTGCATCACTAAATCCTTTGGCGCAGGTTAGACATTTCAATTAGCACCTTTTCTATTCCTCCATTTACTGTCAACCATTAAATTATTCCCCTACCTAAGTTGAGCTACAGTGTCATTGACACTTTCATTTTATTGTTCAGTGCTATTTGTTTTTATTTCATTGAGGAGATAAATACTTTTAAACAGTTGGCAAAATATTTGTAACCGGAATTTCTGTTCATCTGTAGAATTTGAAAAATAAAAATTAGATTCAGAAATTATATTGTCTAAGATTAAAAAAATGAATTACTTGTGGCCATTACTCACGTAACTTTCTCCTTTCACAGCCTATTTTTACGATACCAGGAAGAACGTTTCCAGTGGAGATTCTCTATACTAAGGAAGCCGAGACTGATTATTTGGATGCATCAATGATTACTGTTATGCAGATCCATCTAATGGAACCACCTGGTAAGTAACAGGAATGTCGATATTCCTTACCTATCATGTTCAATTTTGTTGATACCATGTGACTGAATAATTGCCTGTCCGGTAATTGAGAAAATATCCTTAGTAGGTGCGTTTGGAAATTAAAAAAAAATCTTAATAGAAAAATCATATTCCTGCGATACCGGACAGTCTTGTTCATCGTGTTGAAATGACTAGGGTATTTTGTAGTCGACGGCCCTTTGTCGACAGTCGACACCTACTATCTATATAAAACGATTAAAAACCCACGCGTGATTATCAAAGTATTTTCTTAGACATCGATGATCTGCCCATTTCACAGCTGTTTGTCATCATAAATTTATTAAAACATGCATATTTATCATTATATTTATCACTGTTGACAGCCTATAGTGACAGGTAAGTATCATGAACAGCACTCATGTCATATATTATTGGTAAACTTCCGCGTTGAAGTTATGTTCACGAGCGATCCCGACAAAGTGACGGTCATAAAATACTATAGAGAGAATTAGAAACAGCTGGATGCAACAACCTTCCTAACTTCCTGTGCATGTGCAGTCTATCTCCGTCAAAGGTATCTTGCCCACTGAACTATATGGTATATTATCCCAAGTAGGAGGGGTTAACTCTCCGAGTTGAAAAAACGGTACGAAAATTCTATGGTACATATCCTCTGTCATGTTCATGACACGTGTAATCACGTGATTTCTGACACGTAGTGAAATATTCGCCATATTTTTTATCCCTCCTGCCTGGACGGACGTCACTCCTACGAAGCTAAGTAGCAGTTTTTGTATAGCAAAAACAGTTTTGTTTTTGTATTATACAAACAACATTATTTCTTTGCTTATAGTTGAAAATTATGTACAATTCACATAAAGATTACGACGGTTTGTTCCGAATATAATATCGGAATCGGATGACTCGTTTCGTTTTAACCGACTTTGTCTTCCATAATTTTAATCGGTCAATGATTTAATATCCGTTGTCTATGCAGACAATATGCAGCGTTTCTGGCCTATTAAAGGCAGAACATTCGAGGCACCATTGGATATGACTAAAGACGCTGATCGTTTTCTTTATAACAAATCTATGGCATACATGTGACGTGTTATTTAAGTTACCACGTGCGTTGACGGTGGTTAAAGGTATCACAAAATTAGGTGACTTACTTTCGAGTTCATTCTTTCGTTTGACGGCTTTCTTTATATGTTGACAATCATCGTCTAGTGTACAACTGACGGAAAAAGCAGTGTTTAAACGCTTGTGAAATCGGCTGATAGGATTGTAAAATCCCGAATGTCAATTTGAACCTTTTTCACCCTGGATGATTAACAATGGGGCCGTTACTGCCTTGGTTGCCACATGGTAACATAACACAACAGGTGTATTTGTGATTGTTCGCAATCACATTAATTACTTTCACAGGACTGCTAATCGAGGTAAGACCAGGTTCATGAATCGCCTTCCCCGTAGCTCCCCTTGAAGTCGCTTCCCTCGTTTCGAGGTCCCAAGAGTAGAGAATGAAAGTCGATATATAGGGTTCCTCTAATTGGCGTAATTAGCACTCGGAGCGATAGTCACACCACACAGGACGCGGGTTGGGGCTACCCATCGAACCCGTAGCTCCCACGAGTTGCTTCCCCTAGGACACTGATGCTTGCCGATATATCGTGTTCCTCTAATTGGCATAATTAGCACTCGGGGGCGATAGTCACACCAAACAGGGTGCGGGTTGGGGCTACCCATCGAACCCATTAGTCATAGTTGGTGCGCTCCCTGGACTATCGAACGGGACGTCAATCTGCTTCCTCGGGTCGACCGTTGGCGGTTGGCGTGCCCAGGACGGCTGTGATTCAGCTCTACTAACACTCGACACACGCTGTCCATCGCTACAAGTTGTCATCTCGGGGTCAGCGAAGCTGAGGGATACACCCTGACCATGCTCTCCGGTGCCTTATGATAATAGTGTGTGGGAATTTCGGCTAAAATTACTAGTAGAATGGCCATTTTACTTTGTCTCAATTCAAATTAGGAGACATTTTCTCTAAAAAATTATTACGTTTACGCTATTATTTGGCACCTGAAAGTTTATCCTCCATGCCTTCTGCCCCAGCTGGGCTTGGAATGGGATCACAGTTCACAGGCTTGTTTCCTCCTTATTATAAGCCACCACTTCCGGGGGCTTGGCAGACAGGTTACTGGCCGCATTCTGGCCAACAGCTGCCAGTAACTTCGGGTTTGATTTTAAATGAAAACAAAAGATCTTATTCCCTAACGCCATTATAGCAGGAAGCTTGCTTGGGAACTGGTACAGGTCTACTAACCTCCCATCGCCAGTTCGGTCGGTTGGATATCGGGATCGGTCGAGCTGCTGCTCCATCCCCGAGATGTACAGGCTCTGGACATTCCTCCGGGGTCCCCAATGACCAGACCTCACATGCAATTAGAAATGAAGCTTGTCGTGGTGTATTGTGCTGTTAACACCCCATCGACGGATGGAGATCGGGATCAGATCGAGCAGTCGCTCCAGCACGAGGTGAAAGGGCTTTCGACATTCCTTTCGGGTCACCTTTACATGCGCTTACGAGGGAGCTCAGTTAGTTGTTCAGTGTTCTCTGATGCAGCCAAGCGCAGGAAGAAAATTAATGTCGAATTTTGATTAACAAATAACCTCAGATTGACATGATTTGATAGCATTGTTCTACAATCATTTACAATTTAACAGAACATCAGAGTGTTTTCCCTTGTTTCGAGGGTTCCAAGGAAGAGATAGAAACCTTTACGACCAGGACACTGTCACTTGTCAATGTATAGTGTTCCCTTCATTGGCGTAATTAGCGCTCAGGACGATAGTCCCACCAAACAGGTCGCGGGTTGGGGCTACCCATCGAACCCATTGGCCGCATTTGGTGGGCTTTCTGGACCATCGACAGGGACTCCAAGTCGGATACTCGGGACGACGGTTGGCGTACCCTGGGACAGTCAAATGAGGAAATACGATCCAAGTTGCATGGCTTTTGTTCGCATTTGGGTAGCAACTTGCCCTGTGATGCCGTTCAATTTGTACCCTGCCCTAACGTCGTCAGAGCTGGGTGGTTATGCCATTGGACTGCACACTTGGCGACCTGGGTTCGACCATCCTGAGAGGTATTCAACCATTTTACTGTTCTCGGTTTGGGATGTGTTCAACTTCTTGCTTTATAAGTTGTTGCTTCTTTCCATGTTCCATCCAGCTCTTTCGTGGTCACAGGGTTTGCTGGAGAATGTCTATAGTCATTCATATCACTAGATTAGTATATGACTCTCGCCCTTTCATTTTCCTGACTTTTAAGACGTGTTCTGGACTGGTTCGGGTGCTCGAAAGGGTAAATATTTACATCTCGATTTGGGACGCAAGAATCAGAGATAAACAAGCATACATGCTTTATCTCCGACCTCGCTGTGTTTCCGTAATAGATACGAATGACATTGGGTGCGTTGGAACTGTGGATTAACTGAGTCGGATTAATTCTTCGTTTCTGTTTAATCATCCGTTTCATCTCACTTTAATAAGGACACCACCTACAGGTATGGTTGCCCAATAACCAGATATAGGGTTTATCCTCTCAATATGGTTGTATATTTTAGGTGGGTGCATTTGCATATCTTTTGTCTTCAGGTTGCGTTCAGTTCTAACTCAACATGGATTTCACTTTTGTTGTCCAGTCATACATAAATTATCCATGGTTCGACATATGCTCAATTTCAGAACGCTGTTGACATGAGGTCTAGTTCAACACCCCACTCAGGCTTAATGGGCAACACGGCGTATTAGCGTGGAAAAGAAGAACGAAATGGCTTCTGTGATATCGGCCTTTGCGTCTAATACGTCATTCTTCTTATGGGCTCGGTTGTCGGGACATAATGGTTTTGTTTTCCCTGATAGTGCTTGATTCGCCTAGTGCTCATTTAATATACTAAGCCAGGTCCTCTGCTGACCTCAGCGATTGCCAATGCAGGATAATGTTGCGCCTATGGGGCAGCATATGAATCGTGTTGGGCACACTTCATAAAGCCGGATAAAGATTCTTGCCAGATGCTTCTCCTCGTGCGAGATTCACTAGCATTGGGTGTCGGATGCCAGATCATATGATCCGCCCTCTCGATTCGCACTTCGGGCGATGGTTGTCTCCGGAACAGGGTCCCATTGGAGGGGCACCCCATCCTTACCAGAAGGGATACCTTGCGCCATCGACTCGTCGGGGACCAGTCAGCAGAGCTTGAACAGTTGGGGCGCGGTGGCCCTTGGTCTGCTTTTCATTACCTACCTGCCGTCGGTTTCCGCTTGTTTTGGGCTTGTGCCACAATCCTGATGCATCGTTAGTACAATTTTTGTTTTTGTGGATTTCCACCTTAATGACATTGGAATTTCGGTTCCTGGCTGTCTTTCTGTCATGGATTCAGTAGCATGTGATTGGTCAGTTGGGTTTAACTGTGTTGGTGGGCATTTCCACATTTGGGAACATCATCAGGGGAAAATGCCATGGCTTATTGCATCTTAGTCGGTGATATCTCGAACTCTAGCCTTCAAACTAAGTTTTCTGCTGTGAAACTCCAATTCTGACCCTGTGTTACCCGTACCTTTCCCGGCAAGTACTCGGCTGATACATTATTAGCCCTAAGTTCCGATGCGAATGTCTTCTCCGTCTCCATGTCTTCTGAAGCTATTTACTTTACTTGCAGGGGTCTTAAACTCTTAAGTGGCCACTTTTTGTTCGTTGAGCTTGCTGACAGGTATTAGTTTTAGGATGTAATATTACATTGGCTTATGGTCCTATTGTGCATGTGTATATATATATATATGTATATACATATATATCTATATGTCTGTGCATGTATATGTATATATTGTAGGTTATCAGGTCAATCCAGTTCTTTGATTCAGATGCATAGCGGTGTTTTTGTTTCCTCGTGGCCTCCATCTGTTAGAAAATTCTATTCTTTACCATATAGTTCAGTGGGCAAGATACCTTTGACGGAGATACAATATTTTCCAAAATAAGTAAAATATATATCTCCTAGAAGTATCTTGCCCACTGAACGCTGAGCTCCCTCCCAGGGTTTCGCACCCACCCCGCTCACGAGGAATGTCCTACTGGGGATAAAAAATATGGCGAATACTTCACTACGTGTCAGAAATCACGTGATTACACGTGTCATGAACATGACAGAGGATATGTACCATAGAATTTTCGTACCGTTTTTTCAACTCGGAGAGTTAACCCCTCCTACTTGGGATAATATACCATATAGTTCAGTGGGCAAGATACTTCTAGGAGATATATATTTTACTTATTTTGGAAAATATTGTTTTTTGCCTGATAATATCACAAATGTAACATTTTACGCAATGTTCAGAGCTATTCCGCTATACCATGTAACTGTTGGTCTAATTTAGGGGTATGTGGTTGTATGACTATGAGTCAATGACTTGATTAGAAATCTGACTGATATATTGGCATAATCCAGCACAATATATATATAATTACAGGCTTTCCGCTAGTAGGACAGGGGGCCCCTTTAAGGGTCCCATTCCCCCAGCCAATTTTTCCCCTTCTGTCATACCACAGGACATATTCCATATGTATAAAGGTATAAATTTCTCCATTTTGTTGGGACAGTACTATTAAATTTAAATAGTTGACAACTTTATTTGATTTATAGCGAGAATACACATTCGGACCGATCTAGCACTAAAAGTTGGATGTCAGTATGTATGTAGGCCGGAGCTAACATTCAACGTGCAGGGTCGATGTGTTCCATTTAGAATATAGAGTACACTTTATTTAGTTTTTACTGAAATGCTCCGGATTCTGAACAAGCACACCCGGCTCTGCAAGTTGCACGCTAGCTCCAACCTGCAGACACAGTTAGATGAACTGAGGAAGTGTTCAAACCCGACATCGCTAGAACACATGCTTTGGAGTCCGCTGGTTACGTTGCTGCGGTTAGGTTACGAAAAATGACCGCCGATAATTTAATCATACCCACTGATTCTATCTTCATGTCGTAAAATATATATATCACTCCATTTTTTTCAAAGCATCTTATCTATGTTTATTATAATTTAGCTTGATATTTAGAACTAAAACATTTCACCTTTATTCTATTCCTTCATTGCTTCCAACCTGCTAATCATGTATCTGCTGAGTGTTATATTCCGGCACGTTATGCATCCGAACTATCTGCCGAGTCTTGAATAGTGAGTCGTTTAACTGTTGAACAATGCAAGGCCTTCACCACCGGTGATCTATAACCTGGCAATTAATTTTTATCTAATACATTTTCTAGGTTTTAAAGTTATTGCGGTTGATAGCATAGTAACTTTGGTAGAAAATGGATGCAAAACGATCAGCAAATCAACTCTCTGATTCTTCTATTGGCCGATACAACAAAAGTAGGTCCACTAGTGTTTCCACGACATTGAAAACATTGACTGCATTTTCCCCTCGGCGGATGCAGGACCCGTTCCCCAAAACCTGGCGGAAAGCCTGATAATTATAACAGTGCCCAGTCCAGAGTGAAGTGAACACGTGATCACGTCGGAATTGGTTTGATCTTGGATCAGTCACCGCGTTGTCAAAACAAGATATCTTTTCCAACATCGGACTTAGAATATTGTAGATCAAAGGTGCCGCATTTTGAATATGGGAACATGTACAGTAAATCTGCTGTTGTGACTTAGCCAAACAATAACTGTTCCAATTGATGAGACATCAAAAGGGTCCCGTTTTTCCGGCGAACAACATAGTATAACAGGTCGCTATCCCTCGTGTGATATCTGAATATCTAGATCAGAAACATGTTTTTATAATACGGTAACTGTGACCAGGTAGTCGTATTTTGGGTTCCATTGCAATTGTTTGTGCTTTTTCACATGGCGACAATAAATATGGAACTTTATTGCATGCATCAATGATTGCTACTAATGAAACGTTTATCTGTACCTTTCTGGGAAATATAACGATTAGTCGACTAGCAGCTTGCTAATCGATTATCGCTGAAATTCTAGTCGACGTCGACTTGACTAAACGTTTCAACACTATGTGTTCAATCATTTTATTTCACTGGTCATTTTCAAGTAAGATATCCCCACTGTCTCATCATGTGAATGGTTTATTCATGTGTCAAAACGAAGGCAATTATTTCCAAGAATAGGATTGTTCTATAATTGTATTATATTTTCTGAAATTACTGCCATTCTGGCCGCATTCTGAGTAAAGAACCTTGTATTATAGTTTGGTACTTTCAGTGTTTTGACCAATTTTTGTTAGGGACCTGTGTTTATTAAAACGTTCATTAAACTTCCCATATAATTGATCCAAGCCAATTTTTGTCATTTCTCTATTCTTCCAGGTGATATTCTATTGTTCCTCACTGGTCAGGAGGAGATTGATACGTCTTGTGAGATTCTGTTCGAGAGGATGAAGGCTTTGGGTCCTGATGTCCCAGACCTCATTATCCTGCCAGTATACAGTGCTCTGCCCAGTGATATGCAGACCAGGATCTTTGACCCAGCTCCACCAGGATCACGGAAGGTATACATCACTGAATACACAGATGTAGATATCCCAGAACCATGGATTTACAGCTTGTCTAAGTAAAATTATGTGTCCCTGAATTTTGCTTCAATACTACTTTAAAGTGATGTCGGTAATGGAAAACTGCATGTTTTTATGATCGTTAGTAAGTGTCCTTCAATTTGTGTTATATACCCGTTAGAGCTGAAGCGGTTAGACGGTTAACCGGTTAGCATCCGGTTAGCGACGTAACCGGTTAGAAAAAAATGAACCGGACGTAACCGCATCCCGTTGTCAGTTGAATGTGAACGTGAATAATCCTCAAAATATTAGGTTAAATGATGCAAAACTAATACTAAATCCCGTGTCACCGATAGTAGAGTGCAATGCAAGCATTAAAGGCACGTGCGGCCTTAATTGTCGAAAATATTCATAGTTGTTCCAAACACCGTAACCAGAAAAACATTAAAACGCATACAGTTCCGTTCATATATACCATGACCATCGCGTAAACAGCATGTTATCATAAAGACCTACTATATTTTACCTAAGCAAGAGCCTGATTGTGTTACAGAAGACAGCACAATGCTGCTGGCTAATCACACACAAATGGCATAAACGCTCTTTATTCGTTCCATATCAGGAATTTACCCACAAAGAACGCTCTTTATGTTTACCATCATAATATAAACAAACACCAGAAAAGTAACTTTTTATGCCTTTGTTTACATAACAATGGTCAAAAATATGACAATAACATACTGTTTATGCGATATTTCTTATTTGTATACGGACAAAGTCTGTCTACATTTTGTTGTTCTTTCTGTTTGTGGCGGATTTTGACGGGTGGAAATATTTTCACAGGATACCCACCGCCAAGGCCAACCGTACCTTTAATTGGTACACGCGGTAATATCAGATACTTAGTAGCAATTCTCGAACTGTCTGGAAGTGTCGGCGACCTTCAATCAATTCCGACCCTTTGAAGTTTTCTTCCGACAAAAGCACGTGTGCAGTCACTGTGTATCAAGTCTGAATGTACCCAAGGAAGTGACAACGTAAAAGTGGCGTTGTGTGGCAATGCGTGCTTTCGTAACTTAATAGTTAATACTGCACGAAGCAACATGGATTCAAATTGGAATCACACCACGACATACTATATATAAAACTGTTTTACAGTGGGGTTTATAAAAACTATGTAAGTCGACAAAGTTTGAAGATTGAGATCAGCTGCACAATGTCTTCACTCTTCCCGTTCTTCCTCCCTGTTGTGATTTAATATGATCAATTCAATTGAGTGACCAAACAGACATCGTAGTTGAAGCAACCCAAAACTTCTTCAATAATCTTCCCTTTTATCAAGGAAATTTAATTGATGCTCCATGCTACTCTGTAACTGGTTGTGCCTGTGGGACTAATTAACACTCAATTTGGCAGTAATTGCTATATGTTAAGTGATTGCATACTAAAACCAGTCCTTCCCAGGAGACGGGAGTGATTGCTCTCGCACCCGTATGCACTCGTAATTTTCAATTCACGGGTGCTGAAATTCGCACCCGTCCCTCTTTGCAAAATACTAATGGAGACTATAATTGTTGGTTCAATATTGAATTATTTTAAGGTTTATTTAGATCCTTTACCATCTCAGTTCAACTGTGGCATATTAAGGTGTAACTCTACATACCGGTAGGTCTATTCCACAATGACTTTTTGTTTGAGCAAAAACCCAACTTTCAATTATAGTATGGGTGCCATATTACACCCGTCTTCTGCATTACGGGAGCAAATAAATGCTCTCGCTGTGTTTTCCTCATGGGAAGGACTGCTAAAACCGAAACCGAAACGTAAATTATATAACCTCCCAACACTAGTGTCCGCTATCACGATACCGACGAATAGCTCGAATACTGAATAGGACTGCGAGTCTGACCTAACTGACCTTCCTTTTTGTTCTCTAGTTATTACTTTCTTGTCTTTATATATAATGCATTGGAGGATATACCAATGATGATAATTATATATTACAGATCTTTAATATATAGTTTTGTTACTCGTTTTACCAATACCCATACTATTTTACTCGTTTTACAAATGCCCAAACATATGCTGATCACGGCAAATAAGCGATCTCCCCTGCCATTCACAAATTTCACTTGCTCATTCCCCATCACGACTCACGAGAGCCAGCAAAAGAACAGTGAATGCGTGTTTTTGAATATCGTTAAATGCCGTGAATAAGGTCTTTATTTCAGCTACTACTTCTCACCTAGGTTTGTCCCTGGAGCATGGCATAATGTCGACATAATTAGTGTGAGAGAAGTCCGCTAGAAATTTAGCGGTTAACCGGTTGAAATCCGTTAGAAGAATGGGTCAACCGTTTCAGCTCTAATACCCGTTGGTGACATCACCTCAGAATAATATTTAAGTTTTGTACAGTTGAGAACTGAGAAGCGACATTGAAACCCAATAAATACTAGTTGTATCATCTGTATCTGGGATATATTGAATAGCAACGTCACAAAAAATTGTGTCCCACAACTACATGTATCAATTTCTTGCAATTGCAGCATATATACGAGGTTGTTTTGACACCCTGCATGGTTTCAAATGTTTACCCAATGGTTTTAGACATATTTTCCCACATTTAGGCCATTAAAAATTAAAGTCTGGGTTCCCGGGCAATTATGTCTAAATTATTATTTGATGAGGGAGGGAGGCTTTTTATATTTATTATTTATTTTAAATTCTTCAAAACATACATCAAAATCGAAAAATCTTTTTTCATGATTCCAGGTAATACAACTTGTCTCAGTGTAATCACATGTATAGCTCAATACTTGGGAATATTCTGACACCTCTGTTGCCTCAATTCCCAAAGCATGGCTCTAAATGGCTATCGAGGAAAGGCATAGCATGAGTTTTGTCTGGTTCTTTCATGATAGGATGTGAAGGATATGGTTTATAAAGTCAGAACCGCTCAATGTCTCCCACCAAATATCAGAACTGTACAATGTAACCACACATGTAGAGAAACACACACCACTCAAATTACAAAAACTTATGACCATTGAATTAGGAATTCTGAGAAAGCTGATTCAAATGTAGCAGTGCCATAAATTGCTCTACATGTATTTATTTACTGCAATGCCCATGAATATCCATTATCAGGAACAATTCTCAGTGACACTGAAGTTATATTTCTAGTGTTCCACAAGAATCCTATATACCAGTTTATACCATTATACTTTCGTACTGATGGCTGCTGATGTGGGTACATGTCTGAATGTGGTGTCGAAGTGACAGTTCTGATAAATTTGTTGAATTCATTGGAAGGAACTTCAAGAAGAAGAAAGTATTTTTGAATAACTTCATTTTTATTTTTTAATTAACAAAAAGATAACTGGTATCCCACCATTGCTATCAAAACATAAATAAAAAAATAAATATGTTATATATGAATGTTGACACAAACATTCTTGAAAGCTTTCATGCTTTGCACCTACAGGTGAACTGATTCATGATAGCCATGTGTGAAACTGATATTTTGATATCTTGGTTCTCTTGTGATATGATTGTTTGGCACCAGGAAACACTTTTTGCCCATTGAAACTACTCGAGTTTCCGATATAGCATTTCGGTTTAATGTCTTTAAAATCGTTTGGAATTTTAGGGATTTGCATTTCGCCAAAATCATCAGATTTATTGCATTTTATTGTCTCATAAAGTTCACCAACAGATGTTCCTTCGGTTAATCCTCCATATACACTCCACTGAAGGATAACTGTGATCCCTGACGTAATGCACACAGAAAACAAACTCATTTGCCCATTTTAATTAGTCCAAAATTGTGGAAAAATAGACAAACGTTAATATTAGTGCTTTTGTCACCGGAAGTAAAGTATACTCTTAAAAATGTGACCGGTGCTCTTAAAAATGTGACCGGTGATCCAAAAATAAGTCCCTATCACTAGCATATGGAGGGAAAAAACAAAATTTGAGATAAATAGTTTTGATGTGGCGGACTTTTAGTGATGCGGGCGGGGCCCGTGAACCCAGACTTGAATTTTTAATGGCCTTAGGCCCATATAAATTTACTCATGATTATGCTGAGGAATTATGTGTAACTTTCCGCCTAAACAACTCACAAATATACTGATCTGGTTCCCAAAATGTTTATGAAGGTCAATGTCATGTTTATAACTGGACCAAGTCTTCTCGATCCACAACAGCTTGGGATATCGGTTGGAATGATGCTGTTTTTGGACCGAGTCCCACCCCGTTGCTCTTCTATGACAGATGTTACGCCCAGAATTGTGGGCGGGAGTTATATTGCTTGTATGTCTTCGGGTTAGGTCAAATGGAAGCTTTGCATATTTGAACATAGAGGGCAGCCTTTCCAAGCATGATGATATAATACATGCATATATCAGAGGTCCGTTAAATGTCAAACCAACGAAATATATAAGTAAACAAAGCCTAGTTTTCCAGAAAATGCCTGTAAACAAAACATTAAATGATCGTATGATCACTATGCCTTTTTCTATCATGGTAGATGATATATCATTTGGAAGATCAATCGCATTCAGGGGTTTATGTGATTGCTCAGGCTCCACGTTTAGATGTAGTATGTCTTTTGGATGAACGTCATTTATAGATGAGCAACCGGGCGGGAATCAGTCCAAAAACAGCATTATCCCAACCGATATTCCAAGCTGTTGTGGATCTAGAAGACTTGGTCTAGTTTATATAAACATGCACCTGCAACTATTATTATTGAAGTCGCACTGTTGCGGTATGGTTATTTTAGTAACATTATGTTGAAAATTGGAGACAATAGATGGATAACACATATAGAACATTGTTAGAAAGGTTAACATATCTTCTTTATTTCATACGCTTATAATGATATCGGCATGTGTTTGTGATAAACAATAATAAATCAAATCGGTATGGAGTTAAATCCCACACCTGTCGGCAGTTTTGCATCAATGATTTTTAGTGAACCCAAAAAATAGCAATTGTGACATCAAACAGGTGATGTCTATATTTAGACCGAGAAAATCTCTTTATGGCAGTACATGTTAGGTCTGCATACTCACCAATAAATTAGTATTGATACTGAATATCACCCAAAGGATATACAAGTCGCTAACCAATAAAATAATTTATAATTCTTTGGAAATATTTTATTATTCTGAGAATTACGCTCTGCCCGCTAAAGCAGGCTGACTTGATGAAAGAGTTGAGGCAAAAAAACATTTAGTGTTTAATTTTCTCTTGCATGTGAGTGAGTGTCTCAGAAGTTTTCTTTGTTGAGTTTTTGTTATGCCAATCAGTTAGATGGACTAATACTATGTCATTCTAGTATCATATGAATGACTCTCTGTATTGAGTAATGGTTACTTGATCTTTTCCAGGTTGTCATAGCAACCAATATTGCAGAGACCTCCTTGACGATTGATGGCATATTCTATGTTGTTGACCCAGGGTTTGTAAAGCAAAAAGTTTACAATTCGAAGACAGGAATGGATCAGCTTATAGTCACACCAATCTCTCAGGTATGTTTGAATAATGTAGCAGGATAACATTTATGTTCGGGCCTGGGTGTTTTAAAGTAATTGAGAGGGCTATACATAAGTTTCCTCTCAAAGGGCGAAATATTCTGATACTTCTAATAGCTGGTGAATAGCTTCAAACAGATTTATAAAATCAATTGTGTTCAAGGAAGTTGTGGGAGAAGGATTCAATTTATATTTGTTCAAAACAATTTTAAAAAGTGCAGAGACACACTAGATATTCAGTACTGGTGAATATTTTATCCATATTTATATCTGAAATGTATTTTAACTGTTGGAGGTGTGCCAATGGCTGTGGAGAGTCTTCTCCATTGTTGGTTACTTGAAAGCGAAGTTTGGCATGGGACATAGAAATGTATGACTAAATCCTTCAGCACACCCTACATGCCACATCCGATTGTCACCAAACTTCATATGGATGTTGGGAGAGGCCTCTACATAGGAGCTATCAAATATTTCTTAAATTTATTTTTAAAAACATGTCCGCCAGGATCCATCTTGGATTTCACATTATAATCCATTGGCACACCCTGCAGCCCACATTTATTGGAGTAACGTTTTTTTAAATTTACAGGCATGTTTATGATCACCTCTAGATAGTAGCTATTTAATTTGAATGATTTAAAATGAAAACATTGCTGCTGGCAGCCATCTTGATTTTACTCTTTGCATGACTAAATCCTTCGGGACCCTCCTCAAGTTGAGCTACATTATCATTGACGCTTTCATTTTCTGAAGTTATCATCTTTGAATTGTAAAATACACTCATCCCTGTATCTCCATCATCTTAGATGGGATGTGATATTAAACGGATAAACTATTTGCATTCATTGGATAGCTATGATCGGACACTTCAAAAATAATTAAAATTCATTAATAAGTCTAATGATATCCGATATTGCAACAAATAATGTTCAACATAGATTCAGATTGGCTGTGTGTTCAGGTGTCAATCTGATTATGCAAAATTATTGTGTTCCTATAAATAGAAAATAGTAGGTGAGTAGGCCAGCTACTGGGGTACTATCGAAAAATAGTATAGCAGTGTGCAGCCAATCAGAATGCTAGAAAGTCACGGGAGATATAATATATATCTAATATAATGGACCCATCTAGCTGAAGCACATAATCAGAATATCATATGTCTGCATAGGATATACAAAGAACAACACAAGTGTGTTAATGGGTTTGTTGAACGCAAGTTCTGTACTAATATGAAACAGCAGGAACACAGTAATTCTAGGAGCAAGCATGTAATAAATACTCAGTCTGCTTTACATAGCCTCATTATGCCCCTGCCATAACTTAACAAAGGGGAGTCTGCTTTTTCTCACATGATTACATCGTTTATTATAGGCTCAGGCCAAACAGCGGACAGGGCGAGCAGGCAGAACAGGACCTGGTAAATGCTACAGGTTATATACAGAGAGAGCATACAGGGATGAGCTGCTTCCAACCAATGTTCCCGAGATACAGAGAACAAACTTGGCTAGTACTGTGCTGTCACTCAAAGCAATGGGAATCAACGATTTGTTGTCCTTCGACTTCATGGACCCGCCCCCAATGCAAACTATGATCTCAGCTATGGAACAGCTGCATGCTCTTAGTGCTCTGGATGATGAAGGATTGTTAACGAGACTCGGCAGAAGGGTACGCATCATTTATATTTTAATTGTATATAGTAATTGTCAAAAATAAATAAGGACTGTTAACACTAATAATTCAAAGAAATATAAAATATTGCTTTAATTATTTGCTTTCATGTCGACATCTCCTCACGTGCCCGCAAAAAATTTGGATTTGAAAGGCAACTGTTAAAAGTCTTCGAAATATCGAACTAATAGTTCAGTGATGAAGCTAAGGATGTAGATAACAGATAAACAAGCCCCAGTGTGAAATAATTATGTTTGACCCAGATATTACAATATATCCAACCAGGTTGTTATTAATAACAAGACAGGTTTTCCTTAATGAGTAACTTTATTAATCAATAAAGCAACAGGTAGACAAAAACATGTTTATGCTTTCTTGTTATTGGTGAAGCCCCTTTTTGGTACCATCAAAGTGGCAGCCATGAGATCCTAGTCTCCAATCCCATATCTAGACCTGAAAACACACTGAGCATAGCTGTTAGCAAAAGGGATATCTACTCCCAAAACTGAAGCACAAATATTGGGAGGGTGGGTGCACAAAATAACAGTTGACCGATTCCGACAGTGGCTTTACCTGAAGAGACGATGTATGCTGTAATAACCCCTTGACCTGACGCCAGTTCCTCTCTCAATATCGGCGTGCTTTGTTCAACGTTTTGGCATAATCACATTGCTTTTGGACAAACAAAGGTATTATCTCAGCTTGTTGACAACTGGTGAACCGTGAGGAATAGAAGCTGGTGAATAGATTGATATTTCCGGAGTGACTTGATATCCATGTCGCTCCCCATTTACTGTAACTGACCTTGCATCAGATCTATTTATAGTTATCCCTGGTTTACATGTTCATTTATTCCAAAGCAACCTTGTGGGATAAATGATTCGCTGACAGCTATGCTGTGCCGTCTCTGTTTTATAAAACAGAGCAAAATTTTTCACTACTTCTTCAAAATGTTGATACTGTACTGATGATGTCAATTTGGGACTTAGTCTGGGCGACGTAATTCACATGTACTTAGTGTAGTAGTACCTATAGTTATGATGTATATATATATAGGCACATCAATCTTTGTTTCATTGTTGTGATTGGTAGTTATAAATTATGTCGGAACTAACTTTATAATTTTATCTAACCAGACATAGAAATGGTCATTAAATTATCGCTTACTACTAGAATGCAGTGTCTCTTGGCAGTTGGAGGATTCATATATAGGCCTGTGGTAGGACTTATGGCAATTCCCCAAAACACAGAACTTTTTAGTCTAAGTAGCATTTATTATATTATGGACACTATAGTTTATAGGCCAACCTACATAATTATGACATTACAAAACAGCCATGTGTGCAATTATATCATTAATAACTGATAATTGAGAATAAATATGAGCTAATTTTAACGTGCGGGATGCATGTTAATTTGGACATTTCCTGCTGAGGCAGGTAGCTAGCTTTATATAGGTATACATATGTCTACATTTGCGGTCGTATGCTACATGTAATAAAAATCAAGTTCTGTTTTTGAGATAAAGAATTTCTGAGAACATTTCAGAAAAGAGAAAATCAGAATTTTCACGCCATTCGCTAGAAATAAATTTCGAAAAAGGCCTAGAAAATGTTCAAATTGGAGTAGGGGCTATGTACCCAAATCATGGCCATGAGCAGAGAATTATAAGAATTCACAAGATTGTATAGTGGCACATACTTCACATTGGGCTATATGTAACTGTTATATGTAAATGTTATAGGATCCATATGATGTACTCATACAGCATAAAACTATACTACATGTATGCTATATATACTGTACTATGCTATACTATACTGTGCTATACTATAGCATACTCTGCTATACTATACTGTTCAATACTATACTATAATATACTGTATTGTACTGTGATATACTATGCACTATACTGTGCCATACTATATTATACTATACTGCGGTGTAATATACTACACTACACTATACCATACTTATACTATACTGTTCTGTACTGTAATATACTATACTGTACTGTGTTGTCTTTGTACTGTGTTGTACTGTGGTTAACTATGTTGTACTATACTATGTTATACTGTACTATACTATGGTACACTGAACTATGCTATGTTGGGCTGTACTATACTGTGCCGTGCAGTGATGTACTATATACTATACTATGTTGTACTATATTGTACTGTACTTTACTATGGTATACTACACTATACTACATTGGGCTGTGCTATACTGTACTATGCGCTGTACTGTGCTGTACTTTATATTGTATTATACAATACTATACTATACTATGCTGTGCTTTATCTTATACTATACTATACTAGTAGGGTTGTCCACTTTATTTATAAAGATACACATAGAGAAACTCCCATACTTAACTATGTTAATTCTCTATAATATAGGTATTAAACTGTGCCATTTTGTGAGTAAAAATGTATTTGTAACTAGCCACTAAGAACAATTCAGTGTCTCTCATTCTGTGCATACCATGTGTATCCAGTCACATGGTTTATATAATCCATGATCCACAATCTCTCATCTGGCTATTGTATAGCCAGAATGGAGATTCATGGTTTACATATAACTTGTATAGCTTGGTACAATCCATTGTAAATAATGTTACAGATTTTGTACCTATAACTGTGTACCACCCTGTTAGCTACACCAGTATAAAGTTGGGTTATTCCCCATTGTTTAGAATGTCCTGAAGTGTCCACACTTATATCAGTTAAATGTCATTATTGCTTGAGCTGGAAATTAAATGTCATTCTAGGTGTACAAATGCATTTGTAACTAACCACATAGTATGGTTCAGTGTTTCTCATTCTGCTTGCCATTTGTAACTAGTCACATGCTTTATAGATCCAGTCCAGAATCTCTCGTCTGGCTACTGTATAGCCAAAATGGAGATTCATGGTGTGCATATGGCTTATACAGCTTGGTATAAGTTATATGTACAGTGCCCCTCATGCTGTGAAAACCATTATCACTTCTAAACTCTATTGCAAATAATGTTATTGTTTTTGAAACCATTGGTACATATCACTGTTACCACCTTATGCTAGCTATACCAGTATAAAGTTGGGTTATCCCCCATTATTTATAAAGTCCAGATATGTCCACACTTATATCAGTTATATGTCATTATTGCTTGAGATGGGCATTAAGATATGTCATTCCATGTGTAACAATCCATTGGGATCATAGTTTGTATATCTAGTTCAAAATATTTACTATGGCTACTGCAGCCAGAGTGGAGATTGGAGAATCATGGCATGATCTAGGTACATTCTCAATCTCAATACAGAATAGACAAATTACATATTAGAACACTGTTAATTCACGCAAAAATGCTACTTACCATCCAATATATAAATGTCTGTTGGATAAATCATGTTTGTCACATAATTATTCTTTTCTTCAGTCTGCTCATGCACACTGTTGTCAAAGAATATTATTATTATTTCTTTTAAATTTTCTGGCATCCACCTATTCACTCCATCCTCAACATGTACACAAATCACCGAACATAACCTAGTCAATTATATATTCCAATTAAGAATTATGCTAAGCACATAAGATGATAAATTGCAAGTTTTCGAGACAGGCGTTCGGCGCAACAGGTCAAAAACACGTCGCCGTGTGTCTTCACTTCACTGGTCCTGTGTGCACGATAAAAACGTGCACCAGATGATGACACAATCATAATATTTTAGAAACGATGGGTACATCATCGCGGACAGATACAGTAAGCGCCAGAACAGTCCGCACTTCATGTCGTACTATTGAAAATATTTTCAATATATCCTTCAACAGAGTTTAGACCAATTTCATGAATCAGTGATAACTGCATGGCAATATAAGCACTTAATTACATGGGTTAAAGTGAGACTCATTTTTTAAACGACTGGAATTGACATCATTCACGTTGGAGGCTGGCTGTGTTCACCCCCTTTCCCCACTGTTTGTTCTTACCACCACTGTGAACATGACTCCTTCTGTACAGGTTGTGAGTGGGGTGGATTGGGGTGCTAACGCAGAAACTCAATAATGGGTCTTGATAGCCATGTATACATAACGTATTCACATACCGGTATATGTTTATTTGTGTATGAATATACATCTATACATTTTAATGCATCTGTAATTTCTCTATATATATAAGCCTATGTCATCCTTGTTAATAATTATTTCATCTATATAATTTGTAATTGTTAAGAAATTGACTCCATGTATGCTATACTTATACTTTCATAAGCGTTTCGCGGATAAACTTCCTATTGATATAATCCCACCAAAATTTGAATTCATAATAGTAAAATGATATTCGTATTAATTTCCACGCATAAGTACCGAATTTCGGCACAACGACAAAATCATATGGTGACACCCAAGGGCGCATATTACAGCAATTTAGAAATTTTCAACTACGTCTGCAAATAGCATAACTTTGAGTGAGGTTGGGGATACACATGATTTCGCGGCAAAATGGTCTCAAATAGAAGGAGATGAATTCGATCCCGATAGCATCCAACTTTGGAACCAAAATACAAGCCAATATTTCTCGCCTACACAGGGTAAAAAAGTGCTCTCAAATAATATAAAATTTTCTATCTTCGGCCTAAACTGTAGAAGCCTTAACGCAAATTATGGAGATCTAAAAAATTTACTTTGTGATTTGAAAACAGAAGAAAATTTGTTTGATGTTATCGCCCTAACAGAAATATTCAAAGTGCATAGTTCCTCAGATTTTTCACTTCCCGGATATCACCCCTTAGAATTCAAATCTCGACCAGACGGCGACGATGGCAGAGGCGGTGTTGGTATATATATAAAGGAGAATCTTCAATATAAACCCAGACCTGATTTAACAATATTTATACCACACGTAATAGAAACATTATTTATAGAAATACACCGAGGGGCGAACGATAATTATATAATAGGATGTATTTATAGACCAAACACAGCACCAAAGGCCGATTTGGACAAATTTATGTTAAAATTCGATAATATATTAGAACAAGTGAACAATACCAAGTCTTATATAATAGGAGACCTCAACATCGACCTCTTAAATTTCGAGACGCATCAAAAAACTAACGATTTCATAAACAATGTACTCAGTAGAGGATTCGTGCCCATGATAACAAAACCGACAAGAATTACAGAACACTCTGCTACCCTAATTGATCACATTTATACCAACAAAGTACAAGGTGGCCACCAAACAGGGATAATTACCTGCGACATCTCCGATCATTTCGGCATATTCCTCTCCGAATCAAACAAACACAAACCCATAAAAACCTCTCATAAAAAAGTCACGTATAGGAACTACAACCCAAATAATGTCAATATTTTCAAAAACTTGTTAAAATCTTTTAAATTCGACTCAGTTCTCAATTGTAACTCCCCCGATAAGGCATATGAATTGTTTTTAGACATATATATGAACGCGCATGATCTAGCTTTTCCACTAATAACACGAAATGTACCCAAAAAATATATAAAGCGCGAACCATGGATGACATCTGGACTAATAAAATCCTCTATTACTAAGCAAGAATTATACTCTAATAAACTGAAGGCACCTTCAGAAAAAAATAATATCGCCTATTTAAATTATCGTCAACTATATAACAAACTAATAAGGAAATGTAAAAATAATTATTATTGCGATAGTCTAGAAAAAAATAAGAATGATATAAAAAACACATGGAAAATTCTTAAAAACGCCATCAATAAAACTAAAAAATCATGTAACTACCCACAGACATTTAAAGATAACGATACCGAGCTATCTGAGCCGAACATAATAGCCGAAAAATTCAATGACTACTTTTCAAATATCGGTCGAAACACCAGCGACTCAATACACACTGGAAATGATGAAAATTTCACTGATTACCTTCGAAATAGGCGAACAAAGGAATTCGAAATTGAACCAACAACGATACAGGAAATAAT